>NW_004624777.1:8981483-9024085 GCF_000247695.1 Heterocephalus glaber
CAAGCTCCTTCCCCGCCCAATGTACAAAAGCATTGTTTCCATTTTTTTCCTTCTATTTTCTTTTTTTCCTTATTTTTTCCTTCCTTTCTTTCTCCCTCCTTTGTTCCCCATCCTATGTAAAAATTTTCTCCCCATTTCCCAATACCTATTATATATTTTAGTCCTCATTTTCACTTTCTGTTTCTCACACCAGAGAAACAATGTGGTATTTAAACATGTGTGTCTGATTTATTTCTGTCAGTGTACTTGTTAAAAAATGATCTTTTAATTTTTAGCACTGGGGATTGAATCCAGGGCCTCTTCCATGCTAAGCATGCAAACACAGAGTAGTTGTATATAACTTTCTGTTGAATCCTGAAAACATTTTTATGTTTTTGGCTTGGTTACAGTTTTCTTTTCGTAAAATTGAGTTACCTCACATCTCTGTATCAAATGACTTTTTCTTTTGAGGATTAAGATGATGTTTTCTTCCCTACTGTTGAAATTTCAGAGTGATATGCCTTGATGTACATCTGTTTTTATTCATTGAGCTGAGTGCTCATGTCCAAGAAACTGTTTTGTTTTTCACTTTCTGGTATTTCTTTTCATCCAACATTGTACCTCCTTGTTTGTTCATCTTACTACTGTAGTTCTGTAGTTGGAGGTTTAAAATAAGTTTCTACTTTGATATTTTCATTATTTCCACCAGTTTTGTTTGTTGAACTATTTTTGTCTTATAGGATGTTGGTTGTCTCTTAATATCTGGCGATTTTTTGGTTGAGAGTTAGTAAATTAATATGGGTTTTGTTACTTTTAGATATCCCCAATCAGAGGACATTTTGCTGAATGTGCAAATGCAAAGATCCTATGGACTTGAACTTGTAATTTTGGGGCCAAAATAATATTGGCTCAATATTCTTTTATAGTTTGACTGCTAAACTATAGTCATTGAGTATACAAGCTTGATATAACTTACTTAGAACATAGTTACGTGATTTTTTAAAAGATAAAAAAATTTTCATATATAATACTAATTTCTATTTTTAGGAATCAATACCTATACCTGAAGAGGAATCAAATCAATAATGTCTTTCAGGAGAACAATAACAAGAACTTGATTCTCTATTTGATGAAGAGATGGAATAAATGGATGAAAAAACACATTTACTGATTGGTCTGATAAAGGTTGAGATTATGAAATTGATGACCGGGATTTAAACAGGACTTTGATTGTAACTCAGACACCTTATATGAGAAAACTTCTGGAGGAGACTGAATAGGAAACCACATGTCTTAGACAAAACTTACATGAGAAGTTGTTGAAGTTAATAATGGCTCATATTACTATGAGGAGGATCTATGGATGGATGGAAGATGAAAAACACAGCCATAAAGGTAATTATTTCTGGCCAACATTTTTCTGCTGGTATTTTTTTCTGATTATGATTACTGCTTATATTAAACTAGAGGCTTTATTTTATGAAATTTTAAATATAAATGAATATTTAATTGGAAATATTTCTGGAACTATATTTGATAGTCACAATTGAGGAATGATTTCACCTGACAGCATAATGAATACTTTAAAAAATTAAAAAAGTATTTGCACCCACTGACTAAAAGCCTTGCTTTCTTCAGCTAAAAACAATAACAAAGTTCTTTCTTATATGAAGGAATTAAAAACAACTTACTATAGACAGACTTAATTTTTTTTCTTTTTTTCTTTGTTGGTACCTGGAATCAAACTCAGGGCCTCATGCTGCCCAGGCAGGCGCTGTGCCACTGAGCTAGATCCCCTGCCCTCAGACTTAGTTTTATAGCTCATTCCTAACTTGGCTGCCACACCAGCCATATGATCCAGTGGTTTTAGAAGGGATTTATGTTCATGCCCCCTTCATTCTTTCTCATCTTAGTTTAAGGTGTATGCTTAAAGCTAGTAAAAATAATTATGGACAAAGTATAAAGGAGTAAAGTGGCTGATTGTCTCTCTTTTCCAGTCATCATTAAGGTGCTTGGGATGCTATTTGGAACCATGTTCCAATTTTTTTATCTTATTGCATTTCACTCCAGGTCCTGGCCTCTGTGCCAGGCATTAAGATAAAATATATGGGTAGTTTACTGGTTATCTGCATTTTTGATATGACTCATAATGGTACAGGTAGGGCTAAAAAGGAATTTTTTTTCTGCCATTAAAGTTATCAGAAAAGCCCCTAAATTTAAACTTTTTTTTTTTTTTTTTTGATACCAGGGATCAAACTTGGGACCTTGCGCTTGTGAGGCAGGTGCCGGAACCACTGAGCTAAATCCCTGGCCCTTAAACATTTGTTTTTGAGATAGAATAATGAGAGAAAATTATGTAACACTATACAGTATACTAAATAGGAACATGATCTTTGTTAGAGTTATAATTAGAGAAAGATAAGCTGGCCTGCTAGTGGTTAAATACAAGACTGCCTGCAATTGGGCTTCGTGTCATGAAGAAGTAGTTTCCTTCTTGGCTTCTCACTTATTCCTAGAATTTCTATGACTGCTTTCAATCTCTCACCTTCTCTGAGTACTACCTTTTTGGAGAACCTGTTTCAGGCTATGATATGTTTTTTTTTTGGTACCAGGGATGGAACTTGGGTCCTTGTGCTTATGAGACAGGCGCCAGAACCACTGAGCTAAATCCTCGGCCCTAGGCTATGATAACTTATTAAGTGACTTACAGCCTGAACAGTTGTCTGCCAGTTCTACTCTTGTGGGAAAGGACATATGTTTTATAAACTTTAGAGCTGAAAGTGATTCCTTAAGTAAACATTGTTTCTTAGTTGTGATACTTATAAACAATATATACCTTAAATCCTTTCTGAAACAGATATAGATAAATTTTACTAATAGGTTAAACTTATGCACCATCTATTCTCTTCCTTGGTCTTGCATTATTTCACCATAGCATAAATTACGGTCTATCTTTCTGTAGATTTTATTACTATTCTATGTGAGCACATGAGAGTAAGATCTGTGAGATAAAGGATTTTTTTATTTACTGTTATCACCAGTTCTGCAACAGTTTCTGCCACAAAGTATTTTTCAATTTATATTTGTTAAAATAATAAATGAGTTGTAGATTAAATATTATGCACTAACCAAAGGAAACTAACCACCATGTATAGTATTTGATTTGTAGGAAAATGTTTTCAAGAGTTGCTAATAGCAAACTTTTTTTTTTTTTTTTTTTGAGACAAGGTCTTTCTATGTAATTCAGAATTGTCTTGAACTCACTCTATTGCCCAAGCTGGCCTTGAACTCAGGGGATTCTCCTGTCTAATCTCCTAATTGCTGAAATTACAAGGGTGTGCCACCATGCCCAGCTGTCAAGTCAACTTGAAAAACATGGATTTTAGTTTAAAAGCTATGTGTTGACTTATTGAGGTAGGTGCTGACCTTGTCCATTAAACATTAACCAGAGGGCCCGGGATTTAGCTCAGTGGTTTTGCCACGGACGGAGTTCGATCCCCAGTACCAAAACAAAACAAAACAAATAAACATTAACCAGAGGACAATAATATTGGCCATACAACTTTAAGCATTATGGATAAATTACAGTTATGTTTTTTCTTTTTACCTGGTTCTTACCTACATTCCTATCAGTCAACTGATTCTCTGTGTTTGTCCCCCAAGTAGAGCTAAGCAAGTGCTCCACCACTTACATATCCAGCCCTGAACTTCTGATTAGACATGTGCTTTTCATATGGACCTGTGTAAAGAGAAACTAATAAGTCATTTTACATGTTCACTGAGTACCTGCCATATTCTAGTTATGATGCTAGTTCTTGAATACAGAATGAAAAAAGTTAATATGGTTTATTTGTGCTGGAACTCGTAGATAATTAGAGAACAGACATTAAAGCCACAATATGTACTTAATTACAAATTATAATCACTTTTCTAAAATTAAAAAGCAAATATTATTGGATTAGATGGTCAGAGAATTCTCCTGAGAGAGTAAACTTATGGTGAAATTTGAAGTGTGAATAGAAATTAGCTGTGCAAAGAGTACAGAAACAGTATTCCAGGAAGAGGTGTAATAAGTCTGTCTTAAGGGTCAGGAGGGGGAAAGAGTTTGGCATATTTGAGAAACGAACAGTTTTTGTAACATAGATAATTATGGATGTATTATAAAAATATATAGGCAGGAAGATATATAGGCAGGAATCAGGTCATATTAGAATTTGTGGGCCATGTTAAATTGTGTAGAATTTATAGAAAGTAAAGTCCAGGATTTTACAGAGTGTGACATGATCTAATTTTTATTTTTGGAAGATCATTGGTTGCTATTGCAGAGAACTGATTGTATGGAAGCAAGAGTAGCTAGAAGATAGCCTTTGAGGAGGCTGACCATCTATAGAATGGATGTTGGTAATTTTAAGGCAGTCTATTGGTGAAGGATATGTAGAAGTGAGAAGATCCAGATCTGAGCCCCAGTGAATGTTTATATCAAAGGTGTATAGGGAAATGTGGTATTGTAAAAGCCAAAACTGGCTCCAAGAAGGCAGAATAACCACATGTATCAGAAATTAGACTTGTTGGATTATAAAGGAATAAAAAATATGCCAAATTGATTGGACGGTTTTGAATTTTTGGTAAATACAGAGGTATATTGAACTGGGTCATAGAGTGACTATAGCCTTTCTATTTCTGGCATGCTCTTACTGCTGAAGCCAAATAAAATGGCTAATACATTAAAAACATCTATTTAAAGTCTCCAGAGAGCTGCAAGGTAAATTGTTATTAAAGAAATGAAATGGAATATTAAAATCAGTTTTGCCTTAGACATTGCTGTAGAATCTGGGGATTTGAAAAGTTTAGCTTTGCAGAAACTACCTTAAATGGATAAAAGATAAAAATCCAAAACTATCCAAAGTTGGGGTTTCCAGTAATTTTCCCCCCCATGACATTGGTAGCCTAAAGGAATACACTGTTTGTGAAAAATAACTAAATTTGCTTTTCTATCATTCTGTAGGGAGCTACAAAGAATATTTCCCTGGTTTTGCTGAGTATTATAGAGAGTAAGAAAGTTGAACTACAAGTTGTAATCATGTAACCTGAGTTCACACTGAAGTAACCAAAATTAGTGATTGGATTGTGGCCAATTAGTTTAATAGAAACTACCATTAGTAAATGCAGGTCCATTTTGATGACATTTACTTTTATCCTAGACCACAAAGAATGTACGCAATTTGTAAGTAAAGTGAACAGCTCACAAAATTAATATGCAAAGAAATGTGTGAGAATGAGCCAAAATAACAGCAGGACTATACGTTCAAGTACTAGAGATAGTAAAATATAGAGTGCTTATATTGACTATGTTTAAGCAAACGAAAGTATGTATAGAGAAGAAATTCTAAAGAATAACCATAGAATTTCAGGAAATAAAACCAGTCATAATTGAAATGAAAATTGAATCACTTGAACAAATTAATAACAAATTAGAAAATATGAAGACTTAAATTGAGAAATTAGCACAAAGGCAGATAGAATGTATGAAAAGGCACAGAATGATATTTTATAGTCTTTGCTTTAATGTTTGATAAGATTCAAATTAGTTTTATAATTTAGCATAAAATAGATTTTATTATAAAGCTTTTTATTTTTTGAAAAAAAGAGAAGCAATAAACTTGAAATATAGAGTAACAGAGAAGGTTAAAAAATGTACATGTAGTTACAGTTCCAGAAGGAAAAGAGAAAGACAATGGGGCAGAGTCGGTATTTTAAGGGGTAATAATTAGGGCCTTTTCAGAACTGAGGAGAGGACCAGAAATACCAGAGTTAAGCAGCTGGAAGAATAAAAGAGTTCTTTTCAAAGAAAATAGTAGTTACTAGACAGCTGACTTCTCAACAGTTACAGATGAATCTAATAAAGGAAGCCAGGCATGGTGGTGCACGTCTGTGATCTCAGCAGTCAGGAGGCTTAGGCAGGAGGATCGCCGTGAGTTTGAAACCAGGCTGGGCTACATAGATCAAGGCCAGCCTGAACTACATAGTGAGACTCTGTCTCAAAAACAACAACAACAACAACAAAAAGTGGACTGATAGCTTTAATATGCCAAGGGAGAATAACTATCAACATATAATTGAATGTTTTTCAAAAATCTTTCTAGTAAGGAAGTAAAATATGAGAAATTGTCCCCAGTAGAGCCTCATTAAGGGAAATCCCAAAGGGAGAATAAAAAGCATTCCAGCTACTAGAGATACAGAAAGACTGCAGAGCAAAACAAGTGATAAATATGTGAGTAAAGCTAAATGAATATTTATAAAACAATTATGTCTTGCAGATTAATGATACAGTATTAACACATGGAGCAGTAAATGTATTTAAAAATATTTTGCATCTGGAAATGGTATTATATTAAAATTACTAATTTTATATTGCAGTTTGAATGATACCAATTTATTTATTTATATTTGATTTTTGGTACTAGGGATCAAACTCAGGATCTCAGGCTTGCCAGGCAGGCAATGTACCCTGAGCTAAATCCCCAGCCCTGAATAATACCAATTAAAAAACCAAACAGGACATAACCTTAAAATTAATAGAGAGGGGCACACATAGTATAAGAAAAATTAAGAAAGAAGGGATGTAGGTCAGCAGTAGAGTGCTCGCTTAGCATATGTAAGGCCTTAGGTTCAGTCTCTAGCACTGAAAGAAAAAATAAAAACAAAAAACCAGGGGCGAGAAAATGACAAAGAGGGCATATAGTACAAAAATAAAATAGTACATTTAAACTCAAATATTTAACTCTTTTTTTTTAATTTTTTTATTTTTTATTTATTTTTTTGTTTTCGTTCTTTTATTATTTTCTTTGCTTCCTCAAATATTTAACTTTCTAAAGTACTTCATCAGTCTGTGTTAATATCATTATTTATACATGATACATTGAATAGACAAAACAGAAGGTTGAAAACAAAAGTATATACTGTAAGATTTACCAACCAATTCCATCCAATAGATTCATCACAGTCCCCATCAACATCCCAGCTGGCTTTGCAGCAATTGACAAGGCGATGTAACGTTCCTATGGAAATTCAAGGGACCAAAAAGTAGTCAGAACTTTCTTTAAAAAAAAAAAAAGAAGAAATGTAGGTAAGACTGGGGGAAAAAATGACAGAGTGGTAAGCAGCAACAATTCAGCCTTTCTAAGATTCAGAGTCCAGACATGGGAAAATTGCAACCTGGAGAAGAAAAAAGAGGTAGATCCTGGGAACCAGGAAGATCTGGCAGGAAAATTCAAAGCTACAGAGAAATTGAATAGACAAAACACAACATGGAGAGGGAAAGAGGCAGTCTGCACTTTCTCCCCATCTCCTGACTCATTGGGAAGGGAAACCGAAGCTACAGAGATGGAGTGAATGCTGGGATCCCCAGAGGTCCCAGGGAGAAATGCAGTGGCAAAAAGACTGGATTGGCAAGTGCTGTGATCTGCAGGGAGAGCGCAGGATTCTGCTCCCATGCAAGTCCCTCGTCAGGCAACAGCTGGTGAGTGACTCTAGTACAAGCACCTGCCATACTGGAGACAGTATTTGGTTGGACACCATTTTAGGGAAGGGTTGATTATTTAAACTTGGGACTTACAGCAGCCACACAGCTTCATTTAGGGTTCCCAGTGTTACAGTCCCACAGTGACTGGGTGAGTCCACAGGGGACAACTGAGGTCAGGGACTATGCTGGAAAGAGAACCTCTGAGGGATTTGCGCTAAAGAACACAGGCCCCACTTCCACAGCCAGAAACCAGGCCCAGCCTAAGTTGGTCTAGATTTTGAAAGTTGTGGCGTCAGTGCCCACCTCTTACTCTGTGCTTCCTGCTGGCGCCTGCATTTAGCACAGATAACATTTCTAATGGTAACACTCATCATAGGGAATTTGCACATGTACACAATACCTCTCCCTTCTTTTTTCCCTATGCTCCCTCCCCTAAAGCCCCCTCCCCTATGTACAAAAGCTTTGTTTCCACTATTTCCTTCTATTTTCACTTTTTTTTCTTAGCCCTTCCTCTCTCCTCCCTTGTTCCCCTTCCTGTTTGAACATTTTCTTTTCATTTCTCAATAGCTATTATACATTTTAGTCCTTATTTCCACTTGGTTTCTCACACTGAACCTGTGTGGTATTTAAACGTGTGTCCAATTTATTTCATTTGAGTATTGTCTCAAGGTCCATCCATTTAGGTATAAATGTCTCAAGCGCATCCTTCTTTATGGCACAATAGTACTCCACTATGTAAAAAAATCCACATCTTTATCCATTCATCGGTTGATGGGCAGTATGGTCTGTTCACAAGATTTAGTTACTGCAAACTGTGCTGCTACAAACATGAATGTGTATATATTGCTATGGTAGGATGCTTTTAATTCTTTGGGAGGATACAAAAAAGGGGAATAGCTGGGTCAAATGGAACCTCTCTAGTTTTAGTTTTTTGAGGAATCTCCAAACTGATTTCCACAGTGGTTGCACCAATCTACACTCCCAGCAACAACGGAGAAGGGTTCCTTTTCCCCCATAGCACCTCTAGCATTTGTTATTAGTTGATTTCTTGGTAGCAGCCGTTCTTTCTGGAGTAAGATGGAATCTCAGCATTGTTTTAATTTGTTCATGAATAACTAGTGATGCTGAACATTTTTTCATGTATTTATTTGCTGTTTCTAATTCTTCATCTGAGAAGTTTCATTTCAGATGCCCATTTTTGGAATGGGTCTTTAAATTTGGGGGATCTGATTTTTTTTTAGTTCTTTATATATTCTAGATAATAGTCCTTTAATTGATGAATAGCTAGTACAAAAATTTTTCTCATGGTGTGGGTTATCTGTTCACTTGCTTGGTGTTTTCTTTTGCTGTGCAAAAGCTTTTTAATAAGATGAGGTCCCAGTTGTTGATTCTTTGTAGTATTTCCCGTGCAGTCTGGGTTTTGTTCATGAAGTCTTTACCTACTCTTCTGTCCTCAAGCATTCTACCTATTCTGTCTTCTAGCAGATTTAGTGTTTTTTTTTTAATATTTAGATCTTTGATCCATTTCTATTTTTGGTTAGTATATAGTGAAAGACATTGGTCTAGTTTCAATCTTCAGCATATAGAAAGCCAGTTTTTCCAGCACCATTTATTAAGGAGGCCATCTTTCTTCCAGTGAAGGTTTTTGGCTTCCTTTGTCTAAGGTAAGGTGGCTGAGTATGTCTAGAGTAGTTTCTGCATCTTCAAATCTGTTCCACTTGTCCTCAGGTCTGTTCTTTTGCCAGTACCATGCTGTTATCACAGTGGGTCAATTTCAGGGATTGTGATGCCCCTTCCCTTGCCTTTGTTGCTCAGAATTGCCTTTGCTATTCTAGGTCTCTTCTGAGAAATGAATTTTAGGATTCTGTGAGATATGCTGTTGGAATTTTGATTGGGATTGCATCAAACTTGTATAACAATTTTAGAAGTATGGCCATTTTCACTATATTAATATCCAAGAAAAAGGGATATCTTTGATCTCCTTTTGTAGAGTATGGTAGTTTTCAACATAGAGGCTTTTTACTTCCTTTGTTAGATTGATTCCTAGATATTTCATTTTTTTCTATGCTATTGTGAAAAGTGTTATTTCCCTAATTTCTCTCAGTGAGTTTGTTATTCATGTACAGGAAGGCTATTGATTTTTGAGTATTGACTTTGTATCTAGCTACACTACTGAAATTGGTTATCAAATCTAGAAGTCTGTTGGTAGAGTGTTTTAGGGGTCTTCTGTATAGAGTATCATTTCTGACTGCCTTCTTTATCTGCTAGTGTGAACAAGAACACATCTTGACTTGGACTGTTCCAAAATTGCACATGGTAGAAGAAAACATGCATTTAAAATCAGAGAAATTTCTCTCTCTTGCACACTGTCTCTCTCTCTCTCTCTCTCTCTCTCTCTCTGTTTCCTTTCCTCTTCAATAGTTTATTGCGTTTCTGTGGATTTTTCTTTGTTGTTCTTCCTTACGTCTTGTTTTTTCTATAAATTTTCTTACTTAAATAAATAAATAAATTTTCTTCCTTTTTTTCCCTTTTGTCCCCTTTTCCCTTTTAATTTCTCTATCTTTAATTTTTAATCTTAATAATCTCTATATGATTTCTTCTTTCTCCCTTTTTTATCTTCTATTTCTCATCATTTTTTTTTCTGTTACCTTTATCTAATTTTATTTTTTGAGGGGGTAACGACAAGGTCTCACTATATTGCTCAGGTTGGCCTCAAACTCACTAGCCCAGGGTGGCCTTGAACTCCTGGTGACTCTCCTGCCTCAGCCTCCTGAGTGCTGGGATCACAGGCGTGCACCACCATGCCTGGCATCCTTTATCTAATTCTGTAAACATCCTTGTATACCCCCAATAGGATCTTTTGACCCACTTCTCTTCCCTCCTCATATAATTTAAGGTTTCAAAATTTTCTTGCATTCCTTCATGAACAACCTCCGATATCTTTAATAGTGAACCTTTATTGGTCTTTAGATAACTCACTCTGTAAAATTACTATTGAATTCTTTACTATCAGTAGTGGAGGTACAGATATTGCATTTAGTACATATTCGCTGTGGGTCAATACTTGGGTTATCTTGATGTTTATATTGTAATTGTGCATTTCTTTCCTAGGCTTAGGATGATACATGATTGGTTCTTATGGTATGTTTGTTTTGGATGGTACTGCTGTAGCTGATTTGCTTGATGTTACCAGGTCACATAGTCATTTTTGTTTTGTTTTTGGTTTTTTGAGACAAGGTCTCACTATGTAGTCCAGGCTGGCCTTTGACTCTCTATGTAACCCAGGCTAGCCTTGAACTCAAAACAATCCTTCTGCCTCAGCCTTCTGAGTTCTGCGATTACAGGCGCGTGCCACCATGCCTGGTGTAATTGTAATTTTTTTTTTTTTGGTACCAGGGATGGAACTCAGGTCCTTCCACTTGCGAGGCAGGCAGCAGAACCACTGAGCTAAATCCCCGGCCCTGTAATTTTTAATAGGATCCATTTGTGACATTAACAAAACCAGAGAACTGGGTATTGGGTCAGCTACACTGTATCTTCCCCAAGTGAACTGAGGTGATCAGTTCTTGGGGAAGAAGAGGCAAAGAACTATAGTTAGGCACACCCAAAGTACATCACTGAAAAATGACTGAAGAGATGTTTGCTAGCAACAATGTCTTTACAGTATAAGCATCCATAAACCTCATCACAAAGCAAAACAAAATAATAAAAATAATAGAAACATGAGAAGACAAGACAACAAATGCATGCCCCCAAAGTGAGTTCGGGGTGCATTGGGAGTGTGAAGGGTATAGCATAAGGCACACAGCTAAATGACTCAAGAGGATAATAGGAAAGGTTAGAAAACAGATCAAAGAGGTAGTCAGTGGAATCACAGAAAATACAACTAAGCAGATAATGAAAGTAATAACTAAAATGGTCAAGGAGCTTTTTGAAGACACTAGTAAAAAGCTAACTGAGCTAAACAAAACGATATAAAACCTCAGTGACCAGTTTAGCAAAGAATTAGAGTGTATGAAAAGATTTCAATCAGAAATCTAGGAGATTAACAGTTGCACTGAATATATGGACAGCAGGAATGACCAATGTGACACACAATTTCAGAACTAGAAAACAATGCCTTTTAAAACGATCTACTCAAAGACATCTTAACACATTCCTGCTAGCTTGCATCACTGGTGGTACATGTATGACTGTCCCATTGGGACAAGAGAATTTAAAATCACTTTTATCATTTTTTTAACTAAAAATACTATTAAAAAGTCTATAAATGACCAAATATAAAAATATACTTAGTTGCTTGAATGTAATTATTCCTTGTATATAAGCATTACTAGTATTCATACCAATTTTAAAATTATTACAGTAATGTACAAAATTAGTTCATTAAATTTTAAAAATTTATATTTGTGAAGTTAATTCTCCAAATTTTAACATGTAAATTTTTTTTTTGTACCAGGGATCCAGCTCAGGACCTTGCCCTTGAACAGCAGGCGCTGGAACCACTGAGCTAAATCCCTGGCCCCTTAACATGTAAATCTTACATCTGCATTGCTGGTGTGTATAATATACATTTGCAACTGCTGTAGCACAAATTAACTGTATTACAATTTATGCCATTTTAATGTTTTCGTTAAGAAACTGTAATATAATGAAATACAGTCTGTTAAATCAATGCCTTTGCATTATTGCAATCAAAGACCCCATGAGAAGTGGAACAAGCCTCCCAGTGGGACAATCATTCATGTACCACTGGTGGTTCAAGCCAGTGGGAATGATTGAATTCAAATCAGAGTCACCTAGCAGTGAGACATACAAATTACAGCCCTGTCTTGAATGTTTTAAAAGCAACAAGAGAACATGTAAATGGAACACCTTCTAGATGACACAAAGACTAATCTACAAATAACTAGAAGTGAAAAGTCAGAAGACAGCACAAATAACGTTAAAAAAACCTGTTCATAGAAATAATGGCAGAAAATTTCCCAAACAAAGTGAGAGAAGGAAACATGCAGATAGTGAGGCAAGTAGCCACAACCAAAACCCTGCCACATAATAAAATATTAGAAATCCATCACAGGGACAAAGACCTTAAAAGTTGTTAGAGAAAAGCAGAATATCAAATATAAAGGTAAACCCATCAGAATTACAGCAAACTTTCAATACAAACCTTGCACAGGAGGGCTTGGACTGAATGTTTCAAGTCCTAACAACTTCCAACCTCAACTTTATATAAACCTGTGAAACTTTCCTTCAAAATTGATGGAAAACTAAGGTATTTATTTATAGGACAAAGCATTAAAAAAATTCATGACCACCAAACCACCATTACAAAAAGTTCTCAAGGATATACTAGAAAGAGACAACGAAGCTAACAATGGCAGTAAATCAAGTAGAATGAGCACATCTGACAGGATGAGCAGCTAAAAGGAAAAAAGGAAATCAAGAATAGGAAAATTATTCAGCAGCAGCAATAATTCAGTAAACTTCAGTAAGAACTCTCAATGTGAATGGTCTCAACTCCCCAATCAAAAGATGGAGATTGGCAGAATGGATCTAGAAATCAAACCCAACAATCTTCAGTATGTAAGAAACACATTTAATTCCAAAAAATTCACATTAAAAATCAAAGGATGGAAAGCAATATTCCATGTATTGGGAACATGGAATAAAGCAAGGGCAGCTATCCTAATTTTGAACAGAGTGGCCTTCAATCCAAGACTGATCACAAAAAATGAAAGTCACTACTTATAGGCTAAGGAAACAATACAACCGGAAGAGATAACAGTTATAAAGATATACACACCAGGGCAAGGGATTTAGCTCAGTGGTTTCACCACTTGCTGCACAAGGGCAAGGACCTGAGTTCGATCCCCAGTACCAAAAAAAAATTTATACACACCAAACACAGGTGCACTCAACTTCATAAAATAAGCGCTACTGGACATGAAAAACTCAGATAAACAGCAATATAATTGTAATGGGAGAAATTTATACCCTACTGTTACAAATAGATCACTTAGAAAAGAACATCAAAGTTGAACCAAACCTTTGAACAGATGAACTTAATAGATATCTACACAATGTTCCACCCAACAACAGAATACACATTCTCAGCAGCTTATGGGACTTTCTCCAAAATAGACCATGTACTAGCCCATAAAGCATACTTAAACACAAAAGAATTGAAATTATCCTGTACATATCATCAGATTATAGTGCAGTGGAACTAGAAATCAATGGCAAACTCCTGCAAAAACATGGAAATTTAAAAATACCCCTTTAAACAATCAGTGGGTCCCAGAAGAAATCAAGGAAGAAATTAGACGGTTCCAAGGATCAAATAATAATGCCACTAGAATGTACTGGAACCTGTAGGAAACAATGGAAGTAGTCCTAAGAGGGAAGTTTATAGCAGTGAATGCCCACATTAAAGGGAAAAAAAGAGCATGCTCAAATAATGTGATGTACATCAAGGACCTAGAAAATCAAGAACAATTCCATATCCAAAGCTAGCATGAGGAAGGAAATGATAAAGATTAGAGCAGAAATTAATGAAATTGAGACAAAAAAATTACAAAGAATCAATGAGTGAGTTGGTTCTTTGAAATAATAAAATAGACAAACCCTTAGCCAATCTTAAGAAAAACCCCCAAATCCATGCAATTAGAAATGAAAAAGGCAAATGGAAAACTGCTGAAATCTAGAAGATCATTGGTAACTACAAGAATCTGTAATAAAAACGGTAAATTTAGAAGAAATAGATAGACTCCTAGATACATATGAACTACCAAAGGTGAGCCAGGAAAATATAAAAACCCTTAATATTCCAATACCAGTCAGTATAATTGAAGAAGTAATGAACTAATAAAAGCCCAAGTGCCAAGGGATTCACTGATGAATTCTGCAAGAATTTTTGAGAAGATCTAACACCAGTACTGACCAAACTCTTTAGTGAAATAAAAAAGGTAGCAGTACTCCCAAAGTTACTCCTAGAAAGAAGCATTAGATTCCAAAACCAGAAAAGGACCCAACTAAAAAAGAACTCCAGGCCAATCTCTTTAATGAACATAGATACAAAAATCCTCAATGGCAAAAAAATACAACAAATTATCAAAAGCATTGGACATCATGACCAAGTGGGATTCATTCCAGGAATGCAAGGATGGTTCAGCATATCTAAATCAATAAATGCAATATATCTCATAAACAGAAGGACAGAAGTTGCATGATCATCTCAATGGATGCAGAAAAAGCATTTGACAAAATCCAACACCCCACCCATCATGTTAATAATCCTGAAAAAAATAAGTATAGAAAGTCTTTATCTCAATCTGATCTGTGACAAAGTAACAGTCATCATCATATTAAATGAAAAGCTGAACACTTCCTCTAAAATCAGGAACAAGAAAAGGATGTCTGGTATCAGTCCTGTTGAACATAGTCCTCAAAACATTAGCCAGAGTAGTCGAGCAAGAGAAAGTATACATACATATATGGGAAAGATAAATGACCATTATTTGCAGATGACATTCTCTACAAAGAAGACTACAAAAACTCCACCAAAGGACCCCTTGAATTAATAACCAAATTCAGTTATAGAGTAGGATACAAAGTCAACACTGAAAAATAGCATTCATGTACACCAGCATCAAGTCACTGGGTGAAAAATTAGGGAAGCAGTACCTTTCACAGCATCAAGTAAAATGAAATATGTACGAATTAATTTGACCATCTAAGTGAAAGACCTCTACAATGAAAACTACAGTGCTGTGAAAAGGAATATGGAAAGATATCCCCATTCCTTGATGGGCAGAACCAGTAAAGCCCTAAATAACTATACTTCCAAAACTGTTAAGCAGATGTAACATAATTGCAATCAAAATATCAATAGCATTTCTTACAGAACTACAGAAAGCATACCTAAAATTTCATAGGGAACCAGAAGAGACCTAGAATAGCAAAGCAATTCTGGACAATAAGGGCAAGGCAGGTGACATCACAATTCTTGACTACAAAGCTACTGTGGTAAAAATAGTATGGTATTGGCAAGGACACAAGACTTGTGGATGGAACTGAGTAGAGCAGTGATGGTGAACTTATGGCACACGTGCTGCTGTGGGTGGCAGGGAGAGCCAGGTCACCCCAGCATTTCCCCCAGCAACTGGGCATTGGATAACAGTGCACAAAAAGCACACCAAGTGCAAAGTTTTACGTTTCAATAAGAAGCTGTTTGTATCATTGAAAGCCCTGTTATATTTCTCTTTAAAGACAAAAGATGTTGATGTATGAATTCTTTAAAACCTCAGTATTGGGGTTTAATTGCATTGTTGGGAGTTTGCCATAAATAAGTGGGTTTTGGGTTGCAGTTTGGGCACTCAGTCTCTGAAAGGTTTGCCATCACAACAGAGGGTGCAGGAACAACTCCAGGAACACACAGCTATCTTATCATAGACAAACAGGGCAAATACTTTCACTGGAAGAAAAATAGCCTGTTTGAGAGATTGGACCTAGACCTATATCTCTCACCATGCACTAAACTAAAACAAAATGGATCAAAGACCTAAATATTAAAACAGAAGCATTTAATCTACCAGAAGACAAAATAGGTGAAGATGTAGGTGTGGGCAAAGACTTTCTGAATAGAACCCCAGTTGCAGAAGAAATAATACCAAGAATCAACAAATGGGATCACATCAAATTAAAAAGTTTGACAAAGCAAAGGAAACCAACCAGGGTAAAGAAACAATCAACAGAATAGGAAAAAAATTTTGCCAGGCACTCATCAGACAAAGGATTAATATCTAGAATGCATATAAATTAGAACTCAAAAAGAACTCCTCCAGTTTAAAACCCGAATTAAAAAAATGGGCATTTTTCCACTGCCTGCCTTGCAAGCGCAAGGTCCCAAGTTCAATCCTTGGTACAGAAAAAAAAGGGCATTTTCAATGAACAGACACTGCAAATGGCTAATAAATAAGAGAAACTTTTCAACATCACTAGCCATTTAAGAAATGCAGATTGAAGCAACACTGAAATTTTACCTAATTCCATAAAGAATGATTATCTTCAAGAAAGATTACAAATGCTGGATAGGCTGTGGGGAGAGGCAGTCCTTCATTGCTGGAGTGTAAACTGGTGCAATGACTATGGAAATAAGTATGGAGATTCCTCAGAAAAACAGAAAATAGAAATTCCAGTTTCTCTAGTCATTCCCCTTCCTGAAAGAGTTAACATATTAGAGTGACATGTGCATTAGAGTGATGTGTGCGTACCTATGTTTATAGCAGTGCAGTTTATAATAGCTAAATCTTGGAAGCAGCCTATGTGTCCATCAAAAGATGAGTGGATAAGGAAATACGGTATTTATATCCAATGGAGTACTCTTTCATGAAGGTTCAGCTTGATTCATTTGTGGGAAAATGGATGCACCTTGACACTGTACCATTAAGTGAAGTAAATCAAGCTTGAATTTATCATATATATATATATAAAGTGCAAAATAAGAGACAATAGGAAAAAAAGAGAAATTGTACTCTCTCATGGCCAGTGTATCTAAAAGTGTACGTTGGGCCAGGGATTTAGCTCAGTGGTTCCACTGCCTGCCTCACAAGGGCAAGGTCCCTGAGTTTGATCCCTGGTACAAAAAATAAAAAGTGTACCTTGACGTAGTTTAATTGTCTTATGTGTTTCATATGTCTGGCTGTTAATCTGTGCTTGATAATTAACTTGATAAGGACAAATTAATGCTGGCAAAAAGAAGAAAATAAAAATATGGATGGTGAGGAAGGGGGAGAAGAGAATTGAGATATGTACATGTACCAATTCATCTCAGTGAATGTAATCATTACTGCAGACATGTACTGGTAAAATTTTTTAAAATTAAATATTTTTTTGAAAGAACAAACTTGGACGACTCATGCTTTCTGTTTTGAAAAAGCTGCAGTAATGAAGACAGCAGTACTGCCATAAGGGCAGGCACATACATCAAGGAAATAAATTCATGACTGTTCTCAACTGATCTTCAACAATACTGTCTCAGCCATTCAGTAGGGAAAGAATTGTTTCAATCAGTGCTACTGAGTCGACCAACTGGATACCCATATGCAAAGTAATGAACCTGTACTCTACCTTACGTCATATTTTTTAAAACGCTTATAATTAAATGGCTAAATGTAAGAGCCAAAATTGTAAAATTCCCTATTGCTGTTTTGTTGGTATTGTTTTATTGTTCTGTGGATTGAAACCAGCATTTTATATATGCCAAGCACAAATTATCTAAGATAATCTCCAGTACCATGAACAGATCTTTCTCAAAGGGGCAAAGGCAATACAATAAAAAAAAGGTAGTGTTTCAATAAACGGTGTTAGAGCAACTGAACATTCACATGTGTAATCTAAAGACAGACTTAAACCCTTCACCAGTATTAACTCAAGTGTATTATATACTTAAATATAAAATGCATAACTAAAATTACTAGAAGATAATCTAAGAAAATGTAGGTAACCTTGAGCTTGACATAACATTTTATAACACCAAAGCATCATTTTTGAAAGAATTGATAAGGTGGACTTCATCAAACTTAAACCAGCTCCTTTTGAAAGACAGTCAAGAAAATGAGTAAACAAGCCAAACACTGGGAGAAAATATTTGTCAGAAATAAATCTAGTGGGGTGTGGTGGTGTATGCATGTAATCCCAGGTATTGGGAAGCTAAACCAGTAGTATCACCATGAGTTTGAGGCCAGCCTAAGCTACATAGGCCATGTCTCAAAAAACAACAACACAAACCAAATCCAAAAAAGGCTATTAGCAAAGATACTCAAAGACCACTTAATACACAACAGTTAGAAAACAGCCTGATTAAAGCTGGTCAAAAGACACAGATGAACATTTGGCCAAGGAAAATCAATAAATTTCAAATAAGCATATGAAAAGATGCTTGACATCATATGGCATTATAGAGTTATAAGTCAAAAGATAGCGGAATATCATTACACATGTTTTAGGATAGGTAACATTCAAAATAATGACACCAAATATAGGCAAGGATGTGGAGCTTTAGGAACTCTCACTGATTGCTGGTAAGAATGCAAAATAATACAGCCACTTTGGAAGACTGTGGCAGTTTCTCATAAAACTAAAAATTCTCAACTAAATATCTTAGTTATGTTCTCATTGCTGGAATAAAATACCTGACACCCACAAGTTGAAGGAGGAAAGATTTATTTTGGCTCACAGTTTGGAGAGGCTTTAGACCATAGTTGGCTGGTTTGAAGGCAGATTGGCATGGTAAAGGGGCAACACAGGAGATGCAATGCAGGCAGAAGGCAGCAAGCCTCGGTTTCCTTTTTATCCCATGTAAACTATAAGACTTGTGGGTGGTGCCACCCACATCTGGGGTGGGGCTTCCCATTACCCACACACAGAACTATGATAAACCAATTATCATAAACCAAGTTGATTAATCCAGTACCACACACCCTTAATCCCAACATCACCTTTAATCCTAGCATCACACCCTAGTTCCAGCCACCTCTGCAAACCTCACCTATGAGCATGAGAATGTTTAGAGCAGCTTTAAATCCATAATTGCCCAAACTTGAAGCAATTAAGATTTTTTTAGTAGTTAAATGGATAAATTTTTCTACATCTAGTCAATAAAGTATTATTACTCACTGCTCTAAATGAGTTATCTAGCTGTAAAAAACATGAACCTCATCTATGAAATACTTTATTCCAACTATTGACATCATAGAAAAAGGGAAAGCTATGGAGACTGAAAAGATCCGGTTACTCCCAGGCATTTGGCAAAGGGAGGGATAAATAGGCAAAGTAGAATGTTTTTAGGGCAACTCTTCCTTGTGATATTGTACTGGCAAGTACATGTCATCTATTTGTCAAAAGCCATAGGTTGTACAACACCAAGAATGAATCCTTGTGTAAAATGTGAGCTTTTAAATGATTATACTTTATCAATGTTGGTTCATCAGTTGTAACCAGTGTATCATCTTGGCACAGCATGTTGCTACTGTGTAGTGGGGGAGGAGTGCTTGTATATGTGCACAGGGTGTGTGGAAAATACTTAGTAGTTTCCGCTGCATTTTGCTGTGGACCTAAAGCTATTCTTAAAAAAAAAAAAAGTCTATTAAAAAAAAGATTAGTGTAAATATTGTTAAATTATGTATTTTATAAAGGACCTGTATTTGGGATATATAACAGTTAAAGCCAGGCATGGTGGTGCATGTCTGTAGTCCCAGCACTTGGAAGGCTGATGCAGAAGGATCACCACAATTCCTAGGCCAGCCTGAACTATATAGAGAGACCCTGTCTCAACACCCCCACCCCTGCAAATTGATAAGACCACCCACCTTCAAAACATGCAAAGGATTTTTTTTTTTGGTACCAGGGATCAAACTCGGATCCTTGCGCTTGCGCAGCAGGCAACGAAACCACTGAGCTAAATCTCCAGCCCAAAACATGCAAAGGATTTAAACAGACATTTCTTCAGGATAATGTACATCTAGCCAATAAACGTGTGCAAAGTTGCTCAAATTAGCCACCAGGGTAATGAAAATGAAAATCACAATGAGATACCATGTCACACCCACTATGATTATAACAAAAAATACATCTAAAAGATTGTTAGGATGCGGAGAAATTGGAACTCTCATGCAGTACAGGTGGGAATGTAAAACAGCATTCACATTGGAAAACAGTCTGGTGGTTTTCGAAAGGTTACACCTGCCACATGGCCCAGCAATTCCATTCTTATGTATGTTAACCAAGTCAAAAACATATATCCACTCAAATAGCATTTCAAAAGTGAAAATAACTCATTTTTTATGAACTGATCAGTGTGGTATATTTATACAGTAGAATAGCAATCAAAATAAATGAAGTACTGATAAAAAATATGGAAATGGCAAGTACAAAGAGCCATTCATAAGGGACCACATACTGCATGAATCCATCTATATGAAATATCCTCAACAAGGAAACCCATACAGAATGTAGATTTTTGGTTGCCTCAGGTGGAGGTTGTGGTAGGGGGTTAGGAAGGAATGTGGTGAGTGATTACTAATAGTTACAGTGGTACCTCAATTCATGAACTTAATTTGTTCTAGAACTTCAGAAAAGATGGCCACATTTGTGTGTGTGGGGGAAGATAGCTGCAGTCATGTTTGTCACCTGCAAACTAAAACAAAATTTTGCCAAACGCCTCTGTTTGCGAGCTAAGTTCTGGTACTACTGTATTGAGTTTCTTTAGGGGATAATAAAAATGTCTTAAACTTTTTGTGATGATGGTTACAAAACCATATTTGAATTGTACACTGGAATTGCATTGTATGTGAATGATATATTATTAGAGGTGTTATCAGAGGCCAAGTACAGTGGCATACGTCTCTAGTCCCAGTTACTTGGGAGGCTAATATAGCAAGATATCATCTTAAAAGCAACAGATAAATAAAAAAAAACTCATGTTCATGGATGACTTAAATTGATCACTCAGTACTACCTAAAGCAGTTTAGAGATTTGGTGCAATTCTGACAGCCTTTTTTGGGGGGATGCGATTTGAGATAGGGACTTGCTTTATAATCTAGGCTGCCCTTGAACATGCTATGTGGTTGAGCCTGGCCCCAAACTCTCAATCTTCCTGCCTCAGTCTCCTTACGGGTGAGATTATATAAATGTGTGCCACCACATCTGGATGGCAGCATTTTTTTTTTTCAGAAATAGGAAAATCTATCCTAATGTTCTTGTAGAATTTCTTGGGATCCTGAATAGCTAAAACCTTTAAAAAGAAGAAAATAGGGAATCTCACTTCATCATTTTAAAACATTGTGATAGTGCCATGAAGACTAGTATATAGACCAGTGGAATAAAGACTCTAGAAATAAACCCTCATGTATATTCTCAAATTAGTTTTAAAAAATATAACAAGACCACTTGATGAAGAAATTCTCTTCAAATGATGTTGGCGGGCCAGAGATGTAGCTGAGTGGCAACATGCCTGCCTGGCTAGGGCAAGGTCCTGAGTTTGATCCCTGGTACTGAAAAAAAATGTTGGTGGAAACGGGTATCCACATGTAAATTTCACACCATATGTAAAAATTAGCTCAAACTGGATTGAATTAAACATATTACCTAAAATTTAAAATGTTCCTCACATTGGATTGAAAGTGCTCTCTTGGATATCACATCAAAAGTTCATGTTACAAAAGTGGACAAATTAGAATTCATGGAAATTAAAAACAATGTATGAAAAGACACAATGAGAAGGTAACTTATGGAATGGGAGAAAATACTGGCACATTATGTCTGATGAAGGCCTAATATGTAAGTCCTTCAACTCAACAAGAATAGAATATTTTAATGAGCAAAGGGCTCGTATAGCTATTTCTCTAAAACTTATTAAAAATTGTTTATAAACATTTGAAAAGATGGTCAACATCAGTATAGAACTAGAAATCAAAATCAATCATGCAATATTGTTCTGATGGCTACTATTAAAGAGAAGTGTTAAGAATATGGAAAAGTTGGAACACTTGTTCCACTATTCTTGTTAACACAATAGGAAGGGAGAATGAAATAGAAGGTGGTTGTTGTTTGGAAGGAGAGATCTCAGTGTCCTTTTTTTTTTTTTGGCACTGTGGATCAAACTCGGAGCCTTGTGCTTGCAAGGCAGACACTGGAACCACTGAGCTAAATCCTCAGCCCGAGATCTCAGTGTCCTTAGAGAGATATTGATCCAGGATTTCTCAACCCCACACAGGAAAGACCAGCTTTCAGGTAGTAACTCAAGACTTTGGTCATAAGTTAAAACAAAAATTCCAGTTGTAACCCAAGTTGTTTGTTTGTGAGGACAGTCGTAGCTCAAGGGTCCACTGTACTTATCCCATTATTATTGCCACTTTCTGAAGCAGTTGTGTTTTTATTTGTGCTATCATGGTTACCTCAGTGTCCGGAATGAATTCAAAATATTTATCTTTGATGGTCATTTTTACTTTGAGGAAGATCTAGAAGTTGCATGATGCCAAATTTGGTGGATAGGACACTAATGTTTTTACAAGCCTACCTTTCTTTTGGATGCCATGCAGTAGCAGCATTCACTGTATTTCATTACCTTATAAAGAGGTTCATAAAAGAGGACTTCCAGAACTACTTCAGAAGGTGGCAAGAATGATGGGATAAGTGTGTTCCAAATGAGAAGTATTTTTTCAAAAATATGTTTAATTTTCACTGTATTTTTGATCACCCTTTGTATGTGTTTATTTTGAGCATATATATGGTTCCTTCAACCTATGCCAATTTTATTATTTACATATTTAAGAAAAACAAGCTCTGGCAACTTGTATTAACAAAAAAATTTTCATGGTTTATTTTTCACTGGTCTGTTCTGGGTGCTTCTAGTGATATAAGAATCACCTGGGTCAGTGATTGCCAGTGTGTATACTCTGTAGCATTTTCCACATGCTATGCCCAGTTCAGTATTATTGCCACTATAGTGATGGAGACCCATTTTGGCCAACATGACATAGCACTTCAGATTTTCTCAAAGCTGGCCAGCTGTTGGCAAAGATGACCAATTTTGCTTTGCCCTGTTGGATCATCTTCAATGTCTACTTGTACCCTAGCATGTACTTTCCACTTTTCATATTAAGTTGGAGCCTAGAGTTGATGGACTCCAAAGGCTTTTTTGTCTTCTTTGTAGCCAGTCTCTTCCTGTGTTAGGAGCAGAAGGCCCCTGCCAAGATGTCTGGAGAGTGAGAAAGGAAGCCCTACACCCATTTTATAAAGAGAGTTTCAATAAGGAGAATTAATCTACTGATTAATGTAGAAGATGAAAGTGGAAATTAGAAAATATGAATTGAATAACTGAAGAGATGCAGCTAATGCTGTAGGGTTAAATAAAAATATTAGAAAATTTAAGCCATTCATTATCTGTTCTATATAAGAAATCTCGAAGGCTTCAAGCAAAAATTTCTGATTTGTGTTACCTTGCATTGACTCTGGGTCAGCTATTGTAGCTGTGTATGTGTGTTTGATTCACAGTGTTTGATTCTGCTCCAGTTGTTCTGTCACTTTATGATTAATGACAAAACAGCAGCCCCTTCATAGCATGTGCTTCTTCAGAACAGACAGGACGAACAAAAGGGTGAGCCAAATCCTACAATTGAAATTCCTACTTGCATGTGCATCGCTGCTATTTTATATTCCATTGGTTAAGTGAATTATGGCATGCATAGTCCTCTCATCTAGGGAGTAGGGATCTCAAGAGCTAGAAAAAGAATTAGCAACATGAACTTTCATAAAAGTAGTAGAATTTAATGAATTACATCACACACACAAAAAGCACAGTGATGAATGTTTTAACACAGTAACACAAGCACCATTCGTTGTCTGGGCAAGAGTGGCACTTATACTGAAGTGTCACCCCTTTGTGTCTGCGGCAAGATGCAGCTTATGACTCACTCAGCCTGTACAGGTTTTTTCAAGTCAGATTTTTGGTTCGATTACCAAGTTATGAACACCAAGCAGAGTTTTTCAAACTTTCCTGTTTGAGTAGTGCAGAGTTTGAGCTTTGTGCTATTTGACAACAGAGGTATCACACTCCAGCAAAAGTCAGTGTATGCTGGGCATGGTGGTGCACACCTATAATCCCACCACTCAGGAATTTGAGGCCAGAGGATTCCAATTTTCAAGCCAATCTGGGCTACATAGTGAGACCCTGTCTCAAAAATGTCACACCCACATACACACAAAGTCAATGTGTACATAAGAAAAATTTTTTTACAACACAGGGATAATCACATGTTACACGGATTAGCGTGCCTGGATTTCTTTGAGGGGCTTTTTCTGCCTGTAATAGGGTCAATCAATCTTTCCATCTATCTTTCTTTTGGTTTTTTGAGACAGGGTCTCACTGTGTAGTTCAGGCCGGCCTTGAACTCACTATGTAGCCCAGGCTGGCTTCGAACTCACAGCAATCCTCCTGTCTCAGCCTTCTGAGTGCTGGGATTACAGTCGTATGCCATCATGCTCAGCCCAGGTCAGTCTTTAAAAAGATACACCAGACCTGTTAGGGGAGGGTGTTGTGTGTTATACTTAATAGAAAGTGAATACTTAATAGAATGTCTAGTGAAGACATTCATAGGGAAGTACCCAATGTTCATGTTTTGGAAGATTCTGTGTGGTAAAGAGGATAATTCTCCCCATGCTTAAAAATCAATTAGATTCGTTTGTTTTTCTGATAAAATGTATCTAGTTAGCTGGGTGTGGTAGAGCATGCCTATAATCCCAGTACTTGGGAGGTTGAGGCAGGAGGATTGCCATGAGTTCGAGGCTAGCCAGGCTGCATAGTGAGTTCAAGACCAGGCTGAACTACATAGTAAGACTCTGTCTGTCTGTCTGTCTCTCTCTCTCACACACACACCCACACACACACAAACATACAAGTATCTAGTTAAAAGACATGTACAGACATTCCTCAGTGGTCTACTTGTTATTAAATAGGCTATTCAGTCTTATGACCAAGATATGTTTAGACCAAGGACCTGCCACTCAGACTTACCACCTGTCTTTTTTTTCGTGTGTACAATTCTGTACATCTTGTTTATAGAGCCTCAGTATCTTTTTTTGTATACTGCACTTCATTTGTATAGGATAATTTTTATGAATTGTATAGTACTGTAGTTTTATGTTGTTATACATTACAGTACTGCATATAAGAGTTATGCAAATAAAAGCAAAGTCATAAAATTAGAATCTCCTTTGATCATTTGTTCTTAATATTGTACATACCATATACAATTTCTCATTTACAACTGTTATAGTTTGTGTCTAGATGTCCCCCTAAAGCCTCATGCAGTCATAGGTGGGCCTTTTCAGAGGTGGCTGTATTTAGAGTGTGTGATACTGGGGTTAAGTGTGTGATGCTGGGATCAAGGCTGTGTGATTACTAAATTAGTCCACTAGCATAGTTTGGGAATGGATAATGGGAAGGCCCTCCCATAGGTGTGAGTGCTACCCACTCTAACAGGTAGCCTGGACAGAATATAAAGGATGGAAAGAGGGCTTCTGCGGCCACTTGCTGCTTGCTACTATTGCTGTCTTGTGCTGACCGTGAACTGTTTCTCCTTTGTGATGCTACTCTGCCATGCCACTTTGCCTTGGAGCCAGGTGATTATGAACTGAAAGCTCTACAAGCTGTGAGCCGAAATAAACCTTTCCTCCTTAACTTTGGGTCTCAGGTATTTTATCTCACCAATGAGAAAAGTAAGACAGTGACCAATTCATTTAATGACCAAGTCACAGGAACAGAACTCAGTTGTTAAAAGAGTGAGACCCTGTATATATGTCTCTACTTTGAATGTAAAATACTGGATTTTAAAGACTATTAATCATTGCATGTTGATATATATTGGGTTAGATATTAAAATTTACCTTTTACATTTTTAATATTTTGGGAAAATTTAAGCTTGTATGGTATTTATATGGACATCACTATCCTAGAAGAATTTGAAAGTATTCATCTGGAGCAATATCTAATGATCTGGCATGGTAATTTATTATAGTCACAAATTGGAAATAACCAAAAAGTCCACTATGACTTGACTGGTTATGTCATCATATAGACATCTCTGTGATGCTGTACAGTGATAAAATACCCATACACACCTTTAGGAATACATAGGAAACAATGCCGAGTGAAATATTGAATATAATTCTATAAAGCTAAAGAAATGGGTCAAATCAAACATCAGTTTTTTTAGAGACACATACATTGATGGTTATATAAAGAAAAGCTTGGAATTGTTATCACATAAGTTAGAATTCTGTTTTGTTTTTTATGGTGGTAGGGAAGTAGTATACACAGGTATTTTTAATATACTGGTAGTTCTGTGAATTTTAAAGTTTTATAAATAAGTTGCACATATATGCTTTATACTTTTTTGTATCGGCAATTGAACCCAGGACCTGATACATACTAGGCAAGCACTTTTATTACCGAGCCACATTCTCAGCACTTCAACCATTTATTTGTTTTTGAAACAAGATCTAGTAAATTAGTTACCCATACTGACTTTAAATTTGTGATCCTCTGCCTCAGCCTCCTGAGTAGTTGAGAATATAGGTGTGCACTACTGTGTCTGGCTTATACATTATTGTATATGACATTTTATATAGCATTTCATAACTGTACTGAAAGGCTACAATGGATAGGGATTGGTGGTATAAAAAAAAAAGGCAAGCCAAAGCTGATATATTTACTTCTTGGAGTGGCATGGTGCATCTTGAACTAAAGTCAATGTGAGTTTGAGCCTATTTCTCATTTTTCTTTTTTTTTGTCCAGCTATATTTGTTTTCCTTACAGTGGTGTTACTACAAACCTCTACAGAAGACATGGAGACCAAACATCTATACCAAAAATGAGCTAGTGGGCTTTTGCATATTATCACTCACATTGTTAGATGGTCTCTGGCCTCACTAAGCTCAGAAATTTCCCAGTATAGTTTCTCATGACATCTTCTAATTAGACATCTTTAATTTGAAAATGAAGAATAAGAGAAATCACTGCAACCAGTTCCTGTACATTCTGCCCAAGTTGCTTCTGTAGAAACCTAAATAAGATGTCTGTCTGTAAATTTAGACAGGGTCTTGCTATGCTATTTAGGCTGGCCCTGAACTTGCAGTAATTCTCCTGCCTTTGCCTCCCAAGTACTGAGATTACAGGTGTGTGCTGACACACTCAGCTAAATGGCATCAGCTTTGCCCAGTACTTTTTCAAGAATTATTAGGTGAATTTATCTTTTTCGTTCACGGTGTAAGCTTCCATCTCCAGAGTTCTCCTTGACTTGCTGATTGTGTGTTGTTTGAGAGAACATTTCCAGTTGTGGGATGATCAAGACCATCAGTAGATACATTGTTGAGAGGGTACGTTGGAGATGCTCTCTCTTCTGCCTTGACCCAGATAATGTTTTGTAATTATCATGACCCTTGAGACTTGGGATATGGCTATCATTCACTGTTACTCTGCTGATTACTTCATTGTCCTCTGTAGCATTTCTTTCATCAATATAAGCAGGTTATTGTCTGTATTTATTGCACACAGTGAAATAAATGTACAATATTTGGTACACAGATGGAAATGGTATACAAATTCAGCAGAAGATGGCAGAAATCGTATCTATTCAGGGCTTCATTTATCATTATAGTCTATTTAGACACAAATCTTTGTTTTTTGACTAGATTTTGATCCTGAATTTCATGCATAGAGGTATCTAAGTGCTTCCTGGGACATTTTGTTGTATATGTCTTAGAATCCTTCAGTAATCAACATGCTCCAAATTGCATTTATTATTTTTAAGTTCAAAGCCCTCTTCTCTAATTCATCTTCCCACAAAAAACCTCATTGGCTCCTTAATGTGTGAATATTGACATGGGTATATCCCTCTTACCTTAGAGTCTCATTTACACTATCTTCATGTTTTATAAATTCTTCCCTATCTCTGTATTTCTGCTTTTCCAGCATCAACCTATTATTCCTGTCTCTGTCATCTTTGCTGGGCTAATTCATGCTCATATGTCCAATGGAGTTAAACATTGCTTTCTTAGAGCATATTTTCCTAATCTCCATTTTATCCTCTTTCTTCAGTAGTCTATTTACACTTCTTTTGTAGCAAAACACAAGTGGTACAGTTTGGTTCAAGTGCTTTGTTATTATATCAGTGACTAGGTTCCCAGATGCTCTTCTATGGAAAATAACTAAGAATCCTTGATAAAATCATGGTTAGAAAAAAAAACATGACAAAAGCAATACTTATTCCATAGATTGACTATGAGAACCAGAGAGAGATTATGTGCTGTATAAGATTGACTTAGTTGTGAAATTCATAGCTTCAGTAGGATACATGGTATAGGAGGTAAACCTTAGAATCCATCCAAATTAATAGGATAATGGACTGCATCTTCAGTTTAACTCTGAACTACAAATAAGTCCACCTCTCAGCTGAGAGACAAAAAATAAATTTAAAAAACCATAAGAAAAAGTGCATATCTGAGCTTTGATTCTAAGTGGACCCAGGTGGGAAATGTTCTAAGAAATGACCAAGCACTGGTTCATACATTTGTGGATTTGTACCTCAAACTCATCATATATTTTAGTGATCTGAAGAAAGCTAAACCCAGATACAACGTGGTAGGTGAATTATTAATACAGGTGCCTGGCATAAGCAAATCTATACTCCCTTTATTGTAAAACTTATTTTAGGGGTTGGATGGTAAATGTGTTAGGCATTTTGAACCAGTTAGCATCTCTAAAGCATGTTCTATTTAAAAATATATATATTTTTACAATATGTATTGTAAAAGCTATGTTTAGCTAGAGGGCTGTATGTAAATAGACCATGGGCAAGACTTTGATGTCAGTCATATTTGGCCCACCTCATCTTAATTTCAAGCTTCAGAATATTCCTGGAGAATATTTTCTAAATGAGTAGCTTGGGGTTGGAGAGTGATTAAAAACACAGGGAAACAGGGCTGGGGATTTAGCTCAGTGGTTCCAGCACCTGCCTCACAAGTGCAAGGTTCCAAGTTCGATCCCCGGTAACAAAAAAAAAAAAAAAGAAAAACACAGGGAAACAAGTTAACAAGTGCATTATTGAAGTTGAAATGACACCAGAGACTCAAAAAACTTTGGATTTTGGAATTACCAAATCACATACTAGTAGTCACAGAATATAAAATACTTGTTCATATAATTCAATTAATAAATTATAAGCTTCGAAATATGTGAAGGTGGGCTGAGGATTTTGCTCAGTGGTTCTGCCACCTGCCTTGCAAGCACAAGGTCCTGAGTTCGATCCCTGGTTACCCCCCCCCAAATATGTGACGGTAAAGTAAACTAAAGAACAAAGGAGATACTAGGGGGTTTTTTGTTGTTGTTAAACTCCAACTCCTATAAATGAAAATTATAATTTAACCTTAAGAATTTAGTGACTGAACTTAATTGGAAATGAGATGAAGCTGATACACAGACTAGTAAGGTTGAAGTCAGCAAAAATTACTCAGAATAAAACATAGGGGAAAAGAGAAGCTGTGTACCTAGAAAATGTAACACTTTATTGTAAAAATAATTATAATTCCAAAAGGAAAGTAGAAAAACCTGGGTGGAAGTAATGTATGAAGAGAGTGGGCTAAGAATTTTCTACAACTCATGAAATTTAAGTTTAATAAATAGAGTTTATTTCAGGAATGTGAAGTCAGTTAAACATTAAGGGAATCATTTTGTCACATTTACAGGTTAAAATAAAAATATAAAAATAGATGTAGAAATAGCATTTGATACGCATTTATATATTACATCATATGCCCCAGTTTACATTTATGATTTAGGAGAAAGAATTAGCAAATTAGATGTAAATTTCCTTAAGCTGAATAAAGATGTGCATAAAGGAACTTAAACATTGTACATAATGGTAAATATTTGAAAACATTCCTCTAAGGAGTAAGATGAAGTGTGCCTCACATTACCACTTCTGTTATTGTACTTGGAGGTAGTAGTCAGTGGAGTAGAGTGAAAAAAGAAAAGTACAAAAATTACTAAGGGAACATTGAGGGCTAGGGATTTAGCACAGTGGCACCACACCTGCCTTGCAAGTGCAAGGTCCTGAGTTCAATCCCTAGTACTGGGGGAAAAAAGGGAGCATTGAAATTTTCATAGAAATTTAGAAAATCTTAGAAATTTAAATAACTTATTAGTATTTCTAGTATGTAGCAAAGTTGGTAGGTACAAAAAAAAAAGTGTAAACATATTTTTGCATTTTTTCAAGCAACCAACAAAATAATTTTTATTTTAATGTAATACAAGTAGATATCAATAAAATAGAAATCATTTCTTCTATGAAGATAAAATTTCATAACAAAATAATTAAAGAATAACAGTGGTTAAATACCATGTCTTAAAAGAATGGCCAAAATGTTACTCAAAGTACAAGTCATGAGGACTCAGATTCCCTCTTACAAAGAAAAAACAAACATAATAGGACAAAACAATTTTTAAAAGTCTACTGTTCATGATAGCATCAAGAAGTACAAAGTAACTAAGACCTGATCATAATAAAAATGTTCTCCTTGTGGAGAACATTACAAAACTTTTAAAAGCATATTAAGAGATTAAATCAGAGATGCTATCTTTATAGATTGGAAGACTCAGTATTGTGAAGACATTGGACCTCCATAGCTTGATCTGTAAATTCATGGCAGTTCTCAGTCTCCTTTCTCCCTCTCCCTTCCTTCCTATCAGAGGAACTGATTTCAGAATTTTTGTGAAAGTCTAAAAGGCTAAAAGTAGTTAAAGACACTTTAAAAAAAAAAAACTACAGGCTTTGCTTGTTCTACCAGATATCAAGACTTTTTATAAAGCTATAGGTTAAGATAATGAACTGTTAGTACAGCTTGTGTAAATCATCTCAGAGGAGAACCAAGAACATCTTACTCATATATAGACTGAATAGTGTAACAGACGGTATGTTGCAGAACAATGGGTAAACAACACACTATGTAGTAATGGTGCTGGGTTATTAAGATAACCATATGGGAAAAAATGAAATTTGATCCCTGCCTCAAACTGCATTTACATCAGTTCTTTGTGGGTTAGAAATCTAAGTATGAAAGATAAACATTTTAAAGAAAATATACTCAGTGATCTAGGGGTAGGGAAGGCTTTTCTCTCCATAAATATATAAACATAAAGGAAGTTACTGAGTATTTTGAAATTAAGAATAATTATATGCATTAAAGAATTCCATAAGAAGCACAACCTGGTGGGACAGGTCTGTAATCTTAGCTACTCAGGAGGTTGAAGCAGAGGATCGAAAGTTTGAGGCCAGCCTGAGCAACGAACTGAGGTGCTGTCTGAAAAATAAAAAATAAAAGCTCTGTGGTAGAGAATTTGCCTAGCATATGTGTGGTACTGGTTTAAGTTCCCAGCACTGGGGGAAAAAAATCCCACAAGAAAGAAGTGAAGAGAATATATTTGGAATATATATACCAAAAACTATTATCTAGAATTTGTAAAGAATTCTTATGATACAATAAGAAGACAGAAAGCCCCATTAAAAGTTGGGCAAAAAATTTGCGTGGGTTTTGCAAGAGAAATATTCCAAATGGCTAATAAGCATATGAGAAGAAATACTTAACCTTATTAATCAGTGCAATAAAAATCAAAACTTCGGTAAGAAGTGTTTCATACCCACAATACTTAGGTTCTTAGTGTTTTTCTTTCTGTATCATTGATTTTTGTCCTTTATTATTTATTTCTTTTTATTTGCTTTAGTTTTAATTTGCTTATTTTCTAGCTGCATTTTTTGGGGGGGGAGGCGGTACCGGGGATCTAACTCAGGTCCTTGCACTTGCGAGGCTGGTAGCAGAGCCACTGAGCTAAATCCCCAGCCCATTTTCTAGCTTCTTAAGGTAAATACCTATGTGATTCATTTGTTAACTTTTCTCCTTTTAAGTTTCACCTTAGTTGCACCTGGCAAGTTTTGATCTCTTGTGTTTTTAGCATTCCTTTTGAATATTTTATGTCCCTTGTGATATCTTCTTTGACTTACAAATTATTTAGAAGTATATTTATTTTTTACTTCAAAATTTTATTAGTACATGTTTGTAGTACATAATGATAACATTTGTTGTGGAGACTTGGCACATGTGCATAACACATCTTAATTCTTTTGACTTTGGGATACATCTTAATTTTTTTACATTACCTCCTCCCCCCATTTCTTGGTCCCCTTCCCACTTACAAAAGATCTATCTCCCTGTTTCCTAGTATCTGTCTTTTATTTTGCTGTTTACTTATGCTTTGGGTTTCTCATAGGAGAGAAATCATGCAATAGTTAAGATTGTGTGTCTGATTTACTTCACTTAACAGTATGGCCTCAGGTAGGTACATTTTACGACAAATGATTCATTTATTCTTTATGGCAGAGTAGTACGCAGTTGTGCATAAATGCCACATTTTCTTTATCTGTTTATCTGTTGATAGACATAGGCTGCTTCCAAGATATAGCTTTGAGCTGTGCAGCTGTAAACATGGGTACACATGTATCATTGTAATATGATGTCTTTAACTCTTTCAGGAAGATATCTAGAAAGGTAATAGCTGGTTCTTTGTATTTTTCCTGTGTGTTGAGGTGTAACTAGAGAATAAAAATACATGTATACGAGTCCAGCAAAATATGTATAAACACTGCAGGAAAAGAAAAACTTGTATTAATATTTTAATATTAAACTTATTGAGACGTCATGAGATTAATGCAAGGTACCTTTGGCCTCTACAATTACAAGAAGTGCTCAAAGTGGTGGCCATTAACTTCCAGACGTTTATTAGCATGGCAAAGTGCTGCTTTGGTAACCTTGGTCAGTGAGGTTGCTGCACATGCACTTTCAATTTCTTCTGTGTGGGCAAGGAGTGTAGTAGGTTTTCTGCGATATGTAACATCCTCTACGGTTCCCCATATGAGTGTATCACCATCCATTGGAAAAAAATCACTTTTAATTTTCGTAAAGTGTGTATACATTTTTTGGTAGCTGTCTCTTGCACGTCCCCATATATATTCAACCTCCAAGATCTGACTCCTTTCTTTTCCTTTTGAGACTTCACCAGGTATCTTTCTTCAGGTTTTTGTGGCAGAATATCTCTTTTATAAATGCTAAGCCTCTGGTGGAAAACTTTGTCCCTTTATACCTTCTTTGAAAAGTTCCATCTTTTAATGCATTCAAGAGCTTTGCTTTAGTTTTAGGCAGTATTTGGAAATACAGTAAAAACCTTGGATTGGGAGTAACTTGTTCTGTGAGTGTTCTGCAAGATGAGAAAACATTTCTAATAAAGTTTAACTTGATAAATGAGCAGTGTTTTTTTGTTTGTTTGTTTGTTTTTTGTGGTTTTTTTGGCACCTGGGGTTGAACTTGGGACCTTGTGCTTGCAAGGCAGGTGGCGGGACCACTGAGCTAAATCCCCAGCCCAGCCTAAGCAGTGTTTTGCAATACAAGTAGTACATTATGCTAAATGTTGCATGATACAGGATCGAAACTGAGCCAGTGCTCCCCCTCCAGGATTGTCTTCCAACAGCAAGAGATTATGGAGATCTTGTCTGCAGAGGAGGAGGAGAAAAAGTGGAGGAGCCTCTCACTTCAAATGAGATTAGGTAGATGTGTAAAATGTGGGAAACAGTGTAACATTTTGTAGAAAAGCACCACCCAAATAAGGCTGTAGCAGTGCAAGCGATGAATTTGTTTAATGACAAAGCAATGTCACAGTTCTGTGAAATCCTCAAAAGGAGGCAAAAGCAAGTATCATTGGATAGGTTCCTTATTTAAGTTGCACAAAAATAAAAATTCCATTGAGCCACTAGATAACAGTGATTCCATTAGTGAAAGTCATTCTACATAGTAACCCTCCCCTCTCATCTCCCTCACACCAGCCATGAAGGTTTTCAAATGTAAGTGCAGGTTAATGTGTTTATTGTTCTATTTTATATTTTCTTCTTATTTTTGCCTCTCCAGATGGAGAGTTACAACTGGTATGTTCTTATCTCTTTCATATGTTACAGCACAACAAGTTGATGATCTGATTGCCTTTGTGTGTGTGTATTTTTATCATTAAGTTTATTGGTATAATTTAGATATACATAATGGTCACTTTCATCATATGGAATTTGTACCTGTACGTAATATATGTTGATTTATATTTTTTTCTATTCCGCTCCCCTCCTTTCTACCCTTCTTCCCCTTCTTATTTACAAGAGCTTTGTTTCCATTTTATCTTTTATCTTCCTTACTTTCCTTCTTCTCCCTCCCTTGTGCCCCTTCCCATTTGAACACTTTCTTCTGATTTCACAATATCTGTTATACATTTTGTTCCCTTTTGCCCTTTCAGTTTCTCACACCAGAGAAACAATATGATATCTACACGTGTGTCCAATTTATTTCACTTGAGTATGGCCTTTAGGTGCATCCATTTAGCTATAAATGTCTCGTTTATCCTTCTTTATGGCTGAGTAATGCTCCATTGTATTAAAAAACCCATCTTCTTTATCCATTTATCTGTTGATAGGCATTTGGGTGGTTTCCAAGATTTAGCTATTAGAAACTGTGTTGCTAAGAACATGGCTGTGCATATATCACTGTGGTGTGATGCTTTTAATTCTTTTGGGAAGATATGAAGAAGGGGGACAGCTGGGTCAAATGGAACCACTAGTCCTAGTTTTTTGAGGAATTTCCACAGTAATTTCCATAGTGGTTGTACCAGTCTACACTCCCACCAACGGTGGAGAAGGCTTCCTTTCTCCCTAAATCCCCAGCAGCATTTATTATTGTTGATTTTTTTATTATCCTTTTATTGGTACATTCTAGGTATACAATACATTTGCATTTATCATTGGGTGCTTGTACCTGTACATGATGTATCTTGGTTCTTATTTTTTTCCCCATTACCTGTGCGCCCTTCACCCCTCCACCCTTTCCTATTTACATAGATTTTGTTTCCATTTTTTTTCTTTTCTCATAATTTTTCCTTTCCCTTCTTTCCTTTCCCCTTCCCCTTCCACCACCCCTACACCTTTGGACCTTTTCCTATTTCAAATTATCAGTTATTCATTTTAATCATTTTAGTTGATTTCTTGATAGTAGTCATTCTTTTTGGAGTGAGATGGAATCTCAGTATTGTTTTAATTTGTATCTCTTGAATAACCAGTTGGACATTTTTTCAGATATTTATTTGCAATTTCTTTATCTGAGAAGTGTGTGTTCATCTCAGATGCCCATTTTTAGATTAAGTCTATAAATTTGAGAGGGTTGATTTTTTTCAGTTCTTTATATATTCTAGATCTTTTATATATTTTTTTATATATTCTAGGTATTTTGTCTGAGGAACACCTGGCAAAATTTTTTCCTACTCTGTTGGTGATTTCTTCTGCTCTGCAAGAGCTTTTTAATAAGATGAGATCACAGTTGTTGACTCTTTGTAATATTTCCCCACCAAAAAAAGAGTACAAAAGATTGGGGCCAGGTATTTAGCTCAGTGGTGCCGTTGCCTGCCTCGCAAGTGCAAGGTCCTGAGTTCGATCCCTGGTACCAAAAAAAAAAAGAGTGTCATATTTCCCATAGGATTGGGGTTTTGTTCATAAAGTCTTTTCCTACACCTATGTGTTCAAGAGTTCCACTTATTCTCTCTTCCAGCAGATTTAGTGTTTCTGTTTTAATATTTAGATCTTTGATTCATTTTGATTTTAGTTTAGTGCATGTGAGAGACATGGGTCTAGTTTTAGTCTTTGGCATGTGGAAAGCCAGTATTTCCAGCAGCATTTATTAAAGAGGCTATCTTTCTTCCAGTGAAGTTCTTTGGCCCCTTTGTCAAAGATAAAGTAGCCTAGTACATTTGGAGTTATTTCTGCATCTTGCATCTTATAATCTGTCCCATTGATCCTCAGATATTTTTTTTTTTTGCTAGTACCATGCTGTTTTTATCACAGTAACTCTGTGGTATAAATTCAGGTCAGGGATTGTGATGCCTTCTGCCTTGCCTTTGTTGCCCAGAATTGTTTTTTGTTATTCTAGATCTCTTCTTTTTCCAAATGAATTTTAGGAATGTTTTCTCTAGTTCTGTAAGGTATGCTATTGGTATATTGATTGGGATCAAATTAAGTCTGTATAACAATTTTGGGAGTATAGCTGTTTTGTTTTTGTTTTTGTTTTTTGGTACCAGGGATCAAACTCAGGTTCTTCCACTTGCAAGGCAGGTGCTGGAACCACTGAGCTACATCCCCGGCAGTATGGCTTTTACTCTGTTGGTTTTTCCTACCCATGAGCAAGGGATATCTTTCCATTTTCTGATATCCTCTTTGATCTCTTTCTTCAGAGTACTGTAGTTTTCCATGTAAAGATATTTTCCTTTGTTAGACTGATTCCTAAGTATTTCATTTTTTTAGTGCTATTTTGAAAGGTGTGGTTTCCCTAATTTCTCTCTCAGTAAGTTTGTTATTTGTGTATAGGACTGATATTGATTTTTGAGTGTTGACTTTGTATCCAGCTATGCTGTTGAACTTGCTGACTAAATCTAAAAGTCTTTTGGTTTTTAGGGTCTTCTATGTAGAGTAGCATGTCATCCACAAATAATGATAGATTAACTTCTTCCTTTCCTATCCTTATTCCTTTTATTTCTTTCTCTTGTCTAATTGTTCTGGCTAATGTATCCAGAACTATATTGAATAGGAGTGGTGATAGTGGACATCCTTGTCTTGTTCCTGATTTTAGAGTGAAAGCTTTCAGTTTTTGACCATTTAGTATGATGTTGGCTGTTGGTTTGTCATAGATGGCTTTTATCAGATTGAGATCAAGACCATCTATTCCAATTTTCTGTAGGGTTTATAACATGAATTGGTCTTGGACTTTGTCAGATGCTTTTTCTGCATCTAATGAGATGATCATGTGATTTTTGTCCTTGGCTCTGTTAATATAATGTACTACATTTATTGATTTGTGTGTGTTGAACCATCCCTGCATTCCTGGTTGAAGTCTATTTGTTGTGGTGTATAATCTTCTTGATGATTTGCTGAATTCTGTTTGCCAGTATCTTATTGAGAATTTTTGCATCTATGTTCATTAGGGAGATTGACCTGTAGCTCTCTTTTTTTGTTGGATCATTCTCTGGTTTTGGTATAAGGGTAATAGTTGCTTCTAGGAATGAATTTGGGAGTATTGCTTCTCTTTTAATTTCATTAAAGAGTTTGAGGACTAGTGGTATTAGATCGTCTCTAAATTTCTCGTAGAATTCAGCAGTGATTCCATTAGGACCTGGGCTTTTCTTTGTTGGTAGGTTTTTAATTACATCTTTAAGTTCATTGACTTATTGGGTTATTTAGAATTTTTATATCTTCTTGATTCAGCTTTGATAATTCATAAGTATCTAAGAATCTGTCCATTTCTTCTGTGTTTTCCATCTCATTAGAATAAAGGTTCTTGAAATAGGTGTTGATGATCTTCTGGATTGCTGCGGGTTCTGTTATGATTTCACCCTTTTCGTTCCTAACTGCATGGAGTTGAGTCTTTCCTTTTTTAAAATAAGGTTGACTAATGGTTTATCAATTTTATTTAATCTTTCAAAGAACACTTTGATTCATTGATTATTTGTATTATTTTCTTGTAGAAACTGTCTAATTTCTTTAATTTCATCTGTGATGCATTGGTCATTCAGGAGGATATTTAATTTCCACGTATTTAGGAAGTTTTTGTGGTTTCCTTTGCCATTTATTTCCAGTGTCATTGTACTATGATCTCATGATATGCATAGGATAATTTTAATTCATTACATTTACTTAAGCATATTCTGTGAGCTAGTATGTGGTCTCTTTTGGAGAATGTCCTGTGTGCAGCTGAGAAGAATGTGTATTCTGATGTTGTGAGGTGGAACACTTTGTAGATATCTACTAAGTCCATTTGTTCAGCTCTGATATTTCTTTGATTTTTTTTGTCTAGTTGATCTGTCCATTTGTGACAGTGGGGTATTGAGGTCTCCCATAACAATTATATTAGTGGTTACTTGATTTTTCTTATCTATTAATATTTGTTTTATATAGTTTGGTGTGCTGGTATTTTGTGCATAAATATTTTTCATTGTTATCTCTTCCTTTTGGGTTGTTCCCTTTACCAAGTATGTAGTGACCTTCTTTGTCCACAAATCTTAGAATCTACTCTTGTTTTTTTTAATCATTAGCTCTATCTTTGTTGGACTCTAGAACTGTAAAACCACTAGACTATGGTATTAAATTTTCCAGTTATGTGTCTCATGTTCTACAGTCATCTCACTCATACTTACTCTCCCATTAAAAATTTCATGAAAACCTTCCCCAAACCTATTTCCTAAGTGTTATTTTGGTTGAATGTCTTCAGGACATCCATCAACTTCTCCAAACTTCCTACTTGCAACTTATCACTAGGTTCTGTCAGCTCCTTTTACCTATTCCTATTGCCACACATCATTTCTCCACAGGATTTATAGTCAGCTCTTTTTTTTAATTTTGGTACTGGGGATTGAACTCAGGACCTTGTGCTTGCCAGGCAGGTGTGTTGCTACTGAGCTACATCCCTGGCCCATCAGCTGTTGGCTCTAGGTCATCCTTTAACTACCTTTTTTCTTTTGAGAGTATTCTTTTTCCTTTCCTATTTCTTGCAAACAAACAGGGTAATTTACTTTCCTAAGTCCAGGAAGTGCTTGCTTTCCAGTAAGACATTCTATAAGGCTTTTGCATTTTAAAAAAAAATCATCACTATCTATTGCTATTTCTGCTGTGTTATATTCATTGTCAGCTTTCTCCTGGTAGCATTTATGGCCACTGACAGTTTCAGGTTTATTTATTTTTATGGTAGTAATGGAAAGGAAAAGAATGCCATCCCTCATCTTTTAAAAATGTAAATCTGTTTTCCTGTATTTCTTAGTGCTAGTCAGCAGTTCCTCACCCACCTCAGGATAAATTTCAAATGAGAATTCATTTATCAAAAAGAATTCATGATTTAACTCTTCCATATCTATATTGTGGTGCATCTCTCAGCTTAAATTCACATCCATAAATACCAAGTTGCATGTGCAATTTCCTTTGCCTGCAATATCTTGTCACATTGCTTACTTGTCAAATTCCTTTTTATCTTTTAGATAGCATCCATTTCAGATACTAATCTTCCAGGAAAATAGTTCTTTGATAGCTTTCATTCTCCTCATACCCCGGAAAAGTCACTCTCCAATACTGTCTTTGTACCTCATATGTACCTGTTTTAATTCATACTAAGTTGTAATTTGTTTACAAATATTTTTTCTTCAGCCTAGCCAGTGAACCATGATACAATTCCCAGTAGGTAGGGCCTACATCCCCTTTCAGCAAAGAAGTAGCTATATGAAGATGGAGATTTCCACTCCCTCAGCACCCTATAAAGAATCATGGGGATATATCTCTAAGGGGAAAATGAGACAGGGGATGAAGGTATGGCAGAGCTGGCTGGGGAACCGGATGTGACCTATAGATTACAAAATCCCAGGAAACATGCACAGAATAGTACCCAAAGCTTAGCATATGGACCTATCTTCAGTTCCTCTTGTGAGAACTTGGGTAGGTTTTCGATAGGACAGCCTAAACTTGACTCCACCTTGAGGAGTAGGAGATACAAGAAGACAATCACCGTTGAGCACTGGGCTACTATGTCCTTTCAAAGTGGTCTGCTGTCATGCTGTAGAATGTACTTTTCCTACTTTTACCTGGCCCAAACTCACTCTGCAGACCATATTTTTCCTACCTTTAATAAGTGTAAATCCTCTCTATAAATATTATCCATTAGAGTATTAGGTCTCTTTGGTCCCTTTTTGAGTAAGACATAGTATAAATTCATTTTTAAAAAATTAAAAATTAGGCTTTGTACATTCTGTTGTGTTTGATGAGGCAATCAAATCAAACTCCCTGCTAACAATAAGTAGGTTTAAAAGGAGAAATCTATGTAAAGGCACAGTAGAAATATCAAGATAGAAAGAATTATGTGGTTGAAATCTGGAAGGAGGAAACCTAGAAAAATAAGGCTGGTATTTGAGTCTTTATTTGCCTTTCAGATGTCTGCTAGTTTCAGAAGAAGCAACTGAAAACCAAAAAGAGAATTTTTAAAAACTTATGGGACTATGGAGACAAAAACTGGAATTCAGAAACTAGAGAGGGACCTCTAATAAACCTTCCTGGGTGCTCTAAAGGGATACATCCTAGAAATTACAATGAAGGGACCTGCTTCCAGTAGGATCAGCTTTTAAGGTTTTAATCCCTTATTTAATCAACTTTCTGATACCTCCAGCCAAATGCCTGAAGCAGACACAGTTCCTCTGTGGAGGAAAATGTCATTTTAGGCCTCAGATTTTTAATAGTAACGTCTGTCTTTCTACAAATAATTAGGAATATCAGAAGGCATGATGTTGTTATAAGAGAAAAACAGACAATGGAAATGGATCCACAGGGATCCAAGTAATAGAGTTACCAAACATATATATATATTTTTAAATTTTGTGACATAGGGTGTTACTATGTAGTTCAGCCTGGCCTTGAACTCACTATGCAGCCCAAGCTGGCCTCAAATTCATGGCAGTCCTCCTTCCTCAGCCTCTCAAGTGTTGGGATTACAGGCATCTGCCACCATGCCTGGCTCAAGTATACTTTAAATTAACTATTTTTAATTTAGTTTTTCAAAATAGCTTGACCTTGTGATACATGTCTGTAATCCTGCCATTTGGGAAGTGTAAGCAGGAGGATTAGAAGTTTGAGAACAGCCTGGGATATATAATCTCAAGGAAAAAAAAAAAAGATATAATAGAGAATTTTAGCAGAGATCTTAAAACCTTAAAAAAAGAATGGAATTGAAATTCCAGAATTGACAAATACAATAACCAAGTGCAATGTATATGTTTGACAATAAAACAGTACCACTAAATAGAGAATTACTGAACTGGAAGGCTCTTCAAAGCAAGATGCAGAGTGAAACATTGAGCAAAAACATGGAAAATACAGAAAATAATATAAAAGACATAGAAAATGCAGTCAGAAGGACTGTTGTATATTTCACTGGATTGAGGGGGAGAAGGAGAGAATAAGGCCAGAGTAATAATTGAAGAGATAATATGATTGGAAATTTACCAGATCTTGTAAAAGACAGCAAGGGACAAATTCAAGCCCTAAAAACTTCCAAGAAGATAAAATCAAAGAAAACCAGGCTATCATTATAAAACTACTGAAAACAAAAACTAGAAAAAAGGGACCAATTACTTTATAAGTATTAGTAATATGATAGCTAACTTCTCCACATAAATAATGGAGTTGAGGAAATAATGGAATGATACTGTTTACAATGCTGAGAGAAAGGGAAAACTTTTAAAAATAAAGGTAATCTTTGGCAACCAAGAGGTTTCGTGTCCTCAGTTTTGTTTGTTAACTTTACTTTGCAACAGATAGGGATAATTTTATGTCATTAACTCAAACCTGTTTGGCTACGTGCTCATCCACAAAGCAGACGTAATACATGGCTCAAGAATTCCACCTGTCAGCTTGATTGACAACAAATCACTATGGTTCTATGTATGAATGAGGGTGGAAATGTGTACTATATATATAACACATTCACTTCTTATAGGTAAAAGTTCCAATATGTACTGAAACCGTTTGAACACATTCCAACTTTTGGCAAAGCAAAACTATTTCTAAGAATAAATTATTTTTTGTTGTTTGTTTTTTGTTATTTGGCTTTTTGAGACAGGGTCTTGCTTTGTAGTTCAGGCTGGCCTTGAACTCATTATGTAGGTCAGGCTGGCCTTGAACTCATGGAGATCCTCCCGCCTCAGCCTCCTGAGTGCTGTGATTACAGGTTTGCACCGCCAAGCTTGACTGAATTCTATTTTAAATGCTAATGAATGGCTCAGAAATTTAGATAGTAAGGGCATTATATAAAAAACATTATCCTTTTAGTATGTGTAAATTTATCTCCCAGTATAGCTACTTAATGATGAGAAAAGTAAAGAAATTTGAGTTTAATGTGACTCAATTAGTTATAATCTTAATTCAGTATCCCTAAACAGCATCAATAGAAAAGAAAAAAGAGGAATGATTTTTCCTTTTTACCCACCTTTAAGCCTGTGGCTGACCAAATGGGACATAAGGGTTAAAAGATGGATGAGGTGCAAGAGGGGATGGGATGGACTTACTTTCTGCCACAGTGACAAGAAGTTAATTCTTCCCTCAGTGGCTCCTCACTTTGCTATTAAAAGTAAAACATTGAAGCTGAGCATGGCGACACAAGCATATAATCCTAGCACTTGGGAGGCTGAGGCAGAAGGATCACCATGGGTTCAAGGAGAGCCCGGGATACATAGTGAGTTCAAGACCAGCCTGAACTACATAGTGAGATCCTGTCTTTAAAAAAAAAAAAAGGCCGGGGATGTAGCTCAGTAGCCCGGTGTCTGCCTAGGAGGCGTGAGGTCCTGAGTTCCATCTCCAGTACCAAAAAAAAAAAAAAAAAAAA
>NW_004624777.1:9059682-9076622 GCF_000247695.1 Heterocephalus glaber
TAACAAAAGAATTAAATGAATATAAGAAATTAATAAGTATGAATTTAAACCATATAGACATAAAGCTTATATGCTTGGTACTACTATTTGATCCATCTTCTAGCTTACTTAGTATTATACTGTAAGATTTTCATGAACAAATCATCAGTAAGTAAAGTAACCTAATAGAAAAATAGCTAAAGGATATGAATGGCAAACTCACAAAAGCAGAAGTATGAATGTTAATTACATGTATACAAACATGCTCAACTGCACTAGTAACAATTAAGGAAATATAAGTACCATTTAATTCCGAGAAGATGGAAAAATAAATTTAAGAGACTGAGCAAAACCCAGTCTTGACCAGGATGTCATGTCCCTGGAACTCTCACTGCTGATGGAAGTATAAATTGGTGAAAGCACTGCACTATTGAGAGTGTGTCTTAGTTTTCTTGTACTGAGACAAAATATCTACCACCCAAAGTTAAAAGAGGAAAGGTTTATTCAGCTCACAGTTTTTAGAGGTTTCAGTCCATAGTCAGCTGGCTCCATGGCAGGATGGCATGGCAGAGGGGCATCACAGAGGAGAAACAGTTCATGGCAGGCAGAAGCCACCAAGCAGCAAGTGACCAACAAGCAGCAACCACAGCAGCCCTCTTGCTGTCCCTTATATTTTATACAGGCCACCTACCCTTAAGGCAGGTAGCACTCAGACCCTTAATCCCAGCATCACATCCTTGATCCCAGCATTAGACATCCTAGATCTAGCCACCTTCAAAAAGACCCATCTATGACCGTAAGCGGCTCTGGGGGAACATCTAGATATAAGCCATAACAAAGTGTTTTGTCAGTTGATATTTAGAAAGTCAGGAGATACATATGTCCTTTGACCTAGCATTTCCATCAGATATAAACAATAGAGAAATACACACACCTGTACAAAGAGACACATTTGACAATGTTGATTGCATTATTATTGATTAAATCAAAAAGTTGGAAATAACATAAATGTCCATCTGTAGGAGAATGGATAAATGTTGATATATTTATATAATAACATATAGTTCATCAGTGGAAGTGGCTAAATCAGAGCTAAATGAATAAAACATGAAAAAGCATAGAAAATCATACATAGAGTATGCTGTCACTTATGTAAAATTAAGCAAAATATTATTACATATATATAGTAATAGAAGAAATGGCAAGTGAGTCCATTTACTTTTGATTTCACAAATTTATGTCCAGAATAGTATCTGGAAATTAGGCACTTAGGCACTTAATACCATTTGTTGAATGAAAGAACAAAAGGTTATTGTATAAATAAAGTAAGTTAATAAGTGTGAAGAAAAATGGGAGAGACTAAAACCTATCTTTTTGTTACTACTACTCATTCATCATGCAATTTACTTAACACCATATCATAAGATCCCAAGCTGGGTGTGGCAGCCCAGTTTAGGCTGTTGCATAGTGAGCTTAAGGCCAGCCTAAACTACATAACAAGACCTTGTCTCAAACATAACAAACAAACAAACCAAAATCCCAAATTTAACAGCCTGGCTATCTTTGAGGAGGAAAATCAGGAAGGATGTGGGATTGGGGAAGATAACAGAATTTTAGCCTTCCTTTAAAAAAAAAGGTCATGAGTAGATATAACAAACTGGGCATGGTGGCACATGCATGTAACCTAGGTTGAGGCAGGAGGATTGCAAATTTGAGCTTTGCCTGGACAACTTAGTGACTTAGCAAGACACTGTCTCAAAACATTGAAAAAGGGTCAGGTCTGTAGCTCATTGCAAAGGCCCTGGGTTCAATTTTCAGTAACACGCCCCCCCCCCCAGATATAACAAAATTTAAAAAATTTTTCCCTGATATCGGGGGTTGAACTCAGGACCTTGTACTTTTGAGGCAGCCGCAGCTCGACTGAGCTAAATCCCCAGACCTAACAAAATTTAAATTTTGTAAAGTTAAGTGATGGTTAGACAAGTATTTAGGGTTTTTGTTTTTGTTTTTTTTTGGTACTGGGGTTCAAACTCTGGACCTTGCGCTTGCAAGCCAGGCGCTGGAACCACTGAGCTAAATCCCTGGTCCCAAGTATTTAGTTTTTTAATTCTTTCTAACACATTTGAAATGTTTCTAATAAAAAATTCTTTAAATAGAATTTCAGAATCCTTATCAAACTGAAATATTTTCCTAGTGTCTAAATAACTTTAAGAGCTATTTATTTTGCAGATTTAAATTGGCTTAGATGCTGTTTGATATTTCAGAAATAACTTTAGCAACAAAAGCCTATTCATTGCCCACTGAGTTCCTGAATCTCCATTGACACATCCTTCAAGAACATCCAAAACACCTCAGACACTCAGGTTATAAGATCCTAATGAAACACCAAGATTTTGTCCTGTTGTTAAAGAACCAAAAGCCGTTGATCTAAAGGTACACAAAACAACCAAGATACAAAGCCTGTAGTTTGTATCCTTTAATGTTACTGAATGAAATGTTTTAGTTTCTAATACATGTTTTTGGTTTTTTTTTGTACCAGGGATTGAACTCGGGTCCTTACGCTTGCGCAGCAAGCGGCAAAACCACTGAGCTAAATCCCCGGCCCTCTAATACATGTTTTTAAATATACATTTTTAGATTGTTAGAATTCATTTAAAAATAGTAATTTACTATAGTGTGATGTTTTCCCTGGTTAAGAAATTAACTTCTTTACAATTGAGTAGTATAATTAAAGATGATCAGAAAGTTTAAAGAAGAATCATTTAAATTATATTTTCTTTAATCCTTGTGCTACAAACCTAGCAAACAGTCTTGCTTGTGAAGTTTCTTAACTTGTATGTGAGGTGTTTGAGGTTTGTGACTTCATATGATTTCACAATGTGTCATCCACAGTATGAAAATGTTTGACTTGGTTTACAAGTCAGAGGGTTTTAATTTACATGTGAAGTTCACACTACTGAAAGTAATTGCAATGTTTGGCTTCTTCTTCTTTAGAGTCCAAAAAAGAGAAAAACAAGGCCTAGTGCAAGTGCCTCTCTGAGGGTCATGTTGGTTGGGTAATGGATTCCGGAGATCACAGGCCAAGAACAGCCTCTATCAGGTATCATATTTGTCACACATTGCCTTTGTGTTCCTGATCTGAAGTTTGTTTTTAAAAAGTACCTAATTAGTTAGAAATATTTTATAATGAACATAAAATATAGAGAAAATAGTAAAAAGATACCAAAGAAAGAGAAATAATCAAGACAGTTTTATAGTAAGTACATTAAGGGAATAATTCAATGGGACAATTTGTTTTTTATTTGAATTATTTTTCACAAATATTGCTCCTTAGATCCATGTCAATCGTGAAAGTTATCTTTGGAAAGATTCTGGATTCTTACTGGCATTTAGTAGGTTCTCAATAGATATTTATTGAGGGAATATATGTGCTATATAATCTACTCAAATTATATAAAGAATGAAACAAAGCACATTATTTTGGATTTTTCCTTTTGAGAGAAACAATTTAGATAATCTGATTATTAGCAGGAATTATTTTTTCTTTAATTTTTAGGAAAGACTATTATTTACCTCAAAAGAGATGATAGTACAAACTATTAAGACTACCAGTTATGTGCAAAGAAACCAGGCATGGTGGTGCACACCTGTAATCCCAGGACTTGGGAGACTGAGGCAGGAGGATTTCCTCAGGTTCAAGGCCATCCTCAGCTACATAGTGAGTTCAAGGCTAGCCTGAACTACAGAGAGAGACCCTGTCACAAACAAACAAACAAGCAAACAAACAGAATTGGTATGTTTTGTCCTATAGAGGGAACACAGAGGTGATTTACTATTCATTGGTTTGTGTTTCTTTAAAATTTATCTCATGTTTGTGCTGAACATTTTCAGAATAATTATCTGACAATTTTTTTTCCATTCAAAACCTTAACTTTCAAAACAAATATTTTTTGACTGGTTACTAAAAGGGAAGGATTAGTTTTATGAGAAGAAGTGCTTGGGAGTTTATCATAATCTCAAAAATCTTGAAATGTATCTTTATATGGATACTCATTTGGTAATTTTGCATTGTTCTCATTAACTATATTGCCCATTAATGGTAAAATGTGTATTTGTCAGGAGCAAGGCAAGGATGTTCACTTTCACTATTCCTATCCAATTCAGTTCTTTAAACTTTAGCTAGAGAAATTAAGCATGAGAAAGAAAGCACAAATTTTAAAAGCCACTGTGAGATACTACTTTACACCCACTAGGATGGTGTTATGAACTAAATTGTGCCCCTCAGAATTCATGTTTAAGCCGTAGGTCTTGATTGGACTGTATTTGGAGCTAGGACTGTTAGTGAAGTAATAAAATTAAATGAGGTCATAAAGGTGGAGTCCTAATCTGATAAGGTTTGAGTCTCTCTAAGAAAAGGAAGAGATATCAGAGATCTCTCTATGTGTCTGCTGCTCAGGAGACAAGTTATGTGTGGATACAGCAAGAAGGCAACTATCTGCAAGTCAGGAATAAAATTTCACCAAAACCAATCCAGTTAGCATCTTCTATTCTAACCTGTAGAATTGTAAGGAAATAAGTTGTTGTATAAGCTACCCAATCTGTGGTATCTTGTTATATAACAACCTCAGCTAATATATGGATGTATGTAACTTCTTAAAAATATGAAAATAAATATTTGTGAGGGTGTGGAGAAATTGTAATCCTCTTGTATTGCTGGTGGGAATGTAAAATGCAGCAGCCACTGTGGAAAACTATGTGACATTTTCTTAAATCATCAAAATGTAGATATATATAGAAGGATAAATATTGTATGACTCCACTTATATCAAGTAGCTAGAATAGTCAAATCCATAGTGACAGAAAATAGAAGAAAGGTTGCTAGGGGATAGGAGAAGAGTAAAGGAGCAGATACTGTTTAAAGGTACAGTTTTGGGGGGAATGAGGAAGTTTGGGATATAGGTAGTAGTGATTGTTACATTATACTGTGAATATGTAGGTATGTTTGCGCACACACACAAACACACACAGCACAAGTGCACACCCACCTGTCTGCAGGCACACCCTCCCAAACTCACCACTTTAGGCTTTCATTAGAACCCTTTAAGTATTAGTGAGAAAAGTTTTTATATCAGGCTCATAGTGACAAATAAGTTCCCAAAATCTCATTTTGCTTGAAAACTGAAATTTTATCATTGGAAATATTTACTCATTTTTATTGATGTTAAAGACTCATTTTCTTCATTTTCAAAGAAGCATATGACAAATAATGAAACCTAAATAACCATAGTTTGTTGATTGGTCTTCCATTATACTTTAATATGTTACAAAAGTGTTTTGTGTTTCTGTTCTTTTCTAGAAATTGTGGTAAAAAACACATAACCTAAAATCTACCATCTTAGCCATTTTTGAATGTATAGCTCAATATATCCACGTAGTTGTTAAACAGATATCCAGAATATTTTCATCTTGCAAAACTGAAGCTTCCATCACACTGTTAACGCACACACAAAGATGTGTACTGAAGGCTTGAGATTTCATAGTTAATTTTTCTGCTTTATCAAGAACATCTTTGTGAAGCATGATAAAGTTGTGCTGGCTTAAGATGGAGCTGGCTTTTTTTTTTCATTGAAAGTGCACAGCAAAAAAATATACAATGGTTAGTAAGTAAAATTTGGTGCTTCTGCCTCAATTCACATCGACAGGTTTACATACCATTGCTTCCCTACCATCAGGACAAATGTCAACCAGCAGAAAAGACAAATAGTGTCTTAATGCCACGATGAAAATAGTGGCTTTAGGCTTTCAGAAGGTTTTTGGGAAGCCACTGAGGGTCTGCAGACCACACTCTGGAAACCAGCAATTTAAATCAGTGTCTAAGGAAGATCACTTTGGTGGCAGGATAGAAGAGGGAGCTTGAGGGGCAAAAGAGAGCAGTTAATTCAAGTGAAAGAGGGGAAGGCCTAAATTTGAATAATAGAGGACAGATGAAAAGGAAAGGACATTTCAAAGTGGAGTTATTCTTTATCGACTTCTGAATTTACCTGTTAAACATAAGAAGCACTTCACATTGTACATCTGTATGCTATTAGTTGATTAGGGAATACTTTCTTTCCCACTGCTCAGACATTCAATAATGAAAAAATTGGATTATACTCTTGCTTCTTGATACTTCAGTTTGAAAGCTTTCCTCCTCCCTCCTCAAACAGCAGTTCAGACCCTTCACCTTCAGAAGCTGCACCACTTGTGGGAAGCTGTGGATGTACTCCCCATTTACTCCCAAAGTTCCAGCATCCTTCTCATGAACTTTTGAAAGAAAATGGCTTTACCCAACAATTGTATCACAAGTATCGTCAAAGATGTCTAAGTGGTAAGATGCTTGTCATTTCCTATCTTTAAAATAAAAATATAATTCTAAAACCTTCAAATTCTGTCTTTTAGTGTATGTGCTGCCGAAGCGAGCATTCAAATTCTGTCTTTTAATATCCAGTTAAGATATTTTATTTTGTTATATTGGTAATTAACCTTGTTATTTATATTTTATACCTTAGACACATTAGAAAATAAACTTTACTACAGTATGTTCTTGCTATTGACAGATGTTTATAATTTGAGTAATGTGTCATCAAATGGATTAATATTTGTCCTCTAGAAGAAATCCAGATACATTTTTAGGATTAAGATGTTTCAGTTTTCTTCACTTAAGCTATAGAAAATGTCTGCTCTCTAGGATTTTATTAGTGCATTTAACTTTAAAATATTTTTTAACTTTTTCAGAGAGAAAACGTTTAGGAATTGGACAGTCCCCAAAAATGAATACCCTCTTTTATTTCTGGTCCTTTTTCCTCAGAGATCACTTCAATAAAAAAAATGTATGAGGAATTTAGACAACTTGCTTGGGAAGATGCAAAAGAAAATTACAGGTCAAGTATTTTGTGATATTTTTACACTTGGGAAGAGTTTTTTAAAATAGTTTAAGAAACAAGTACCAAAGTAACCTACTTTTGTACCATGAAAGTACACAACATATCTCAAGTGTAGGCTATATTCATTAGCTATTACTGCATAACAAATTATTCTCAAACTCAAAAGATAAAAGCTATAAACATTTTTCAGGGTCAGGACCCTAAGTAGTTCTGGCCCATGGTCTCTCATGAGGTTGCAGGCAAGGTGTTTGATTGGACTTAAGTTGGCAAGACTAAAATTGGGCCAGAAGTTGCTTTTCAGGCTATTTCACATTGCTTTTGCAGGGGCCTTCAGTTTCTGGCCACAGAAGCCTCCCCATAGACTATTTTATAACATGTATGTGTTGGGAGTATGCCCCCATACTCAATTTGTTGGTGCAGACAATAAACCACTCAGACACCAAGAAATCTCGACAAGGCTTTTTACTTCTGCAGAAGGGCACGAGCACACTCTAACATGAGGCAGCAGGCACTCAGGGAGGCCATGGCAGGCTCTTTTTATCTCTAAACCCTAAGAAGCAGCTGATCTTTTTCCCTGTTGACTGGGTTGAAGGTTCACAGTCTTATCCCCATGGGCTATTTTAAGTGACATGAAGAGAGAGCTTAAAGGGTTGCTGAATAGGGTTGATAAGGGGAAGGAAGAGTGGGAGTATGGGGGACAGAAAATCCCTGGATGTTGATAAATTATCTTTGGTTGTTAGCTGGGTTCCTGGAATCTAAACTGAACAAACACATTCCATAATTCAGTGTGCTGGGGGCGGAGGGCCTTGAGTGAACTAGAGTTCAAGATGGAGACACTCTCTTATTCATATTTTGGGTGGAAAAGTCCTTATTTCTTGCACATACATGACCCGGAAATGTGGTCTAAGAAAGGACAGCTTCTAAGATGGACACCTCACCATCTTATTTAACCTGTACTGACTTGAAAGTGACAGACCATCACTTCTGCCACTTCACACCAGCCCCCATATAATATAGGAGGAACAAGGCAGGTCTTATATAACAAAAGATGGGATCAGTAGAAATCTTCTAAAGGCTGACACAAGGTTGAATAAAATTATGAGATTTTTCATACCAGTCATTAATAGACTTCCCTTAAATATGCATGTACCTCCCCACATGATGTCAGCTCAGAGCCAAACCAGTTTTTAAGATTTTTTGAGACAAGAAAAAGCAAAACTTCTCATGATATGTCTGTCCCCTGATTTACCTGTTCAATCTCATTTTTCCCATTAGTGGTCTAGTAGCCCAGGCAGCAGGAGACTGAGTACATGCTTCTGAATAAACCAAGCTCTTTACCCTTTAGACACCTGTACATATTCTTGCCTCTGCTTCCACTCTTCTTCCTTCCTCTACTTGCTTTGTTAACTCTTGTTACTTTTGTGCTAGCTTAGATTTGCCTCCTTCACTGGTGTTTCGAGGAAGTTAGACCACACCAAGAGGGTGAGAAAGAACTCAGAGTATAGTCATTCAGGCTGTTTATTCATGGAGACAGGAAGAAAGGAAGAAGAGGTAGAAAAAGGGAAAAAATACAATTTTTTCAATTATATTGACTATATATTTCAACTTAACTATATTGACTTAAATTTAATTTTCTTCAAGTTCTAACAGTGGATTCCTTTTGTACTCATATTTCTTTTTTTTTTTTCCTTTTTTTGGTACCGGGGATTGAACTCAGGACCTTGTGCTTTCAAGGTGCCACTGAGCTAAATCCCCGGCCCCTGTACTCATATTTCAAATAAAAATTTATAGAATCATGGGCTAAGGATTTAGCTCAGTGGGGCCAACGTCTGCCTTGCAAGTGCAAGGTCCTGAGTTCAATCCCTGGTACCAAAAAAAGAACAGCAGATATATAACATGAGTACCTCTTTTCCCTCTCCTCTGTCTAATACTGACATTTGTAATCATTCCCAGAACTGTCTTATGCTCTTTCTTACTATACTTTTCAGATTTACACTCTGATTTGTGGCATTTTTATAGCTTCTTCTAATTTAACAAAGTTGGCACAAAAAGCAGAATTTTCCATTCTTAATCAGAATGTTGTCATTCAGGCTGTGATTTGTTGCCCATAGTGGGTTGTGAAATCAATTTAATGGTTCTGTCTTGCTTTAAAAGATAACAGTAGAAAATATCATACTATACTGGATTTAGTTTTACAATTTATAAATGCTTCCAAATTTAAGAATTATTTTGTAAAACATTTTATATATACACACAGATATAGGTGCATGTATTGACAGTTACAAGGTAAAATGTTTTTTCATATTATTGGATCTAGGTAGAAAAGTTTGAAAGCTATTGCTTTGATCTCAGTATACTTTGCTCTTTTCCCATTCTTCCTTAGGACTTTCTAATAATTTCTCTTACCTTGCTTCCACCCAAGTATAGGTTGGAAGTTCCTGCTCTACATTGATATCCACATAGTTCTGTGTATATTTCTAATAGCTTTTTAACACTATTTCATACTTTTGTGTCTCTTTCTATAATATTCACTGGTAGACTATATTAGTTGCTTCTTCTGTAGAGATAGTTAAGTACCTCAGGTCTTTGAAATCAGACCTTTGTTTGAATCTCAGTCCATTAATTTACTGTGATCTCAATAGGTTGCACTCCCACTGTTTCTTTCTTTCTTTTTTTTTTTTTTTTTTGGTACCAGGGATCAAACTCGGGACCTTGCGCTTGCAAGGCAGGCGGCAGAACCACTGAGCTAAATCCCTGGCCCTCTCCCACTGTTTTTTTATAAAGTGGGAGAAATAATGTTAGATACCTTCATAGTGTTTTGTTTTGTTTTTTTGTATCAGGGATTGAACTCCGGTCCTTGCGCTTGCGAGGCAGGCGGCGGAATCACTGAGCTAAATCCCCAGCCCCTTCATAGTGTTATTATGAAATTCTAAGTTTATGTTTTCCACTTCTTATAGGTAATCATAAATGATAACTTAGAGAATTGTCATTTGCCTCTGCTCTTTACTCTAGCAGGATGCATATTTGGATTGTGTTATTAACATCATATTCTTTTTTTAAATTAAATTTTATTTTATCCCATTCCCCCCTCAAGCCCCTTCCCCTCCCTATGTACAAAAGCTTTGTTTCCATTTTTTCCTTCTATTTTCACTTTTTTTGGTCCCTTCCTTTCTCCCTCCCCCTCCCTTGTTCCCCTTCACATTTGAACACTTTCTTCCTATTTCCCAACATCCATTATACATTTCAGTCCTTATCTCCACTTTTGGTTTCTCACACCAGAGAAACAATGTGGTATTTAAACATATGTGTCCAATTTATTTAACTTAAGAGTATGGTCTCAAGATCAACCCACTTAACTGTTACTGTCTGAAGCTCATCTTTCTTTATGGCTGAGTAGTACTCCATTGTATAAAAAAACCATATCTTCTTTATCCACTTGTCAGTTGATGGGCATTTGGGCTGTTTCTAAGATTTAGCTATTACACACTGTGCTCCTATAAACATGGGTGTGCATATATCACTGTGGTATGATGCTTTCAATTCTTTTGGGAAGATACCAGAAAGAGGTATAGCTGGGTCAAATGGAACCACTAGTTTTAGTTTTTTGAGGTGTCTCCATACTGATTTCCACATTGGTTGTGCCAGTCTGTACTCCCACCAGCAATGGAGAAGGGTTCCTTTTCCCCACAGCCCCGCCAGCATTTGTTCTTGGTTGATTTCTTGATAGCAGCCATTCTTTCTGGAGTGAGATGATTAACATCATATTCTTGGTCTTTGAAATAATATGTTAAGAAATAAGAGCAAAATTCCAAATATTGTCTGTTCAATACAAAATTATATTGAATATTGATTGGCTTTTACCAAATCTAAGAATTTTTGGATTCCTCAAAAACATTTAACTTGATAAAAGAAAAATGAGGGAGAGACAGAAGAAAGAGACAAAAGAGAAGGGAAAGGAGGCAGATCTAGGCTTCATCCCCAAAGATTTTTATTTCATTGGTTTGGATCAGAGCCTGGGAATGATCTTTTTAAAAAGCTATCCAGGTAATTCTCTATGTAAGTAAGGTTGAAAACTACTGATATCCACATAATAAGATCAAGACAGGTTTGTAATTCTGAGTTGATGTTTCCTTAGTCCTTAGATCTTGTAGCCTTCAGTAATAAAAGCTCAATCAGTAGCAGTACTTCAGGCTGCCAAAGCAAAGGGTTAATACATAGGTACATAGAGAGCGGTGCTACGATTCTCTTGGTGGCTTGTCAAGAAACCTGTTAATTCTTTCGGACAGAGAGTTACTCTCTGTCTTAATAAGCCATTTATAACACACACACACACACACACACACACACACACACTGCTTCTTAAGTATAATAGCTAGCCATCTCTATGTTACCAGCAATAAAGAATTTGTAACCTATTCCTCTGAGGCACACTCAGAACTTAAGGATTCTAACTGAGGAATCTTTTAATTGTGGCATGTTTTAGTTCATTTAGTGAGACATGATCCTTTTACTTCTGCCTTAATGGCCTTGTACACTCCTCCTGGGTTCTGCTTATCACCATTAGTTAATGGTTGAGCCCATGTAATTTGTTGACCCCCTGTCTGGAACTTGTCTCAGGTTCTTTAGGTAGTTATAGGAAGAAGCAAGGACATTTGTTTTCTGATTTATGTAGTGATTGTAGCTCTTTTATCAGAATATCCACAATTAATTGTACTTTATAACCAGGCAGAGGTGCTATCTGAGGAGCCACTAAGTTAAGTTTGAACATTATAGTTGAATGGGTTAATTACATCTAGGGTTCACTGCACAAAAGTATGGTCTTCTTTCTCTAGAATGAAGATTACATTCAAGAGTATTTATTTAATATGATGGACAACTCGCCATTTTAAATTTTAGCTTAAGAAAAATCTAAAACATTTCCGATGTCCCTAAATCTTTTGATCATTTCTTCAAAAATACTTGAGAGAGATACAGTGACCATATAAAGAAGCCAGACTCTAACTGGCAAGGGCTGCCTCTCATTTTGCAAATTCTTGGTGTAGCTTCATTATGTACTATGGCTGATTTAAAAAAGAAAAGAAAATGGTGGCAACAACATCTAAGTGGCACAACCCATTCTGGACCCCTCCTGTCTCTCAGGAGCTATTATTCCCCATTTCTATTCCCTATTCTTAGTCCTCATTCCTATTCCCAATTATTATTCCCATTCCTATTCCCCAATAAATTTCCCTACTCTTAAAAAAAAAATCTGTTACTACTAGCATTTCAATTAAGGATTTGTATGCTAAAAATTTATCTTGTTTTGGATTATTCGTGTCAAGCTTGCTTGTATCAGTGCTATGATGTGTTTGCATTATTATAGCAAAAACTTTATTATAACCTTTTTCTTGTCTGTCCATAGGTATGGGTTAGAATGTCTATTCAGGTTTTATAGTTATGGACTGGAAAAAAAATTCAGACAAGAAATTTTTAAGGATTTCCAAGAGGAAACCAAAAAAGATTATGAATCTAGTAATAACAAAACCAAATCTTATTCTGTTTGGAATTTGTAAACTTGAATTTGTTGATAAATAGGGAAGGAGTTCATAGGGTTTGTCTTCAGAATGTACCACTTAAGACCTTTATGCTGCTATTAAGGTTCCTGATAAAGGATGGGGTACCACGTAGTAAAAAGGCCTTTCTTGTGAAGTGTGAGAAAACACCACCCCTAAGTATTTCCTTTGTGGAGGTATATTTTGTAATTATCCTCTTAACAAATATGGCTACTCACCCCTGTTCCATGACATGAAAATAGATAAGCTTGACAAGGTGGGCTACCAGGGCGGTGAAGAGGGCAGGCTCAGGGCCAGATTCCACTGCGTCCCATGTCCAGTACTTAGAGGCTGTGTGACCTTGGGTAGATATTCAGCCTTGCCAGGCTGTTTTCTCATCTGTTATGTATATACCACATCACAAGATTGAATATGTTTCAAATTAGTTTCCCACGTAATAAATCACTTAAATAATACCTGTTATATAACAAGTACTATTTATGTTAATTCATTGCATGTCTTAGTCTCAAGTCTAGAAAAAGCAAATTAAAGAAAAAGAGCCAGGTGTGGTGGTGCATGCCTGTAATCCCAGCACTTGGGAGGCTGAGGCAGGAGGATCTCCCCAAGTTCAAGGCCAACCTAAACTACATGGTGACACCTTGTCTCAAAAAAACTATAAAGGTGTATTGGAAGATAAGTGGGTTATTGCTGGCTGGATCATGTTTGATATGAATCTCTTTTTAAATTCCATATAATTTATAGTGTATACTATTCTTTATCATTAGGTCAGCTGTATGAACTAGAAAAATTTTGGGCTTATCTGAAATATTCTCAATCTAAGACACATTCTGTTGACCCAAAGCTTCAGGAATACCTCTGTAGTTTTAAGAAGTTAGAAGACTTCCACATTGATGTAAGTTTTTAAGTTTTTTTCTTTTATTTGTTTTATTGCCCATATATTTTGTCACTTCCTATTAACTTTCTTGGCTTTTGTTTGTTTTTTGAGACAGGATGTCCTTTGTGTATAGGCTGGCCTTAAACTTACTATGTAGCCCAGGCTGGCCTCAAACTTGCAGCAATCCTCCTGCCTCAGCCTCGCAAGTGCTAGGATTACAGCCATGTGCCACCATACCTGCCGCTTTTCGCTTCTTAACGAACTGTGATACACACAATTTTCGTAACATGCTGATATGGATTCAGAGTTCCTTCATAATAAAATTAAGGCAAAAATGTTGTGTGCATGTGTGCAGGCAGGAAAGTAGACTTTAATGAATTTGATTTCAAGAGGTAAAGAAAAACTTAAAAAGAAAATGGAATGAATATAAGAAAAATAAGGGCAAAGGAGGAAAAAGAAATAAGGAATGAAGAAAAACTAAAAAGTAGAAAAGAAAGGTAAAAGGAAGGCCATTGCTGCTTAGCATTGCTCTCACCTGTCTCACGTCTTGTGTAAATGGCTCAGGAATGGAGCAATTAGGAGCACCCCATCTCTGGAATGATGAGCTATTTTTCTAGAATAGCTCAGCCAATTCTATCACTGCGAGGTCCGTGCTCTACAATCCTGGTTTTTGCCCTGTCTGAATGTAAGCTAAGAATTCAGACCTCTAAATACAAGAGAAAAGTGGAGAAGGTTACTGTTTGACTTGCCTCAGAGTGAAAGTACTAATCTAGCAGTGTACAGTTCTGTGCTCCCACTGACAAGCCCTAAGAGCTGACTTATTTTTTTTTTTTTGGTAACGGGGATTGAACTTGGGACCTTGCGCTTGCAAGGCAGTCGCTGGAACCACTGAGCTAAATCCCTCCCCCTGAGAGCTGACTTATTTTAAATGTAGAATCCCTCTACATACCCACTCCCTTTCTGCTTGCAGCCTGAGTGGGTTTGGGGGCTTGATGGATACTAATGTTTGAAGATGTTTACATTTAGTATCGTCAATAACACTCACTAATCTCCTTATCATAGAAATCCTAGATGAAACTTGGAACTTGCTAAAGGTTACCTGATGTGGCATGACTTTCCCTGCTGCTTTCATTCATCTGTTATTTAAACATTACCACTTAAGCAAGCCTAGAGTAGATGTTTAGTGTTGAGAAAGGAACTAGAGTTATAAAAGCTTTATAGTTGACAGAAATAGAATAAAGGAGGCAAGAAATGCAGCCTTGTGCTTATGCCCTCATATGTACCTCAGGCCCCAAAATATGAGAGAAGTTTTATATGCATATGATAAGTGAAAGAATTAGCAAGCAAGTGTGAGTAGGCTTATTTAGTTGGGGGGCAAATTTAAGTTTAATGCTTAAAAGTTAGTTAAGTTTTTGTTTTACTAGTAAAATTGACCGAGGCACCAACATAATTTCCCACCTCATTAGAAAAGTCTGACCTTAGATTTTGAAGGGAAGATAAGTAGTAACATTGTCAACCATTTTATCTTTCATGACTTGCAGCCCCCAATTACTGAGGATTTTGGAAGAAAAAGACATTCATCTCCTTCTGCCGAGGAGAGTAATGGTCACAGACTTCTGTCTAATTCCTCTACATCTACCAGGCAGCTTCAGGTGCCCGTAAACTCTCCCAGAAGGCATGCTTCACAGGAGTCCAGAGGCCGTTCACACCAGGACCACGCTGCTTCCATCTCAAGAAGTGACAAAATTCCAGAGAAACAGACTCTTATGAAAATTGTGTTTCCTTGAAGTCAACATTTACATCAGTATTTGTTTGGAAAAAATCTTCTGATGTTTAATTGTGATAATCAGAAAAAAAAGAAAAAAGAAGAATAGTAGCTTTTTTTTTTAGCAAGATAAATTGTAAAAGCGTTTTCCCTGGTTTCACAAACAAAGGGTAGTTTTGGTGACCTTTTATAGAGATCCTCTAGTAATGCATTTTGGTCTCAGTATTTTCCTAACACATTGTTTACAAGAACAGCGTTCCTTAAATATGTTCAAAAACAACACAAGAAATGCCTCACATTTCAGCTCGTGCTTCTTAGAGAAGATACAGTATGTTGTATTCATTTCTTCTATAGAGCTCTCGTGATGATCCAGTTACTTCCCTATCAATTCATATTGGAACTTTTATTCATAGAAGATTAACGTATGTATTTTTTAAATTCAGAGAAAGAATATGAAAGATACATTTACTTTTTCTTTTAGATATATAGTTTTAAAGGAAACTTTTTTTTTCTTTCGAAAGTCAAAATTTACGTTAAAGTATATGCACTTTTGATGCCCTTTTCCTCTTATTCCTAGCTTGTGATTTTCATAGTTGTGTTAGTGTGGAGTTTTCTGAATTGGCATAAACTGGTTACATATTAGGAGAGATTTATGTTTGTGATTCTGTATAAACTTGTAATTGAAAACTGCATTGGTTTTGGTTAGAATATTTTCCTAAATAAATTAAAACTACATTGAACATATCTGCTGTTTGTACATCTGCATGTATGTTACAAACAGATCAATTTGAAAGGAATATTTAACGTTTGTTTTTATTTTAATTTTGTATTATGCTCATAAGTGTTTCAAGAGTTATAACAAATTGGTTTCTAACTTTTATTGTAATTGTAATTGATGTAAATGATAGTTTTAGGTTTTTGTGGATTTTTTTTTTCTTTCTAAGTTCTTTTATTGGTACGTTTTAGGTATACAATTGGTTTACATTTATCTTTGGGTGCTTGTACCTGTACATGATATATCTTGGTTCTTATTTTTTCCCCACTCCCTGTGTGCCCTTCACCCCCTCCTCCTTTCCTATTTACACAGACATCATTTACACTTTTCTTTCTTTTCTCATAGTTTTCCCTTTCCCTCCTTTCCTTTCCCTTTCCCCTCCCTTCACCCCTTTGTCTTGGGACCTTTTTTTCTATTTCAAATTGTCAGTTATTCATTTTAATCATTTTAACCCTTGTTTACACTTTCAGTTTCTCACACTAGTGAAACTATTCGGTATTTACACATGTGTGTTCTATTTATTTCACTTTAGAGGATGGTCTTGATATGCATCCATTTAGCTATGAATGACTCTAGTTTTTCGTTCTTTACGGCTGAGTAGCACTCCATTTTATAAAAGAACCACATCTTCTTTATCCAGTTTCCAATTGATGGGCACTTGGGCTGCTTCCAACCTTTAGCTATTACAAACTGTGCCGCTATGACCATGGGTGCACATATATCGCTGTGGTATGATTCTTTTAATTGTTTTTGGAAGATACCCAGCAGGGGAATAGCTGGGTCAAATGGGACCTCTAGTCCTATCTTTGAGGTATCTCCATACTGATTTCCACAGTGGTCGCACCAGTCTACACTCCCACCAGCAATGGAGAAGGGTTTCTTTCTTCCCACACCCCCGCCAGCATTTGTTATTTGTTGATTTCTTGATAGCAGCCATTCTTTGTGGGGTGAGGTGGAATCTCTGTTGTTTTCATCTGCATCTCTCGAATGACCAGTGATATTGAACAGTTTTTCATATATTTGTTTGCTGCTTTTACTTCTTTGTCTGAGAAATGTCTGTTCATTTCAGATG
>NW_004624777.1:9099737-9163339 GCF_000247695.1 Heterocephalus glaber
GGAGGCCCTGGGTCAATCCCCAGTATCCTCCCCTTTAAAAAAAAAAAAAAAAAAAAAAAAGAGCCAGGCACACTGGTATATACCTGTAGTCCCTGAAACCCAGGAGTTTGAGGCCAGGATAGGCAACATAGTGAGACACTGAATTAAAACAACAAAAAGCCAACAAAACACTAAAAACCAATACTTAAAAAAAAGACTCTACACAGTGTTAAGTCTTTAAATCCCATGATAACACCATGAAGTGTCTATCTAGAAGCATTAACTTCAGTTTAATTTATCAGACCAGATATGGTGAATATAATTTTCCTCTGGGGAAGCAGCTATCAAAATTATCTGATTCATAATAATATTAAAAACATTTTGGCTCTGGAGATTACTGTGTGCAAAAGAGCTGTTCAGTAATAACGGGTGTTACAGTTTGTGTCTAGATGTCCCCCCAGAGCCTCATGTGGTCATAGGTGGGGCTTTTCAGAGATGGCTGGATCTAGAGTGTGTGGTGCTGGGATTAAGTGTGTAATGCTGGGATTAATGGTGTGTGATTACTAAATTAGCCCACTGATTGGTTTGACACAGTTCTGGGAGTGGATAATGGGAAGGCCCACCCTGGGTGTGAGTGCTTACCCTACCACCACCACGAGTGGGTAGCCTAGATAAAATATAAGGGCCAGAAAGAGGGCTGCTGTGGCCACTTGCTGCTTGCTTCCTCTCTTCTTCACTGCTTTGCTGCCTTCCTGTCTTCTGCCCATCATGAACTGTTTCTCCTCTGTGATGCCGCTCTGACTCTGCCACCCTGCCTTGGAGCCAGCTAACTATGAACTGAAACCTCTACAAACTATGAGCTAAATAAACCTTTCCTCCTTTAACTTTGAGTGTCAGGTATTTTGTCTCAGCAATGAGAAAAGTAACTAAGACAATGGGAGAAAAGTACTGGTCCCTTGGGGAGTGTGGTTCCTCTCCTACCAGCTGCCTTCAAGTTACTCCTGACCTAATGGGAAACATATAGGTGTTGCTGGCAACCTGTGTTAACCATTTCACATTCCATTCAAACAGTAACAATTCAATCTCTTAAAAGAAAGAAAACACTTTCTTATCATTTTGGTCTGTAAGACATTTGTATGGCTTTTCATGAGTGGGGAATCAAGTGAGGAATGGACATCTTCAACAGTCATCCTCAGCTGGGCACAGTGGTGAACACTTGTAGTCCCAGCTACTCAGGAGGCCGAGGCAGAAAGACCACAAGTTCAAGGCCAGCATGAGCAATTTAGTGAGATCTTGTCTTAAAAATAACAGAACAAAACACAAAAGAAAATATCAGTAGTCCTTTATAAACACAATAATGTAGTCTGTCTGAATTTTCTCTTCCCATTTCTCTATGTAAAGGCACAGCACTATAATATAAATCAAAAAAGTAATCTGAAAGACCAAACAATAAATTTTATAAGTAACTCTGTGATAATTCAGGGAATAAAAGCTATCTAAAGGAATAAGGATAACTGTATTTTCTTCAAGATTTATTCTTTTGTTTGTTTTTTATTTTTTAAAGACAGGGTCTCACTGTGTAGTGCAGACTGGCCTTGAACTCACAGCAATCCTCCTGCCTCAGCCTCCCAAGTACTGGGATTAGAGGCATGCACCACCACTCCTGGCTCAAGATCTGTTCTTGCATATTTCTTTCACCTGGAATTTTGAAACAAGTTAAGCATAAAGAGTCCCACACATAGTCTTTTACTTCACCTTAGCATTCAGATATTCTCTGTGGTTGAATGAGAGAAGATCCATAGACTGTAAAAATCAATTAAGAATGGGAGGAATGGCAACTTTTACAAAAACTGAATGTTTAGAACTATAAGGATGCTTGGGCTGGGGATTTAGCTCAGTGGTTCCCGTGCCTGCCTTGCAAGCACAAGGTCCCGAGTTCGATCCTGGGTACAAAGAAAAAGAAAAAAAAATCCAAAAAAAAGGATGCTATTGATTGCACCTTCCTGAAAGCCCAACTCAAAAGTAAAGACCTGGATATTTCACTTGTTTCCTAAAGTTTTATTTAAAGCTACACGTGACCTTCTGAGTAAATGCTGAGGTGAACTTCATAGACTTTGACATGCAGTGTTTCCACGATCACTCAAAAGTCTTCTCTTTAGTACCTTCAGTTTCCAAGAATAAGAGATTTTTAAAAAGATATCCTTTGATGTTAACTTCTAATTTTATTGCATGTTGGCAAGATAATTTAGTCTCCATAGCAATCCTTCAAAATTACTTGGACTTCCTTTTTGACCTAATGCATTAAACTATTTTTGTAAATTTTTCATGTGCTCTTGAAAAGAAAGTATATTGTCTGTTGGAAATAGAGGTTTACATAATAGGGTAAGCTTATTTGTTTGCATGGTTCCAGTCTTTGATATCTTTTCCTCTTTTTTGGTTTTTCATTTCCCAAGAGGTTTATTAAAATCTCTAGTTCTAATTATTCATTTACCTATTTATAAATTTGTACGATTCAATAGCAATAAATTCCTGTGTTTTCTAGGAATTAATTAAGACAAAATAAACTCTGTGAAGTAAGCTTTAAAGTGCTAGGAAAAAAGTATAAAAAGGGATGTGGTCAAATGGAGAGATATTCTGTCCTCTGGAATAGGATGAATTAATGTTAAGATGTGGATTCCCCAAAGTAGTATATAAATTTGATAAAATCTAATCAAAATTCTAATGGGATTTTTTGAAACTTGATAAATTTCTTTTTAAGTTAATATGGATGACTAAAAGTCCAAGAACAGTTGTTGACCTTTTCAGACAGCAAAGGGCTGAGTAGTTCTTATACTATCAGGTAGTAAGATATGTTGCTGGGCTATGGGAACAAAATCAGTGATTTTGTGCAACAACAGACAAGCAAGGAGCAAAGCAAAGTGCTCAGAAACAGATTCAAAACTGGAAAATGGCATAAAACAAAGGTAGACCAAGAAGAACAGGAGACAGTTTTTACTTCATGCTGTGGGGGAAAATGTACTCATTTTATGCAGAAAAATAAAACCTAATGTCTTCATAGAATGAAGTATAAGGTGAAATCTAAGTGGATGAAATTAGTAGGAGAAAATATAGAAGAATTTATTTTTGAGATAGAAGTGTGGATGTACTTCTTGAGTAAAACATAAAAAACAAACTCATAAACATAACGAATAGAATCATGATGTAATGCAAATGTATGCTATTAAAAAAAACTGGAGAAAATGACAAACCCATAAAGCGCCAAAGGTATTGATTACTTTATATTAAAGATTTCCATGAAATGAAGGTCATAATGGGACAAAGTTACTAGGTGATGTCAGACTGGAAGAGGTGACTGCCATGATGAAAAGTGCTGAGTGGACTGGGGATGCAGCTCAGCGGTGCAGCACCTGCCTGGCAAGTGCAAGGCCCTGAGTTTGATTCTTGGTACCAAAAAAAAAAGTGCTGAGAAACAGTCGCCTAGAACTCCAGGAGCCCTTATGAATCAACAGGAAAAAGGACAGGAACCTCAAAAGACAGTATAAGCCAGGCATGGTGGTGCCCCCATAATCCCAGCACTTGGGAGGCTGAGGCAGGAGGATCTTTGTGAGTTTGAGGCCAGCCTGGATACATAGTGTTTAGATGTCCCCCTAAAGCCTCATGCAGATGAGGTGGGACTTTCTTTTTCAGAGGTAGTTGGATCTAGAATGTGTGATGCTGGGGTTAAGGGCGTGTGATTACTAAACCATTAGTGAGTAACTAGTTTGGCACTGCCCAAATCTCAGTAGTGTGAATAAGATAAAAGGGACAGAAAGATGCTGTTAAACCCTCTCGTTGCCCTCACTACCTTGTGTTGTTTCTCCTCTGTGATGCTTGTTTGGCATCCCAGCCTCGGAGCCTGCTGATTATGGACTGAAATCTCTACAAACTTCAAGTCAAATAAACACCTTCACTTTTTATTTTTTAAGAGTAGGAAAAATTTTTTGAGAGAAAGATAGCTTCTGCCTAAGAGAGACAGAAGGGGGACCGGGAAGTGGGTTACCTGCCCACCCCACTTTTCAAAGATGTTTTACACAGCAAAGCCATGTGGTGAGGTGGGTACAAAGTGGGACAAAACTGTAAGACCCAATAGAAATTTACAAGGTGGGCATGAGGTGGGACAAAACCATGACCGACCAATAAGATTATAAATACAGTCACCCAGGTAATATTGATTAAATGGGGGTCCAGTGGGGGAGCAAGTCACGTAGCAAGCAAACAAGGATTTTCAGTAAGGGTGGGGTCAGGGATATTTCCTGGAGAGGCTGGGTTAAAACCTTGGCCCCCACCCAGGTGATTGATACCTACTTAGAATATCAATCACTGCTATTCATCCTAATGGAAAACCCCTTCTTAACTTTGGGGGTCAGGTATTTTGTCTCAGCAGTGAAAGAAAAGTAACACGTATAGTGAGTTCAAGGGCAGCCTCAACTACATAGTGAGACTCTGTCTCAAAAAACTAACACCACCTCCCCCCGCCCCGCAAAAAGACAGTAAGGTAAGCAAAGGATATGAACAGGCAATTTACTAAAGAGGAGGTTTCTCCCAAACTAACAGACTCTAAAGAAATGTGCAAAGTCATAATTAAATAAAATGACAAAATATCGCTTTACGTCTATCAGCTAGGTACAAAATTAGAACACCAGGTATTACCAGTGGGTGGCTGCGTGAGGTTATGAAAGCCCTCATGAATTGCTGGTGAGAACGAAGACTTAGGGTTAGGATTAGGGTTGATGGAGCCGTTCTGAACAATCTGGCACCATGGATTCAAATTGAACATGTGTGTACCTTGTAACAGGGAATCCCACTTTTTGTACATATCTCTCTAAAATTCTCAGACAGGTCCACAAGGGAACATGGATGAGGATATTCATCACAATGTTTCCTGATGAAACAGAGCAAACTTGAGTGTTCATCACTTGTGGAGAGATGAAAGAAGATGTGGATGTCTAAGGTGTGTCATGCAGCAATTAGGAGCTATTCATTCCACATATACATAGTAACAGGAAAAGACAAAGCTTAATAACAACAACAGCAACAACAACAAAGTAACAATCAAAATGTAGCCATACCATTTATATAATGGGTTTTTTTGCTGTTGGTACCGGGGGATGGAACTTGGGACCTTGTGCTTTCGAGGCAGGCAGTGGAACCATTGAGCCAAATCCCTGGGCCCCCATTTATATAATGTTTATGCACACAAAATGATTATATTTTAAAATGTCTACAATGCACAGAATGGGGATACTGAAATTTGAAACTCAAGACAGAGGTCGTATATTTGAAACAAAAAGAATTTGGAGTTATAAGAGCTTGATCTTTTTAGTACTGAGCCAGAAGTTCCAGTCTAGGTAGGCATAGAACAATAGGTGAAGTCAAAGGGATGCTCTTTTAACCTTCAGTTACCCAAATTTATGCCAAAACTTGCTGGGCTGGGAATGCAGAAAGAGTTAGGTAGGAGAGAAAAAATAGAGAGGTATTAGTCAGAATCCCCAAACAAGGGTCCAATACCACGGTTGGTGCCCCTTCATCCCCCCAGCCAAGTCAGATCAGCTAACAGACAACAGGGTTCCAGGTGCCCCAGAGAGCATCCCTGATACCACCGTGACAGGGAAGAACAGGTGGCACTCTGGCTACTGTGGGGATATCCTTATGCCCAGCATGCCTGGGAGCAACCAAGGATGATCAACTGTGGCTCGTCAGGCCTGAAGGAAGAGACGATCTGGAGTGGCCTCACAGCGGGGATGAAGGAATGCTGTCAGTGGTAGCAGCAAGACACTCCTCATTTAATGGCAGTCACATACCTGTGACTAGGTTGTTAAATGAACTGGTCACTAAATGAGGAATTATATATAGTTATGTCCCTTATAATATCCAGAACAAAGAAATGGTCAAAGGAAACTCCAACTTGATGACTTTGCTTTTATTTGTATAACTCTTACATACAGTACTGTAACATGTAACAGAACACAAAACTACTGTCCTGTACTATACTGTACAAGCAGCAAAAATTACAGTACTATATAAATAAAATGTACTGTTCAAAAATAAAACAGTGAAACTCTATAAACAACAGAACTGCAAATACACATGAAAAAAGAGAGGTCACAAGTCTGAGTGGCAGGTTTTAAATCCAAACAGTTCTTTTTTTTTTCTTTTTTTTTGGTAGCGGGGATCAAACTCGGGTCCTTGCGCTTGCGTGGCAGGCAGCAAAACCACTGGGCTAAATCCCCAGCCCAAATCCAAACAGTTCTTAAACAGACAGGTCCTTAAATGAGGGATTTTGTATAGACTGCAGGGCTCAGGATACCACTGAGGAGAGAGCCAAGTGGGAATTCATCTTTCCAGACGCTAACAGGAAAGCGGTGATATCAGAGCACCTGTATGCCATCAGCCAACAGAAGCCTTGTGTATCTCACCTGTCACTTTAGGGAGAAAGCTGTGGATGAGAAAATTTTCAATTGATTGAATTTAAACCAAATTCATTTCCCACCAAGAGCATACCAGTACCATGAATCATCCCAAAACTTGGTAGGCTCCCCCAAATCACCATTTATGTGCTTGTATTTCCTGTGGGTCAGCTGGGCAGGGTTTAGTTGGAGTGGGTCTTCTGCTGGTCTTGCCTGGGGTCCCTCATGTAGTTCTAATTAGGACTGCTTGGGATAGAGTAATTTGGCCTGACGGTGAATTCACAATGTAACCCAGGCTGGCCTTGAACTCACTGCCCACAAATCTTTCATCCCAGACTTTTTCATGCTATGGTGAACTTTCCAAGAAGATAAGAGCAGAAGCCGTATGGCCTCATGCGGTAGCTCAGAAGACATATGGTATTTCTACTACATTCTGTTGGTCAAAGCAAGTCACAAGGCCAGTCCAGATTCAGAGGGTTGAGACATAGATTTTAATTCTTGATGTGAAGAGCTACACAGTGTCTGGAGCCACTTTCATCCCTCATAAAGGAAAAAAAGAATTCAAAACAGAAACTGAGTTGAGTTATAGAAAAGGAAGGAGAGTTCTATATATTATATTCCATAGTTTGAATATGTAACTGGTTACTATGCAAAGGACCTGTGTTGAACCAAATTTTCAATGCTGCTGTTAACCTTGGTTCTAAGAGGACCCAGAGCTTCCAAAGAGAATGTCTGTCTGACTCTATAGAGTTATTCCTCAGCTGCTGGGGGAGTTATTCATCCAGCATGCTACTGGATGCTCAGCTAGAAACCAATTTCAGAACCAATATAAATTTAGGTCCTTTTTTGGATGAGGAGACAAAGAATATGACTTTTGAATAGCCTAAGGGCCATAATTTATCTAAGGCCTCAATGAGTAGACTTTTATGAAAATATCCTTTCTTCATGTGAAGTTCAGGATACATGATTTGTTTCAGCAAGAATTTAACTGCAAGAGAAGTGCTTGTGACTGAAACATTAATGGTCATAAATGAAGCCAGTTTGGAGGAAAACTTTGAATGTCCCCTATTTACCACATTCAGGATAAAATGGGGCAGTGTGCCTGTTAATCCTGATGGTTAACTTGTCTGGTTTAAGAGATGCCTGAAGAGATAATAGGATTGTGAGAGCACTAATCTCATCAATGGGTTAACACATTGACAAATTCGTGGCTAAAAGGGATGTTAGGAGGTGGGACCTAGTTGGAGAAATTGCGTCAGGGGGAAATGACCTTGGGGAGTACATCTGGTCCCTTCTTCTCTGTCTTTCCCTGCTCTCTCCTCCTCAAATGCCTCGAGTGTCCTTTCTCCACCATGTGCTCTGCTATGATGTTTCTACCTTAGAGCCAGTCAACCATGGACTGAGCCCTCTGAAGTATGAGCCAAAATAAACCTCTTCTCCTTTAAGTTGTAGGTGTCAGGTATTTGGTTCCCAGGACAGGCAAGCTGACAAATATAGGTGGAGTAGAGTTGGAAATTGTAACTTCCTCTGAAGATTCAATACCTACAAGTTTGGAGCTTATACACTTGATCTTGGTGATCTTAACCAGGACAATAAAAATGTATGCTTCTGGGCTGGGGATTTATCTCAGTGGTTCTGCCACCTGCCTTGAAAGCACAAGGTCCCGAGTTCGATCCCCAGTACCAAAAAAAAAAAAAAAAGTATGCTCCTATGAATGGAGATAGGGAAGGAATTCTTATCTGAAAAACACTCTTTTCACCTCTTTCTCCTCTGTTGACAAATCAGGTCAGCCCTGCTCCCTTCCTCAGCATTCTCCTGGCACTCTGAGATCTGGTATAGGTTGTGGATTTGGGTCCCTAATCTGCTGCTGACCTTCTCTGTGCCAGCTGAGTTAGACAAATATGAGCAAGCAAGGGACACAATCGTTTGTTAGTAAACCGCTTTAACTTCATCTGGACTGACACATTTATGGCATCATTTGTAACACTGAAAAGCTTATATATCCTTGCTGGGCCCAATGGAATGTTTCTATCTTGTTCCTTTGCCCTCTCTGTTTGAATGAAGAAACACACCATTCATTTAGCCATGGGACCCACTTGAAAACGCTTACCAGGATTCGATTTCTGTTATTTCTTACAAGGCACAATGTGTGTTTGTCATCCTCCGAGCACTCCAGTAAGGGTGCTGACTATGACGTTGTTCTTTCAGAGTTCAGTTTTCCACCCGACCACAGCTTGAGCTCCGGCTCCCAGTGTGGCCTCGTCAGGCAGGCTGTGTGTACATTTCTCGAGGAGGGTGTTGCTGTGAAAACCTTTGCCTCAGGAACAGAAACAAGGCACTGGCTCTTTCAGACACAAATGCCAGCAACTTTTCTCTTATAACCTCTGGGATACAATTGCATCAGCCCAGACATGTGACTGGAAGAAGTAACAATTCCCAGACCATCTGGTGAGCATTGATCATTTGGCTTGGTGGACAGCAAAAAGCCAAAATGCCCCAGGGAGATCTGCCTCCTCCTAATTCTCAAAAGATTCACACTGACTGGTTCTGACTCAGCAGGGTAAAGGTGGGTTTGCCTTGGTGAAAGCTGGAGTGCTTCTCACCTCAGGTTATGCCTTGTGGAGCAACTTCTGGGGCTATGTTTCTGGGACTAATCTAAGCAATAAATTCTGCTTTAGGACACACCTAATACAGCTACATCCATTTATTTACTTTTTAGCATTTGTGAGGAGATACTCTTTAAGGGCTAGAGATACTGGCTCTATTTATGCTACTATGGAAAAATAGCAAGGAATCGGCAGTTTATACAGAAGAGAAATCTATTTTCTCACAGCTGTGGTGGCTGGAAGTTCAAGGGCAGGGCGCTGGCAGGCTCAGTGTCTTGAGAGGGGGTGTTGCTCACAGAGGGTGCCAGCCGGGTATCCTCACATAGTGGAAGGGATGTAAGGGCAGAAAGGAGACAGGTGCTGTGTCCTCACATGGACGAGGAGCGAAGAGGGAACTTGTTGCCTCAAGCTCCTTTATACAGCATTAATCCACTCAGGACGATGAAGCTGAGCACTGTCACCTTAGAGATTGGGGATCAACATGAATTTTGGAGGGAACACAAACATTTGGACCTTGCCAGATACAAAGATAGGTGAGATCTAATTTCTGGTCTTAAGAGCTCATCCAGGGGGTGAGTGTCTAAGCAAGGGAGGGAAGGCGGTCACAGTGGTGCTGAGCAGGTGGGTGGGGCAGGCTGCAGTGCTGATAGTAAAGGCTTTATGGGAGAGCAGGGTGCTTGGATTCAGTCTTGGAGAAACAGGAACTAGCTAGCAAAGAAGAGTTCCAGGAAGATGGAATGAGTGTCCAGATGGCAAGCGGGGCACAAGCACTGCCTGCGGGTGTGTGGGAAGAGATCCGATTGAAGATGGCAGCAGGGAGCCCATTTTGAAAGGACTTGAATAGTATGTTAACAGCTTGCAGTCTGTCCTCTGGAGACAAGGAGTCATCGAAAGATCTCTCAGTGGAAAGACCACCTTAAATGTGTGGTAAAGGGAAGATAAAGAACTGTGGGGAGAGATCCAAGAGAGTGGGAGGCCTTCTCAGATGTAATATTTGGCACGGCTCGGTGGGTGGTGACGTGTAGAAGAGCAAGCATGGGCCAAGGAAAACCCCGAGTCTGGCATGGATGACAGTGGCTAGTGCTGGGGGAAAGGCAGGAGGAGGAACAGTTGTTTTTAGCAGATGCTGATGCCTGACGGGTTCTCTGAACACATGGACCTGGGGAGCTGTTAGGGGTGCAGGGAGAGGAGCAGTGCTCATGGGCAGTGGCTCTGCAGATCTGCACCCAGGAAATGTCATCGGTCCAATGACAGCAGCAACAGCTTAGGGAGTAGAAGACTGACTGCTCAGAAGGCTACAAAGTGAGGATAGTCCCAAGAAGGCTGGGAGTAGTTGCTTCAGGGCTGGCTGAGGGAGGAGCTACTCTGAGAAGCGAGGCAGAAACCAGGGCAGGGTGCTATGAATGTCAAGGGGAATGAAGTGGTGGCGGTGTGGAGTGAAAAGAGGGCAGAGGGTTTTTCTGAGGATGAATCAACAAACAGTAAGGGAGGTCCCTGAGCTTGTCCTGAAAGGAGCAGGGGCTGGAAACCTTGCTGGCCCGGGCTGGCCTTCCTTCAGACCCTGAACCCTCCCTTCAGGACGCCCTCTGGAGAGCCCTGCTCACCCTCTCTGGTTACCAGACCTCAGGCATGCAAAGGCTTCTTCAGGACAGTCAGTTCTTTGTCAGAATCCACAGCAGCGATGTTTGCTGGGAGCCCATCAGTCTTTTTAGGTCGTGAGTGCCCACCAGAGAATCACTAGCCTTTCCAAATTAGTTTTTCCCTTTGAGTGCATCCTTTTCCTGATGCATCTAAAAAGAACAAAATCTTTTCTCCCATGCAAATCTCCACTCAGGTTTTCTAGCTTTCAAACATCTATGTTGCTTCCAGAATCCCTCTACTTTAAAAAATGTGAAATATGCTTTGTCCTGCTAAGGCAAGCAAAGGTTCAGTCGATTTCTTTCTTTCACCAGCAAACATTTGCTAAACAGTTGCTCTGTGGCAGGTCCTGGAGCAGATGCTGGGTTTCCAAGAGTGAACACTTATGAATCAGCTCAGGCAGCGTTGGGAAGTTCAGAGAAGCCTGCCCTCCTCTCGCTCCTCTCCATTGCCCTTTTGCCGTGTCCTCTGGTTTTCCAGGTGTGGGGGACTCATGCAGTCCAGGTGCTCTTCACCCACTTCCAGCCCAACAGGGAATGGATGCCAACAGCAAGACACAAGTGGCAGCGACTCCTGATCCTTCTTGGGCCAAAGGGCAGATATGCCTCAGTCTTAGTTACTTTTTCTCTCATTGCTGAGACAAAACACCCTGGCTCCAAGGCAGGGTAGCATAGCAGAGGACCATTGCAGAGAAACAGTTCATGGCAGACAGAAGGCAGCAAAAACAAGCAAGCAATGACAAGCAACAAGCCTCTTTCTGTCACTTATATTTTATCCAGGCTACCCGCCCTTAGGGCAGGTAGCACTCACACCCTTAATCCTTGCATTGTACCATGAATGAATCCCAGCATCACACACTCTAGATCCAGCCACCTCTGAAAAGCCCCACCTATGACCGAATGAGGCTTTGTGGGTCACAAGTCACAACACCCTCCCGAGGGGAACTGCAAAAGGAAGTGGATCCGAAATGCAGACATCACCTTTTAACCACACCAGGCTTCCTCTCCTCCACCCTCTGAAACATACTTGGAACCTCATTCAAATCAGTGAGGCAGCAAGTTCCTGGAAGAAGGGAGAAACAAGACAGAGAGTATGGTAACTTTACCGAAGACTGCTCTGCTCTGGCTCGGCACTGTCTTCAGTAAATGAAAGCACAACTCAAAGACAGAGGGAGGTGTGCAAGGGTGACGCACCTGTCCCAGGTTATTGCAAGATCTTCCTATCCGATCCCCAGTGACAACATCTGTACAAATAACATTTTCATAATGGTTTTAGTCTACCAAGGACACCTGATACTTTACTTCACCAAATCATATAAAAAAAGATACACACTACTTGGGTAAATATAGATTTTTTTCTAGGAACTGTTTGAAATCATGTGGGAAATGATACTTCAAGTTGTTGGAAAGAAGAGATTTTATCTGTAATACTTTGGAAAAATTTCAAAAGTATAGTACATTGATGAGTTAAATAAGTTAGCAAAAAAGTATCCAGTATTATCATTTACGTTAGAAAAAAGGAGGAATGATAATAACTAGTACTTTATAGTGCTTATTATGTGCCAGACACCATTCTAAGTGCTTCACATGGATGAAGTCATTTGATCCCCTGAACAGCCCTAAGAATTGGGCACTACTGTTTTCTGTAGTTTACAGAATTGAGCACTGGGCAAGGAGAGGTTAAGTGTCTAGCTCAAAGTCACACAGCTAATGAGCGGTGGAATCAGACGTTAAGCCAGGCAGTTTAGAGATTTTGGACCTCAAACTCTGTAATATTTCCACAGGTTCAGCTACATGAATATAAATGCTTACAAAAAGATCAGAAATGTGTACACTAAACTGAAAGTTACGGTCATCTTTGGAGAGAATTAGGAATTAGAGTTGGGGCAAAATTAATTCAAACATCTCATTTGCTGCAGCGTTTGAGCATTTTTTTTCCTTCTCAAAGAGAATAGTTTCATGTCACTTCCATAATTAGGTGTATTTATAAATATTTCTTTTATGATATAAGAAATAGAACCCAGGGCTAGGGATTTAGCTCAGTGGTTCCAGTGCCTGGCTTGCAAGTGCAAGGTCCTGAGTTCGATCCCCGGTACCAAAAAAAAAAACCCAACCTGCCTTCCAAGAAACAGAACCCAGGCCCTGAGTTACATTCCCAGACCTTTTAAAATAAAAAAAAATTTTTTTTGGACACAGGGTGTTATTAAGTCACTAGGCTCCCAGGATGGGCTCAATTATAGGTGTTTGGCACCAAGGTCAACATTTAAAAATATTTTAAAATGACCAGAGCAGGCACTGTTAACTTCCATGGCACATTGACTTTGCAAAGGGATTATCTTATCTTTCCTCTTGGTCAGCCTCATGACATCTGATGAAATCTTATTTCAGAGATTAGATGAAAAATTATTTCAGTTTTATCTGGAAAAATGGAAAGCATATTGGCAAATGTATTATTTCATGGCCGACAGGTTCTTCAGAGTTCAAAACCTGAAGTCTGGGGGACCATATTAGATCACATATTAAGTACTGATCTAAGAAGAGATTTGTCTGGAGTCAAAATGGATCAAAGACTCAAATATTAAAACAAAAACAATCTGTTGGCAGATAAATATATAAAACTTTTGAAGACATAAGCACGGGTAAGGACTTTCTCAACAGAATCCCAGCTGCATAAGAAATAACACCAAGAATCAACAAATGGGGTCATATCAAATTAAAAATCTTCTCACAGCAAAGGAAACAACCAACAGAATAGAGATAACCTACAGAATAGGCAACATTTTTTGCCACTATACCTTGGACAGAGGATCAATACCTAAATTATATTAAGAACTTGAAAAAATTAGATCCAGTCAAAAAATGGGTAACGAATGGACACTCCTCAGAATAAAGGCCAATAAATACGTGAAAAAAATGCTCAACATCTCTGGCTATTAGAAAAATGCAAATTAAAACAAAACTGAGATTCTTACTCCAGAAAGAATGGCTATCATAAAAAAAATCAAGTAATAACATACTGGTGAGGCTGTGGGGGAAAAGGAAACTTTCTGTGTTGTTGGTGGGACTATAAATTAGTACAACCATTATGGAAATCAGTATGGAGATTTCTCAAAAAACTGAAAATTGAAATTCCACCCTACCCAGCTATTTGCCTTCTAGGTATCTTCTCGAAAGAGTTAAAAGACATCATATTAGAATGATACACGCATACCCATGTTTATAGCAGCACAGCTCATAACAGCTATATCTTGGAAGCAGCCTATATGTCCATCAATAGATGAATGCATAAAGAGAATGTAGTATTTATATACAATGGAGTACTACTCAATCATAAATGACAATTTTGAGTCATTGGTAGGAGAATGAATGCATCTTGAGACTATATGTTAAGCGAAATAAATCAGACTCACAAGCCTAAATATCACATGGTTTCTCTTATATGAGAAACTCAGAGTACTTTAAAAAGCAAACTAAAAGATAATAGGAAACAGGGAAATAGATCTGTTGCAACTAGAATGGGGATCTAGAGATGAGGGAAAGGAGGGCAAGAGAGGAGAAAGTAAGAATTAAGATGTTATGTACATGTAGCAACTCTTCCCAGTGATTGTAATCATTGTTGTAAATATGTACTAATAAAAATAAAAAATTAAAAAGAATAGAGTTGTTAACAATGAAGTAAAACGTGTTAAATCTCATAATGTACTCACTAGGAAATACCGCCATCGAGCGGTGGTGGTACATGCCTGTAATCCCAGCACTCAGGAGGATCACTGAGAGTTCAAGGCCAGCCTGGGGTACATGGTGAGTTCAAGGCCAGCCTCAACTACAGTGAGACCCAGTTTCAAAAACACAAAAACAAAAGGAAATACTTGCCCCAGTTTGTTACGTTATTCTAAGAAACTGAACCAGTAGGAGATTGGAGGAGATTTACAGTGGGACCTTGGTTCAGGAATGCTTTTGTTTATGAACAATTTGGTTTGGAAATAGAAGCGTTTGCAAAATTTTGCTTTTGTCTGCGAACTTTGCATCAGGTGATGAATATGACCATGGCCATCTTTTCCAGAATTGTGGAACGAATTAAGTTTGTGAACCGAGGCACTACTTGTATTTATTTTAATTTTATTTATTTATTTATTTATTTAGGTACTGGGGATCAAACTTGGGACCTTGTGCTTGTGAGGCAGGTGGCAGCAACACTGAGCTAAATCCCTGGCCCTACTTGCATTTATTTTGAAAGATTGGCTCACACTGTTGGAAGCCTGGACTCGATGGGGCTGGCTAGCTAAAAACCCGGGTAAGAGTGACTTGGCAGTGTCCAGCCTGACACCCACAGTCTGAGTGAGACAGCTGATAACGGGCTGAGTTCTACGTGGGGTCTTGAGGCAGAATTGCTTCTTTCCCAGGGAATCTGCCTTATGGCTGATGTCTTCAGCTGTTGATGGGGTCCATCCACAGCAGGAGGGTGATTTGTACATGTTAGTCACACCTATAACATTTAGGGTAGTGTTTGACCAAACAACTAAGCACCATGGACTGGTCTATTTGACATATAAAAATAACCATCATGAGCAGATTCCAACTGGAACTAAATACTGGCTGCCCCAGAATCTGTTAAAGATATGTGAGCCTAGTGATTTTTAATTTAGGGTGACTAAAGTTTTAACTTGCTTTACAAGAGTTGCATCAGGCATTTGGGGGAAATCTTTGAACAGAACATATCAATGTACTCAGGCATTCTAATCACTGCGCCTTAACACAAGTTGGGCTGTGAAGTGATTCTGAATTACTTCATGATGGTTCAAAGGTCAAGAAAAACAGTGCAAATCAATCTGTGAAACTTAACAGGAAGCACACGGTTGATCTCATGGCTGTCATCTGGCATTTTCAATTTTGCTTCTGGTTAAAAATAGCTGACAAGCACAATGTGCTCTGCTGTTCAGCAGTAAAGATGGTCAGTCACGGCGAGTTCTCACGACTTACTGTAATCTCTCAGTTCGGTTTCTGCTAACTCCAGGCTCACCCTATGCAGATGGTATGAGGAAAACCCTCCTCTGGGAGCCCAGATTCCAAATAAATCACAAGCTGGGCACATGAAAATATCAATAAATGTGGGAAACATCTCACGGTATCGCTGATCTTTAGTAATCTGATGCTGTTACTACACGCCAGGTGTACTTTGTTAGCACAAGACAGTGAAGAGTTTTTAGATTTACAACTATCCAGTTAATCAACAAAGGATTATTCAGATCCTTACTTTAAATAAGAAAATTACATGTCATCCCCAAATATTTAATGTATCAGTCCCTTTCCACACCTAAGGAAAGGCAGGCTCAGAGAAGTCAAGAAACTTGCCCAGCAGAAAGCAGCTGACCACTCCAGGCTAAGCGTTCCGCAGACACAGCTTCCAAACACGGGCCTGACAGTGCTTGCCCTTCTTGAGAAAGGTGACTTGCTCCCTGTAGCTTTTGTTTTCCTTTCTTACCACTTACTGTTGTAAAGGGCAAAGGTCTTTTTCTTGGGAAAGCACAGCAGGTTGGGCCATTTTCATTATACTTTTATTATGGTGGAGTTTGTCTTTGGGAAGATCAAATTTAAATGTTGCTTACTTTGTCTTTTTCTTAATTAGCACTGGGATAGGCCAGGCCTTGCCAGGCATGCCTGTGATGGAGGGGCGGGAGACCAGGCACATGGTGGGAGCAAGACTCTGCATCCCTGGTGAGATGTCTGGGGGTTGATGAGTGTTTTCAGTTACAAGAAAAACTGGGATCCCCCCCCACCCACACACCCTCACAGCTGCACCTGCCGCAGCACAACCCTGATCACACAGGTGCTCAGGTGCGAGCTGCACAGCGGTGCCTCACCTCCATCCAGTTGTCCTGAAGACAACCCTGTATTCCGCATTTAATACAGCCATGCTCAGTATTTGTAAGCATGCACATAAACTGAATTCATAAACTTGGATTCATAAACTGAAAGGGTACTAGAGATCACCTAGTCTCACAGCTTCAAACTTTTTTTGTTTTGTTTTGTTCCTCAGATTAACAGCAAGCCCAATAAGCAGAACTCACAAACACTGGTGTGATGCGGCTCCTATTAGTTTACCCTCTCAGTTTACAAATTCTTTTAACAAAAATGTGCTGAGCAAATATGTAGTGGTTGGGGAAAACACTGGGCCTAAAATATTGAGCATAAATCTGGTCCCTACAACACAAAATAGTAACTTCAGTGATACAAATGCACCTGGTACCTTGGAGGGATGAAATGGGGTTTCCTACTTCAGCCTTAGGCGCTGAGTCTGAGCCTTGCCTCTAAGACTGAGCAAGTCAGCTAGCAGGGCGGGTGCTGTGGGGAACAGAGTAATGCAGACCGGGACAGAGTGCTCGTGTAGCCAGGTTATACTCTGGAAGCTCTCCTGAATAAAGTGGAAGTAGTTTTCAGTAGCAGTTAATGAAGTGAGAACTGGTGAAGAGGCAGTGTGGAGGCCCACCCATGGTCTGGATTCTTAGAAAGGAGCCACTGAAGGCCTTTAAAGGAGGGAAGCAAGCAGACCAACAGAGACCGTGAATTTGCAGCAAAGGAGGAAGACAACTCAGTGCAGTAGCACACAGAGAGAGAACCAGGGCAGGAGCACACTGAAGGGAAAACCATGCATCCATTTAGAGGTTCCAGGGACATCGAGAGAAGTCCAGTAAGTCTGGCTGGGTATCTTGAGCCTGAAGTCTTGAATAGGAGAATATACTATAATTCACATACAAAGAACTGGAGAGAAAGGGTTCTGGAAAAGGTTAACTGCTTAAATGAGTTTTGGCAATGCTTATTAATTTTTTTATAATGATCATACATTGTTTTTATAACCCACAAAAAGCATATGTGGATCTCTTTAAATTTGTTCTCCCTGGGGTTTTTCTTTAAAACAAACTTAGGCCATATCACATATAGAATAGCCTGTTATTTCCACTACAACTTTTACTCTGAGGCAGTACTATGCAGTTTTTAAAGTTATACTATCTACAGCATTTAAAAGCATATGCCAATATTACGGGGCTTCTTTCACCAAACTGCATGATGAGGCTGAGTTCTATGAGGCTATAACAAAGACAAATCTTGTGAGAATTAAACCAGTGCTCACAGGATATCTAGTGCTTTTTCCTTTGGTATTGGGGATGGAACCCAAGGCTTTCCCACTGAGCTATATTCTCAGCCCTTTAATTTTCTTTTTTTGGTACTGGGGATCGAACTCGGGACCTTGTGCTTGGAAGGCAGGCAGTGGCACCACTGAGCTAAATCCCCGGCCTCCAGCCTTTTAATTTTTGAGACAGGGTCGGTCTTGCCAAGTCAATAAACTGCCCAAGCTTGGTTCAAGCTTTCAGTCCTCCTGCCTCAGCCCCATGCCCAGCTCAAGTACTTTCTGGATTGGAGTAATCACAGGCAGCCCAAATGACCTCCCCAAGATGAGTGATGGCAGGACAAAAGCAAAGCTGAGAGTTAGAGCAGGGTTTCCTCAAAGTGACTCAGAAATGATGATGAGGAGATAGTCATTTCTGATATTGCCCAGGAATTATGCTGTTAGCCTAAAAACAGTAAAGTTGGCTGGTCTTTGTTTGACCATTTTTGCCACAGCCAGATAGATCACAATCAGATTAATATCACTTATCAAATGGTAACTGACCTTAATGGAACACATATTCTCAAAAGCTATAGTTAGGCATTTGGTACTTTCATTAGAGATAAATTAGAATTACAATTCATTCAATATCACTGTAATACTTGGCTTTTATTTTCAATATGCTCAAAGGAACTTTTAAACTTTCTATTTATTACACTATTGCCAATTTACTCCAATCTATAAAAGCTCTCTGAAGCTACAGTGTTAACACGTCAATGACACACATTCCTAGCAGCTGGCTATGCTGCACTTAGTCATCAATCGAGGTTAAGTGGAACACTTGGATAATGAGTGATTCAATATCAATTTCTGTGAAGAACACAGGTCTTCTAGTGCTAGTTCAACATATTAAATTTAGGTTTCTTGGTTGTGGGTAGAGGTGGGTGTACTGTCAGACTGCAGATATCAGGAAGGCAGGCAGAAATACCATCAAGACAACATAAAAAGACTTAGCACCATGGTCAAGATTTTAAAAACCTCATCTGTATCTGAATGGATCCATGTTAATGCAGAGAAACTGACAACTATATACAATAAAACTTTTACTTGGGGACATAAGCCAGCATGGAAATGCTGGCAAAGATAAAAAAAAATCTATTAAAATCTGCTATTTTCTAAAGCCATGTATTAGATTTTACTTGAAATCTTGATTTTTAACTCACACTGCTAAGGAAGTTTAGGAAATACAAAACCAAATGTGGAGGATCAGCAATTATCTATGTACAAGTTCTACTTCAGTTGCCTAGTAATTATTAAGTAGCTTGAAAAGTTTAGCACAGCATTTCTCAAGTATGCCTCACCCTAAGAATTAGCTGAGGAACCTCTCACAAATAAAGATTCTGGCTGAATGAGAGGCCAAGAATCTATACTATAAGCACCTCACGTGATCCGAAATAATCAGGCAAATTTGAAAAATATGGGCAAAAGGGGAACACAACATACTACTAAGGCTATGGGTCCCTCACTATTAAGCAGCTGGCCAAACTACCTGGGAATGGAAAACATTCACTGAAATTAAGGGATTATCTATAGAACAGTTTATTTAAAGTCCAAAACACAAAATTACTCATTTTTCTTACCAGACCACATCATTTTTACCCTATGAATATTTAGGGTTTCTCTATTAACAAGTGCAGGTTTATTATTGAACTGTAGGCTCAAATAATTCATATACACACACACACACACATATACACATACACACACACACATATCAGTTTACTACAGAGGACATGTACTTTAACAAACTTTTAAAGAAAATACATAAATACACAAAGCATTTCCCAACACTCTTTAAGTCTTCACAACCATTCTTTAGCCAAGATCTGACCAAAGATAATTTCCCACAAAACATTACAAGATTAAATAGAATATAGTATTTTATACACTTTAGCTTATTGTTGCAGTTCAAAGTTGCCCTTTCTTTGATGGCTTTTATATATTTTATACTTATTAAACAGAAGTCTTTTCTTTAACTGATGACTTAAATAGAATTGCTTTTTGGTGTGACTTGTCCTCAATCAAGAACTTACATAGTCATGATGAAATCATATGATTGACATATTTAGGGCTTTTAGTAAGGATCTTTTCAACCTAATAAGGAAAAAATTTAGTATTAATCAGTACAATATCCTTTACTGTTTTGTTTCACAACTAGTGCCTGGAGTGCTGTTATTTCCAATATAATCAGTTGGCATCAAAATATAAAGTAAAAATATGTACACTTTTATACATGAACTCTTACCTGAATAATCTCAGATCTCTTAAGAATGTTCCACAAAAGTGGAATTTCTTCCTAAAGTTACACTGAATGTGGTACAATGTGTACAACTTGGTTAACCAGTGCCTGCTTTTCATTTCCAAGAGTTTTCCTCATCTTGAATCAAATGCACAATCTTATTCCCATATCACAATGCACTGGCTTACAGTTTTGCATATAAAATCCAACTCAAGCTTATTTTGGTTTATTTTACATGCTTTATTAAATCGGTACTTATATTTACAATATCTGCAGAAAGAGTCCCTTCCAAGGCACTCTCACACACACCCACACACACCCACACAGACATCCATACTGCAGCCCCACAGACCCACTCCCATGAGATGTGAGTGTCAGACTCCTAGAATTAGGCAGCTGTAAGGGGCTAAGGGCTGTTGATGTGATTTCCAATTTTTTTTTTTTTAAAAGAGAAAGCATGGGGGAATGCATTTGGCATCACAATGCTAATTAAGTTTGTGTATATCAACATAATATGGCAGTTAACACTGAATATTCCTTTTACATTCTATATACACAGAATGACATCAAGGTTTTGTGGGTCAACAGAATATTCCAACTTCAGTCTCAATGCTGTTTGTAGTGACTTCAAATTCATATAGGGGCTTTCCCTAAAAATAATTCAAGTCTATGGAAGTGAAATAAGGCACAATTAATATTGATTTGATCTAGGGGAAGGAAGGGAAGGGATAAAACTGGTTTGAAATGATCTTGGAGGAATTTCCTTGACTTCAATCCACTTGAAATCCCTTGTTTCCTTTTCCCTGACAAAGCCCAAAAAAGAACAGTTTGGGAATTCACATTTTAATGTTTCAGTAGCCTAAACTACTCAAATTAATGTGCAACTCCCACCTCCTCTGCCCAGGTAACCTCTTCAATGCTAAAATAAAAACATAGCATGTGAAGTAATAGTCCCTTGCTGTTTGCTGAGGAGATTTGTACATTTGAGTAGTAAATACGTATCTGGTTGTCTCTGATGTATTTTGGAGAAAAAGAAAAGGAGAAAGGAGGAGAGAGAAGAAAGTAAGATAGGGGATAGGGGATGGAGGAGGAGGTGGAAGGAAGAGAAAAGAAGGAGGGGGAGGAGGGGAGCTAAAAGTAACCTCCTGACTTTCTTCCTTTTCAGGATGATGAAGCGCCACCAGGCATTACAAACAAGTGCCACAAATGAGTCTGGCAGCGTACATAATGTCTAGTATTCAAATCTTCAGAGTGAGACTCATTTATCTTGTACACAATCTGTCAAATATTTTTTGCAGCAGGTCAATCAAACCAAAAGACACTGGACATTCTGTGAAAGGGAATAAGAATTGTAGTTCTGAAGGCCCCTGACTTTGGTTGTTTACAAAGTTCAATCCTGTTTATTGTGATCCTTGGTATCTTCTTCATCTGTATATTCTGAAGGTTCTTCCCCCGGTTTTAGGAGTCTGCCTACATAATCATATTTCTCTGAAAGATACAGCAAAAGAAAATCAGCAGTCAAAGTTGTTTCACTATTCCATTACAGAGAGGGAAGGCAGGCACTTGGCTCTTTTAAAAACATATAGGATAAGCTAAAATTTTTCCTAATGCTTCACCACGGCTGGTCTTTTTACATGCAAAGCTTAAGCAAAAGAAAACAGTTTTAGGGAACATATAAAGCCTGGGGATTATTCTTTGGAAGAGTGTTCCGTACCAGTGGCTCTTAATTGGACAATCCATCAGAATCACTTGCAGATTTTTTAAAAAAAAATATACATGGAATCCAACTCAGAGCTGTCCAGCCCAGGTTTTTAGATTAGGTCTGGAGACAAATGAAGCTGGTCTAAGGTACACTGTGAATCTCAGAACAGTTCTTTAATTCTCAATGGCCCAAAATATTATGATTGAAGAAATGAGCTGCCAATGTAGGGAATTTCTAAGTTTTTAAAACATATTAGAGGGCCGGGGATTTAGCTCAGTGGTTTCACGCCTGCTGTGCAAGTGCAAGGACCTGAGTTCGATCCCTGGTAGTAAAAAACAAAACAAAATAAAACAAACAAACAAAAACCAAAAAAACCAAAAAAACATATTAGATTGTGCATGGAAGTGGGATGAAAAAAATCTAGGTCTAATATTTTGTAGTACAGACCATGAAAAAAGAAATGGTGATTTTCTTGGAGATAAAGAAGGATGTGGGGCTGGGGATTTGTCTCGGTGGTGCTGTGCTTGCCTTATAAGTGCAAGGTCCTGAGTTTGATCCCCAGTACCACGAAAAAAAAAAAAGGAGGATGTAGAAGAGTCATGCTAGAGAATGGCATGGTAAGCAGATCCAATTGAGACATTCTTAGAAAATATGAATGGTAGTGGTCCTCAAGAAAGTAAACTAAATGAAGAGATAAAAATTCACTTGCTAGTGGTAACCCTGTGATAAGATGCCTGAGTGTGGCCTCTATCACATTATTTTTCCTCTTTCAAACTCTCTTTGCTTGTTTTTATGTGTGTATTTAATTTAGAATCTTGTATGTAGGTAACACATGTTTATTTCTTGGTCAGGAATGGAAACCTAGGATAAGTGAATTAAACTTAGGTTAAGCGAATCAGCTCTCAAGAGGATGAGATAAAAGAACCACTTCATGTAACAGAACCAGTACAAGTACCAAGAAGCCAAAATAGCTGTTCTGAGGGATCCAGGGATCACATAAATAGGCGACAGCATCTCACAGGTAGTAAAAACTAGTGTCATGAAAGTATAATCAGGGGAAGAGTATTTCTTACTGTTTGGGAGTAAGACCAATAAAGTACTTTTGGAATAAGTTACGTCTCAGTATCAATATCATGAATCAACTGTTCTTTCTGATGGTACTGGGATCAGACCCAGGGCCATGTGCTCTAAACATGTGATCTACACTAAACTACCCCATCAATTCGGGTTGGTTTTGAGACAGGGTCTCATTGTGTAGTTCAGGCTAGCCTTGAACTCACTATGTAGCCCAGGCTGGTCTTGAACTTGTAGCGATTCTCCTGACTCAGCCTCCTGAGTGCTGGGATTGCAGGCATGTGCCACCACACCCAGCTACCAATTTAGTTTTGAATATGTCTGTAATTTAAAAAACAAAAAATCAAAAATTACACCTTAATGAACAGGTACTAAAAGACCAGAAGTATCACAATTTTGTAGACTTACAGTTTATAACAAGTTTACATATTTTCAAAATAATTAACACATGAACAATCATATTAATATTTAGCTATGTTTAAAATATCATCCAATAATGATAGCAATAAAAACACATGACATCCTTAAGCTCTTTAAGCATGTGAAATACACTTTCTTTGAATATATATTTATTTTCCCAAGAACTTAACAAAATGAAAGTACCTTTAAACTGCATTTCCCATTCTCGAACACTCTCCATCTGTACTGCATTCAAATCTGAGAGGTCATCATATTCATCTCTAAGTGCATCCTTATCTAGGCAAAATGTTGCTAGTCCTCTGGAGGCATCTCTACCAGCAAATATTCCATATGGCCCCGCTGAAAAATGAAAAGAAATTATTTAGATTGCCTAACAATACTTTGGAACGTCCAAATTATTATGGAATATCCTCACTATAAATGCTATTTGGTACAAAGCCTTAATTAAAAAATTTGCATAGGTACTAGGTGAGAAAATGAAAACCTTGTTAGAAATCTTTGACCAAAGTCAAACTTTTCACTGGAATCTTAAAATTAAATTTCAACTACTTTAGATATCCCAGGACCTGTATTCAAAATAAAGACCGTGAGGTAGTTAGGGCAAAGAAGAAACTCAAGAAGTTTGGTTTAGATACCCGCTTGCTTAAAAAGAAAAGACGTTTTACTAATTGTTAATTAATAGTGGCACTCAAAACTAACAGACTACTCACTGTATGTGCTACATATAGACTCAGGTGAGATGTGAGACTACATTTTTTTCTCCTACTTTCTGTTGGTTATAACTATGACAACAGAGACTGTATAATATTTGCAGGCACAGTGACTAGGTTCAATGCTGAGCATGTGTTCACACGTTTAACAAATCTTTCCTAAATACTGGCCAAAAATGTGACCTGTTTTAAAAATCAGTACCATCAGAACATTATAACATACATATACATTTGTCATTAAGGAAAATGCAACTGTCATGACTACTGGGAAACAGAAGTAAGCTATAAGAATAGTTAACACATTAAATAATGACTGGTATTTTGTCCAGAAAATTAGGCATCACCCTCTCTGGGGAGGAATGGCATGACTGATGTCTTGAAGGAAGCAAAACATTCCTAAAGTCTGTCCGTGAGAGTTGTTCATTCATTTGCATCCTCAATGCCTAAGTACAGTGCCTCATGTGAAGAAGGAACACAATAAATTTCTTTCAAATAAATTACCTGAAGTTCCAAACAAGGAGAAACAAAATCCTGACCCTTAAATAGATTCACTCACTGAAGCAAAGCCTCCATCCAAACATATGATTAAAAAGACACTTCACTTGTTTAAAACTGATGGTTATATCAACAAATTGAAACAACTAATTTTCTTTGTCAAGAATTTTGGTTCAGGGCCAGGGATTTAGCTCAGTGGTTCTGCCGCCTACCTCGCAAGCACAAAGCCCTGAGTTCAATCCCCGGTTCCCCCTCCCACAAAAAAGAATTTTGGTTCAATATAGTGCATTCATTTAATGAAATACTATCAGAATGAGGTAACTCTGCATGTACTGACATTAAAAGTACAGGATCTATTAACTGAAAAAAGTACTATTTACCTTGAATTGAAAAAAACCACACATATGTATAGTTTATGTTTGTATACTCAAGAAAAACACCAGGAAGAATAAAATCAAGTATTTAATGGTGGCAACATTTCTGGGGAATGGAAAATTTTTCTTCACATAACTGGTAAGGTCTAGCCATCTGAAAATGATTTTTATAATAAAGTCTTTTAAGAGTTAACTGTCTTCCTCTTTTGTTGCAGAGTAAACTACACAGATTTTTGTTTTAAGTGTTTTTCAAAGATTTGAGTGCCAATGAATGAGATTTCCAAAATATGTAATTTTATAAAAGAAAATTTCTTTTTTTTTAAAATTTCTTTTCTGAGTCTGTAAGACAGTCATAATGACAAAGGTCTTCTAGGGAAAACAGTCTTAAAACGAGTTATTGGATTTACTATTATGAATTCGAGAGTGATCAATAAGAAAGGTTATTAGAATTAAGTATTTTCTAATAAGTAAACAAGTAGGAAAACAATGATGAAAACATCTGTGAACACTATACACAGTCTCTTAAGGCTGACTGGATAATGCCTATAAACTTAGAAAAAGTGAAAAATAAAAAACACAAAAGGAAAAAAACAGATCACAGCCATAACAAGTTATACATGGAAAATGATAGTTTCCCTTTTTTTTTTTCAGGCAGAGTTTTGCTATGTATTCCAGGCTGATCTCAAACTCAAGATCCTCCTGCATCAGCCTCCAAATGCTGGGATTACAGGCATATGCCAACCATACCCGGACTCAAATAGCTTCTGTGTTTTAAAGAATATTTCAGCAATCTCATTTTCCTCTTATTTAGTTTCACAAAGTGGAAGAGACAGATTTTGCCTTCTTCCCCACTTGGCAGATGAAAGAAACTGGAGTCAAGACATTCAGTACGTTACCTAAATTTACTGAGAAAGAACTGGAAGTACCACTCCAGACACTGTACCTTAAGAAAACACAGAGGACCCACAAACCCAAAGATGCAATGACAACCCTGGAAAATGGAGCATTTTGTTAATTACCAAATTTCAGGGGAATGGAATTTTAGAATACTTGTTAAATTAAAATGAAAGAAAATTAACAAAACCAGCTTCTCTTGAAATTGTTACATTACGCACTTCCATGGCCTGCAAATGTTAACCTAAATCAGGCACTTCAGAGTGTAAACCATAAAACACATTTAAGTGTTACAAAGAAAAAAAAGATGGTTGTGGCAAAAACCGCAAACACAGCACCACAAAAATTAAATTAAATGAATAGAAAATAAAAACACCAATCAGAAAACCCTCATTTTTGAGTATATAAACATATACCATATTCTCTAGTATTAAATTTCTCTGCCAGCTTCCCTAAGGAAAACCCAACCCTGAATGAATATAGAAACAAAACTTCATATATTTTCTCTTTTGCTGGTTTTAGATAGATGACTTAGTAAGGGAAACCTGAGCCAACAATTAATAATCAGAGCCAAATTCTACACAAAATGTTTTGTTACCTCCTGAATAGAAAAGAATAAATATTCCTGTACTCCATAAAACTGTATTAAGCTGCCTTCTCTGTATGTTTAGAATTTTCCTCTGGAAGCAGTTAACTTCTAAAAAGGTCTTTTTGGTATACTTTTCTTTGCTTTCTCTGCTATAAGTGCTATAAGATCATTAAAGAATTTAAAAATAAAATTAAGAACTACAGCTAGAATTGGACAGGTTGCTCTGAAAAGGGAGGATTTGTAGTCTAATAAAAGGATATTCCACTGAATTCACAATACAACCAGAAGCATATCAAGAGAAACCAGCAATTCCTCCCCAGTATACTACCCTCTGTTATAACAAATCCCAAATTCAAATATTTTGATAAATACTTAGTTATCTACAAAACTAAAATAACAAGGAGCAATCTAAGGAAAGCAAATCTGAAATAGTATTAAGTTTTTAGTACAGTATAATTTACTAAAAAAGTAAAGGCTGGCTTATATAAATTAACCTGGTTATTTTTGACTATTGACTCATTTAGACATTAATATAGAAGACCCTTCCCCCAAATATAGAAGATCTTCAACCTAACAATGGCCTGACTTAATGATTTTCTGACTTTATAAAGCCATACTTTAAATTCTGACCTTCTGCTGGGACTAGTGATAGGTGGTGATTCTGGGCAGTGACCACCAAGCATGGCTCCCATGCTCCAGGCAGCCAGCCATGCAAGCACAAGGAGAAAAAACTCATACTCCAGTGTGCTACAAGGAGTCATCAAAATATACAGTGAACGCTTACATTTTAAAAGATACACTGCCACAAATTCTCAAAATCCTCCCCTCACTCCAAACATGTACCTTGTTGTTCTGCCACTTTCTGAAGCAGTTCTGAAAGTCCTCTTTTATGAGTGTCTTCAGGAGGTGAGGAAAAACATGTTGAATGCTGTTGCTGAGTGACATCCAACAGAAAGCCAGGCTCACAACAATATTACAGTGTATCCTCACCCACCTTTCTCATTAGATCTGGCACCTGGTTTTCCCCAAGTCAAAATGACCATGAAAGATAAACATTTTGAATCCATTCAAGTTATCAAGGCAGTCAAGACAGTGCAACTGAAAACATCAAAGAGGACTCCCAGAACTGCTTCAGAAAGTGGCAAGAATGATGGGATGTGTTCAAAGAAGAAGTATTGGGGGGGGGGGGGGTTGTGGTTAATGGCAATGTGTCTATTACTATATAAAATTTAAACTTTCAGCCTATTTTTCAATCATACCTCATATATGGTATTAGCAGTGATTTTCGGATAAAGTACTCAATAAATTACAGGAGATATTCAACACTTTAGCATACAATATGCCTTAATATGCCACATAAGATAACTCTGTCCAACTGTAGGCTAACCTAAGTTCTGAACATATCTAAGGTATTCTGGACTAAGCTGAGGTGTTCAGTAAACTGGATACATTAAATGCATTTTCAACCTAATGATGTTTTTTCAGATAGTGACCCCAACACAAGTTGAGGAACATCTGCAATCTAATCATACTTAAGGGAGTTAAATACTATTGCTTTATCAGACTACAATACAATGTTGATAGAAAAAAGACCGTTTCAAGAAAATCCCTGCTACAAAACTGAAGAGCATTATTCAGTGAAAGCAGATTCTCTGAAGTGTACACACATAGCAAATATTCCAGGACATCATTTTGAAGATAAATTTTATTTAAAATAGAAAGTTAAATATACCAAAATAACATCATTATTGTTAGAATAAGAATTTCACTATTAACTTTTACAGCCAACCTAAATTTCAAAATTAAAAAAAGAAAAATCAATAAACTTAGTTACTAACTGCATCCTAAAACTGCTTACTTTATTACAATCACAGAGAATAGGGTGGACATATTTTTGAAATGGCAAAAATATATGGTCATGAGAAAGCAGTGTTTTTTAATAATTTAATGAACATAAAATGTCAAGAAGTAAATAAAATGTGTAATAATGGATAATTCTGTAATTATTATGATTATATAGAGGAGAAATATTCCTTGAAATAAAAAGCTTATAAAGAGAAAAAATATTCTCCAATGAATATTTTAGTTATTTCCATTATTTAAAAACTATAGCTTTCGAAGACAGACTTTTAATTCATTGAAGTTTATAAATAGTACAGGTTTCTCTTCTGTTTTGAGAAGTTATTTTGGTTGTTGTTGTTGTTTTTAGTAATACTTAACAGTTATTTCAAATAAAAGATTAGAATGGGCCTAGGAACAAATGAGGGAATATGTAAAGTGATTAATTAAGTCAAATTAATAAACACACTTTGTAAAAGGCCCAGGAAGTCCCCAGAGACCATTCGAGATGATATGGTAAAGCTGAAAGAACACTTATCAAGACAAGATACTTGCATTCTGGAGGGTCCATCCAACTAGTAATATTGGGGAAGTCTCGATTTTCATAGTTCTTAGATGTCTCACACATAAAACAGGAAATTATTTCATTTACCTTAAATTGAGACTGAACTACATAATCTCTTCAATGTAATAATTGTACAAAGGGCTGAAAGCCCAAACTTGCTTCTACAGTCAAACCCAGAAGGCAATGAGCAACACTATGGATCAAGCTCAGGGTCTTGGCCTCAGGCCTCGTGGGCAAGATGAAGAAAAGATAACAAGTTAAAATTCCCAGCCTAGCTGGCTGGGTGTGGTGGTGTATGCCCGTGATCCCAGCACTTGGGAGGCTGGAGGCAGGAGTTCCAGCTCAGCCTGGGCTATACAGTGAGTTCAAGGCCAACCTGAACTACACAGAGCAGACCCTGTCTCAAAAAACAAACAAAACAGGGCCGGGATTTTGATCAGTGGCACACACAAGGTCCTGAGTTTGATCCCTGGTATTGGAAACAAAAAAAAACAAAACAAAACCCCAGACCTATACCATTTGTGGGAGTGGGGCCCATTTACCTAGCCCACATAAAATGAGGATTCTAAGGTGAAAAAAATAGCAAGGACTCAAATACCTATAGAAATTAAATAGAAAAAAATAAATAAGTGAAATAATATGTCAAGTGCTGGAGAAACCATTATTCTATAAATGATATTGGGATAACTGATAAGCCTTCTGTTAAAAACAAAATACAACAACCTTACAGCAGTTGGGAGTCTCACCTCACATGTTAAAGCAAGATAAAAATCCAAATGGAACTAAAAAAAAAAAAAAAAACACCCGAAAATAAAAAGCATAAAGAAACTAGATTTTAAAAATAATCTTTAGGTTAAAAAAGGCTTCAAGTGTGAAACATAATTTAGCAGCCATAAAGGAAAAGATGAATTTGAATAGGTAAATCCACAACCACAAGTGTGCATGCTTTAAAAACACCATAAATAAGAACAGGAAAGGGCAATCCATTCGAGACCACCTCCCTCAGCTATCCCTATGTCCCAATAAATTTTCCTACTCTCAAAAAAAGGAAAATATATTTGTAGCAAAGGCTGGGTAGATGAATATCACAATTGAAATACTGTGACAAAGAATATACAAATAATTTGTAGAAGAAACATAAGTGGCTCAAAGTTGTTGAAAAAATGCCCAATCTCATTTAGAAAAAGAGAAATGTAAAATAAAACATTCTGGGTTGCCATTTTAAACTCTTATCCTGACAAAGACCAAGAAGTTTAATATCACATTTTTGCCAAGAAGGCAAAAGCATTTTCATGAAGGATACACTGGTCCCAACTTCAAAGAGGGAAATTAGAAATAAGTACCCAAATTAAAAATGTCCATACTATCAGCCTCAGTAATTTTAACTTCTTGGAGTTTAGAAGTATAATTTTATTCACATGTGTAAATTACACATATATGAATATTGTACCACCATGTAATAAGAAATTAGAAGCAACTTAAACATTCATTAACAGCAGACTGTTAATGAGCTGTCTACACAGATATGAAAGGCTCTCAAGATATTAAAATATTGCTAAAGGTATGTCTAATACACTATAATTAATGGATGGAATAAGGTTCCTATCCGTATGCTTGTACCTTCACAGAATAGCTTTTGAACAATACTCAGACAAATCTCTTGCCTTTGAGGAGCTGAACGTGGTGGCCAGGATGGCTGTAGGAAGGAGACTTATTATTCACTTTATATCCTTTTGAATTTTCTATCCTAGCCGGGCATGGTGGTGCATGCCTGTAACCCCAGCACTTGGAAGCCTGAGGCAGGAGAACCACAGAAAGTTCAAGGCCAGCCCTGGCTACATAGTGAGTTCAAGGTCAGCCTGAACTGCATAGAGAGATCCTGACTACAAACAAACAAGAATTTTTTACCCTGAGCATGTATTACCTAATAAAACTCTGTTTTAAAATTACATGATTTTATTTTGAAACATACCCCAACTACTCTACAAGAAACACTTGTATACCTAGGACTCATAGATTACAGTAAATAACACAAGAAACAAAAAATGTAGTAAGTGCTGAAGATAAATTCACAAGAAAATTTATAATCTACCTGAAGAAACAAAGTACCATGAGTGAGCATACACAGAGAGAACTAGTATCCCAAGAATAAAAGACACAGATTAAAGAACTACACTAAATGTCCTCAAAATTATCAAGAAATTAAAATGGAACCTAAGGAAAGATTAGCTATCCAGAAGGGCTGGGTGTGGTAGTGCATGCCTGTAATCCCAGCTACTGAGAACCAAATAAAAAGCTATCCAGAGCTGGGCATGGTGGTGCATGCCTGTAATCCCAGCATTGGATGGCTGAGGCAGGAGGACCTCAGAGTTCAAGGCCAGTCTGGAATATAGTGAGTTGAAGGCCAGTGTGAAATGTATTGTGAGACCCTGTGTCAAACAAAGAAACAGACAAAATTTTAAAAATGTGTTTAATACACCAACTTATTGAACAGTATAGCTTAGCAACAAAGTATACTGAAGAGTATCAACCATTTATGTGACCAGGTGGCTGACAGGAGTTGTAGCTTGCTGCCTGTGTGCCCAGTATTGATAACTGTACTGTACTGTATGTCATCAGCCTAGGAAGATATCAAATGTCAAGATTTGAAGTATAGTTTCTTCTGAGTGTGTATTGCTATCATACCATTGCAAGGCTAAAAAATTGTAAGTTGAACTTATGGTAAAGAGAAGTCACAAAATAAGATGGTAGAAATAAATGTAAATGTAGCTGTAATCACAAAATATATAAACTGATTTAGCTATTAAAAGACAAAGTGTTGATATGAGATTTAATGAAGCAACCCAATTATGTGAACAAGAAAAAATTAAGAGCCTAACACAAGTTGGTTGAAAATAAAGGGCTAGAATAAAAAGTACTGACCTAATATTAAATAAAGGCTGAAGTAAAATCTGAAAATCCACAAAGATGATGTTTTTTAATACAATCAGTTCTAGATTGCTTCAATTTGTTCACTATAGTGTATACAAACATAGTAATAATCTGCCTTGAGGACATTCTCACATTCAATCTTCATTTCTGGTGGCTTCAGGGTTTTTTTTGTTTGTTTGTTTTTTGATACCGGGGATGAACTTGGGTCCTTGGGCTTGCGCAGCAGGCGGCGAAACCACTGAGCCAAATCCCCAGCCCCCTTTTTTTTTTTCTTTCAGGTTTTTGCTTAAATATCCACCTGTTTTGTTTTTTTTTGACAATCTAATATAAATAAGATATTTTTGTTAAGTACTTAATCTAAATAAAGTCCCTCAGCCAGGGGTGGTGGCCCATGCCTGTAATCCTAGCACTTGGGAGGCTGAGGTAGAAGGATCCAGTGTTCAAGGCCAGCCTGGCCTACATAGAGAGAGTGTCAAAAACCAAAATAAATAAAGTCCCTTGTTATCTTCTATTACGTATCCTATTAATTTCCTTCATACCATACTTGCAGATTATAATTAGGTAATCACGTATTGAAATGCTTGTTTACTGCCTGTTTTCTTTAATATGTAAACTATTAACTCTATGAAGGTAGGTATGTGTCTGTTTTGAAGATGAAGGTAACTCAATTTCTTGCTAAGCTTTTACTGTAATGAAATCCAGGGAATTACTTCTTAGAGTTTAAAAATGGAGCTGAAACACTATATACTTAAGATCTGCAGACAAGATACAGGCTCTAAAGATTACAAGAGTGATTGGTGATGTATGCCACGGATATATAGAGGGACCGAAGAAAGAATGTGAACGGTTAATTCCAGATGTTACTAAATTTATACCTTTCTTCTACCCTGAGTAACATCTTCTGGTCTCATATTTGTTTTAAGCTATGCCTTTGTAAGTTTCTTTAGTAATTAATACAAATACATTAAAAACATGGGATGATGTTGAACTCAGAAGGGTGAACCATTAGGTACTACAAAAAGAACTAGTAGAAATCTGAGCAAAATATCCAAATTGTTCAGCAAGCTCAGCTGAGCCCTTTGTCCTACTGATGTAGGTGTGTATGGACATTAGTCCAAACAACAGACCTAGCTGGCTTCAAAGCCAAGAAGCCAGGCTGCCAGCTGGGCAGTGCCAACTTCAGGATACCCATGAAGGAGGCAAAGCTGAGTCCAGTTTTCATGTTGCAATCACTGCTTCAACTGCAATTTGGCAAACTCAAATGTTACATAAAAATTCACACATTGACGATAAAGTTTAAAAAGGAAGAAAAACACGTACAATGGCTCCTTTCCCCAAGCCCCTAAATATTAGGCATCTCTTATGTGCTTCTTTTTTTTCAGCGGAATTCCAAAGTTAGATACAGCTTTGTTTGTTACATGTTGAACACTCAGGAAGAAGAAGCATATTCTAAATTTCAGGGATACAATATAATCTACTTAAAACGCCAAGTGTATAACATTGTATTGGGAGAGTAATAGCTATCAAATTACTTAAAATTTCACTATCTATTAAAGACTTCAAAATCTATTATGACCTTTCAAATATGTGAAATTAAATAGATGATATGACCATGGGAAGGTATGGCCTGTAAACCAGTAAGACCTAGGTTTGGTTTCTAGTATTGCTACTTACTAAATGTGACTTTGGGCAAAACCTCTGAGTTTCAATTTTCACAGATATAAAATGATAACATTACTTATTTCATAGAGCTATCTGGAAATTAAACGAGATAATAAACTCAAGAAATGGAGCTTCCTCCTACTACTACTCTGACCTCTAGAATCAATGCTGTTCAATAGAACTTTCTGGGAAGACACAAATATACCACTCTATAATGGGCTCTATCTAAGGTGGCAGCCATGTGGCTGAGCACTTGATATGTGGCTTGTCTCATCAAAGAACTCCATTTTTAATTATATTAACTTTAATTTAATTAGCCATTTGTGACTATCATATGGACAGCTCAACACAAAGCCATGAAAGTTATGTTTCTTTGAAGTTTTACATCCCTAGGGGAGCCAAGGGAGGGTTTGAAGAAAAACAGTAGATTCTTTTTACTAGTGTATCTCAGAATGCAGTTTACTAAATACTGCAGATAAGCTTTGTGGTCAAACATATCTAGGCCATTTATCAGTCTACTGTGCTACCCAAGCTAATTTACCTCAGATTCCTCATTTATAGGGGAGGAATACTTAACACCTTCACTAAGAAATTGTGAAGATAATAAATTACTTGATCTGATATAGTATGTGCTTAACTAATCTTGTTTCCTTTTCCCCACCTTCATTGTTTCTGACATGACCACACTTTCTTCACATGCTGGCCAACGGCTTGACTTGTTACTAAATTTAATACTGACAAATGTAGTTCAACAGTTGGCACTAACTACATTTGTCAATATTAAATTTAAATTTAATTTTTAAGAAGACTAACTTTAAAGATACACAACTAAAAGAAAATATGTTGAACATTCTGGAAATCTCCCCAATCTTTAATCCTAGCTATTATTGCAAAAATGGGAACAGATATTGGCTAAGCACAGAAACTAGGTTTTCCAGCTCTCTTAGCTCATTCTTTCATGTTATTAAGATTCTCAGATAGGGATTAGTAATTCTGAGTTATTCTGCTATAAAATTATTTAATTTACTTGACAAAAATGAAAATCAAAACTTAATTTACATATTTTTGTACCCAGAAACTTGGCTTTGGGACTTTTGGGAATTGCTATGTTTTCTATTAATGTGAAATACCAACAAGCCCTTAATATGACCTGGCTGTCTTTAAATTTTGTCTCAATAATAAAACATACCAAATATCACTATTAAGTTGTTGGTCAATATCTAGAATAACTGAGTAACGCTTTTAGGCTATTCATGAGAGTGAGGGAACGGGTGGGGTGGGAAGCTAATCTAGAGTGAACTCCATTATCATCTGGGGGTTCCCTCAATGCTCAGGACACACAACAGTAATCTACATTATACCTATTAGTCTTAATTTGTGACAGAACACTTATCACTGGAGAAAGCTAAGCTGTGTCCACAACTCTTTCCTAGCTATTTTCAGCGAGTGCACCAAGGCATAATGTATGAGGACTAATACAATTCTTTAATACTTTGCTTCACTGTCAGTTTAAATGGGGGGGGGGTTGATCTTTTAGCCAAGTAAGTTCTGTATTAAAAACTTAAATTGGTACATAATTTCTGATCACTGAACACAAATACCAACAGGGAAAATGTTTAACTAGGTACAAAATACTGTGTAAATCCTTGATTTAAAAAACTTTATTTGGCCTATTTAAATACTTTACTTTGGCCTTAGCCTCTTGTTCCACAGGCTCTTAAGTAAATAACAAAAAACATTAACCATTTCATCAGATATAATAAGGGAGACATCTGGTGTTTGTATCATATAACCAAGGGCAAATACCTTAATAAGTTATCTATAACTTGCTTCTATCGACTGTCTGTCCATACACACACACGCAGAAACAGAAACTAAGAAAAAAATGGATCAACTCCAAAAATCTCCAATGTCTTATCTCTATTTCAATCAACAAACCAAAGTACTTCTAAGATATCAACCAACCACCATACACCAAAATCAGAAGAAGTATGTATTTCCAGGTGTCAATTAATCTGATGCACTAATAGATTAAACCAAGAAGGAAACCAGTGTGTTTCCAGACTATCAACGCCCTTGAGTTGGATGTACTCTTCCAATAAAAGGTCAATTTAGGTGTCTAAGCTTATTACTTATTCTCATTGTAGTTTTTTTTCTTTTTTTTGGTACCAGGGATCGAACTCAGGACCTTGCACTTGCCAGGCAGGCAGTGGAACCACTGAGCTAAATTCCCGGCCCTAGATATTTTTAAAAGTTTAATATTTACACTGCATAACCAGAAACCACAATTGTGTTCAATTTTATGGGATACCAACAGGTTCCATCAGTCTGAAGTTCATTTGCATAATCAAAACTGTATGTTACAACCACACTTGTAAAAGAAGGGCTGGTAACCCAACTATCCTACCTACATAGTCGTTTGAAAGCAAAGTTCTAAAAATCTTCAACTTGCAGAACTGGTGCACACGGAGGTCTGAATTTATAGCTTTTCTAAATTTTTCTCCTCAGTTCTGCTAGGTGAACATATAATAAATGAACCACTACCTTTGTGTATCTGAATACCTGTCTTCCAATTGGGTAAAAAAAGAAAAAGAAAAAAAGCAAACCAGACAGACACGACTGCTGGGTACATAAGCTCCACCTCCAACACCCTGGAACACTCTTGCCAGTCTTTAATAAGATCTGCATTCTGATCTGTCTTCATCCCACATACAGTGTTAATCTTGGAAAGCATCTCCGAATCAAAACTGGTTTAAAAAGAGTCCGGAGGTGTTGCTTATATGCCAGCACTCCAGAGTGGAGGGGTGGGACCTGGAACTGAACGTGGCCTTAGGGGTAGTAGTAGTGAGAAGAAAAAGGGGAGATTAGCGACAGAGAAGAGTAAAGAAATGAAGGATGAGCATTTCAAGGCCTAAAACTTCAGGTATTTACTTTAAATCTCCCTCCTGCCCCTACCCATCCCAGCAATCAGAAAACTCAGGAAAGGCTGAGGGCCAGCATGACTCGCGACAACTCTAAAAATTCTGAAAATTTCAGCTCAAGAAAAAGCTGCAAGGAGGAACGAGACGGGTGTAAGCTCCTTGCTGGAAGCGTCCCAGGGACCCTGACTTCTGGAGGCCAAGCCGGGGACGCCCTCGGTGGAGGTGCGTGGGGGGCGGGCAGTCCCAGGCGCTGCAGCCGGGGCGCGGGGTCCGAACCACAAGAGAACTGGGCCAAGCCACCCGGAACCCAGGGCCTCCCCGCTAGGAAGGTCGTGTCTGGGACGCAGGGTCCTCCCCACGCCACCAACTCCTCCTCACCGGGGCCGTAGAACTTGCTGCCTTTGGTCACGTCGAAGACTTTCCCATTGACCGCGAGCAGGATGCGCGGGGTGCGGGACCCGTCGTACTGGCGCAGCTGTTCCAAGCTGAAGTCCCGCTTCTTCATGCGCGGCAGGGACGCCGCGGGGCTCTCCTCGCCCGCCCCCGCCCCCGCGCCCAGACCCCGCCGCCCCCAGAGCACCCAGAGCCGGTAGGCCCCCAGCAGCACCAGCGCCACCAGCGCCACGTTCAGCAGCATCTCCCCGCCCCCTGTCAGAAGCGCCAGCGCCGCCGCCGCCCAGCCGCCCCCTTCCGCTGCCGCTCCCGCGCCGCCTGGGCTCCCGCTGCTGCCGTCGCTGCCGCTCTCGCTGCCACTCCCCAGGGTGCCTAGCTTCACGTCCCCATCACCCGCCGCCATCACTGCCCGCCAGCGCCTTCCTCCTGCTCCCCGCCCCCTGCCCTCCCCAACCCCACGGATGGCCCCGCCCACCCGAAGCCTCCCAGCCAATAGCTTGAGGGGCGGGGGTGGGGTCAGGACTGCTCCTGATTGGGTGTTAACGGGGTAACGCTGTCTCGGCTCTAGTCCTCCCTTCCCTTCTTGTGCAGGCAGCGCTCGCGTGCGCCTCCCGCCCACTTCGCCCCACACGTCCCGGCTCTCTTTCCAGGCCTCCGCTTGGTGAGGTAGACTAGGAGGGCGGGACTGAAGAAAAGATGCTGCGCCTGTCCCCCTTTCCCGCGCGCGCGCGCGCAAACACGAGGGCGGGACGAGACCACAGCGCGTGCGCAGGTTCCGGAGCGCCACGCGCTCGCTTTTCCTGGGCAACACCTCTGGGAGCCCCCGCGGAGCCCGGTCTCCCGCTGTGCGCGTGCGCCCCGAAAGGGTTTCCTTTCCCAGGACTGGGTTCTCGTCGGCGAACTCCCGCCTCTGCTCTCGCTTCGCCTGGGGGCTTCACGTGCGTGGAGGCGGCCACGGGGGCAGGCCCGGGCGGGGTTGCGTGTTGGTGGCTTGTGACAGGCCGGGACACAGTTTCACTGCGAGGTACAAACTGATGAAGGCGTCTCTGTCTTTCCCCAGGGCGCCGTCGGGCTGGTCGGGATGCCAGGAGCGTGGGCGTCCGACGAGGCAGCGCCCAAAGTTCTGGAGAGAGATGAAGGCTTTCTGGCGCGGAGTGCACAGAGCCCGTTCTGGGGTTCTCGGGTCTCAGCTGTCAGTGCTGCCTGCTCTGGCAACGGGCAGCCACTCGAGTGTTTTTGGCCAGGGCTGAGTTTGCAGAATTTTCTTAGAGGGTTTAGACTAGAGATCTCATTGCTTGTATCAGTATCTCTACGGCGGTAGGGAAGCGGAAAGGATGAGGTGGCCCTTCTGTAAGCTAGTTCAGCTTTATTTACAGCAGTTTCATGTCCTGGGAAGTAAAATTCCCACGCATGTGACACCTCAGCCGCATTCTGGGCTAGCCTGCTTCATGGACTCATGTCTTTGACATGCTTTCTCCTGCCCTATCTGCTGTCTTCCTGCTCTGAGCCTTCCTCCCGGTCTAAAAACTGAAGGCGGCCCAGGGGAGTGACCCTGTAGTTTTGTTTGAGGAACCAATAGGATGGGTATCTGAGAGGCGCAGAGCAGCCTGGGCAGCTTATGGTTTGAGCTGGAGAGTGGGAAACAAAAAGCAGCCTGTTTCGCCTGAAGAGGAATGAAGTCTAGAAAACTAGGTTATAGTCTTTAATATCGAGGAATAGGAGCATACTGTTGGGCTTGGAGGATCCACAGAACATCTTGATGGGGCACGTGATGAGATCAAAACTTTTCCTAAAGAGATTATTTAGCACCTGGGTGTATTAAGGCTTGAAGGACAAGAACGGGAACTGTGTGTATGAAGTAAGACTGAGAGCTAATGGTGGTGTTAGAGCAGGGGTTGGCAAACATTTTCAGCAAAGGCACAGATACCATTTTAGGTAACTGCCCTGAAATAAGAAGGCCATACATACTGTATTTCTCTGAAAATAAGACCAGGTCTTATATTAATTTTTGCTCCAAAACACACAATAGGGCTTATTTTCAGGGGATGTCTTTTTTTCATGTACCACCATCAACATTTCATGTACAACAGTCTACATGTATTTATTCATGTACAAAAATCTACATGTACAGAAATTTACACTTACTCAAATACTGTCATGTCATCTTGAAAGTCAGCATAACACTTCCCAAATTCTGGCCTGAATTTCTTGTGACTCCATTTCCTGTAAACCATTGGCCCTGATCTCTCATGTCCAGCAGTAGTGCTCTTCTTAAATGAGCACATCTTGTCCATGTACCCTCCTCTTAGTGCATTGGCATGACAGTGGTCAAGGCTTTTATCTCATGAATTCTTTGCCAAAATCATGCCCTCTTGCAGGCTAGTCTTCACAAAGTTTTCATTAAATCAAAGTTAATTGAAGGCTTAACAGACAAGAATGGCTATAAAAATGACAGTTAAGCATGATGGTCCACACAAAGGTGACAAAAAATTGCAAGCACCAAAATTGAGAAAATATTTCACGTGACTGCATTCAGTACATCCATTACAACACATAATATATTGAATTATAAAGATTCATATTAGACAAATCAGGTCTGTTATCCGATGCGCATATTATTTATGTATTGTGCCCCCTTACAATACCTGGCCACATCCCTCCCATTAGCTGCATTTGGTCCCCACTCTTGAGACTTTACTCATGCTGCTTTTGCACTGACAGTGGCTTTCTCTCATTTTTACAATTCAATTCTACTTCTTTCCCATTCCTTTTGTATTTCTATCTCCACCTGAAGTATGTGACTACATTGGCCCATACTGATTGATTTCTTTGAATTTTTAAAGATTCCTTGCATGTGCCACTCATTTTGGCCTTTTATGCTCTTCTTAACTATTCCATTATTGAAACTCTCATTTGGATTCCAAAATTTCTTTTGCTTCTTATCAGTGCTCCTTTTCTGACTCCTTTGTCCTCCTTTTCCTTGTTGTATCCTGATCTTCCTGAGAGGTAAACCATAGCATCTGTCATGTTTGTTTATTTATTTATTTATTTATTTAGGTACTGGGAATAGAACTCAAGGCCTCCAGCTTGCCAGGCAGGTGCTGTGTTGCTGAGCTACATCCTGGCCCTGTCTTCTGCATTCTTTTCTCTTACACTTCCCCCTTTTTCCTTAACACTGCATATATTTGCTGACTTGTCATGTCTATGGAAGGTGAACCTCTCTAGCCCTGTCTTCTCCAGAAGGACCAGCCACTAACTTTCCATTTCTTTTCCCACCTGCACAGTAGACTTGGATTTCTCCACTTCTTTGGCCTCAAGTCTGGCCAATGAAATGTGATTGGAAGTTACTTACATCACTTCCAAATAAAAGCTTAAAGGTCTGTGCACATTAATCATAGACTTTTGCCACAGTAACGGAATATTTTTAGTTTCCTGTTGTCTCATAACCCTTCTAAATCTTTTTGGTTTTTTTTGGTTTTTTTGAGGCAGGGTCCTGCTGTGTAGCTCAGGCTGGCCTTGAACTCACTATGTAGCCTAGGTTGGCCTCAGACTCATGGAGATCCTTCTGCCTCGGCTTCCTGAATGCTGGGATTACAGGCATGCACCTCCACACCCAGAAACCCTTCTAAATCTTAATGGTTTAAAACAGTCACTTTTATTCTAATGGTTTTGTGAGTTTACTTGGCTCATGGACAGTTGGCTAAGTTAGCTTTAGAGTCTCTGATATAGTTAGTTCCAGCCTGTCTTGTCTGGAGCTAGAATAATTGAGAAGCTCAAAATACCTGAGCTTTTCTTCTTCCTCATGTTCCAGTGCCTCTCTTCACATAACTTCTCCAGCAGAGTAGTCTGACTTCTTGCATGCTGGCTCAGGACTCTCAAAAGTATAAAAGCAGAACCTTTCAGTCTTTGTAAGGCTGAGGCCTGGAAATGACCCACTGTATCAGTAAAAGTAGGGCCAGCTCAATTTTAAGGTGATGGAGAAATAAATTCTTGATGGAAGTTGGGGGAAGAATGACAGAGTTTGTGGCCATGTTTAACCACCACTCCAGCAACGGTTCCAGTGGTGGCTGCTTCCATCAGAGTGGCAGAGGAAGCACAAGTGGCAAAGAGCTCCAGGCTAACACAGTCACTAGGATAGTTGAGGTTGTTTGGTATCAACTTTTTGCACTAAAACAATGAGTGCTGGATATAAAACACAGCTATAAGAAAAAATATGAGGCATTGCCATATATAATATGCTATAAATATCAGTAGTTGCTTTGTTTGGCAGCATCCAGTTCTGACTCATTTATGTCTCCCAGCGAACTAGCTTAAGAATTTGCACCATGATAGTCAAGAAATACTTCTTAAATAAGAGAGTATGGTTTCTTGTAATTCCTCTTTATTTTAGGAGAAACACTTCTTTTCCACACCAGATATTTCTTGGTGGAATATGGAAGAAGTGTCACTAACAAAACTTGACACTCTGTTCCAAGGCTACCAGCTAGTTCCCTGATGTGTAAAGCCCACCTTCTTCCTCTCCTTTGTCTTGGCAGCCAGGAAAATGTGTTTTTTTCCTCTGCTCCCTCATACCACAAGTTTTGTAGTGCTTGCCCCTGCCAAGGGAGGCTTGGGTAAGCTTGCCAAAGTAGTCTCCTTGGTGGAAGGGAAGTTTCTGGTTTGGGGAGCTAAGTTCACTTTTAGAGAACGGCAAAAGCTGTTATTTGAACTTTAATTCACAAAGTTAAGAGAGTTCAGTGTTGGATATTAAAATTTTGCTTTGGAGCTAGAGAAATCAGAAGGCTCAAAGGTCAACATGAAATTGGCCCTGATTACTTTGGGCTGTGATTTAGAAGATCGAGTAATTTAGTCTCTGAGCTTAATTTCTCCCTGGAAAATTCATATTGAGAGAGGGTCAAAATCAATTTGGGGGGCTGGGGATTTAGCTCAGTGGTTCCGCTGCCTGCCTCACAAGCCAAGGACTCGAGTTCGATCCCTGGTACCAAAAAAAAAAAATCAATTTGGGGACATCTTTTTGGCTTAGTTACTAAAGTTTCTCCCTCCCCAGTTAGCTCATAAATGTAGAGATGAATATAACTTTTCACTAGGAGACAAAATAGGAGAATATGTTAGGGGACAGTTAGGTGCAAGGCTCACAAAAAAATGGAAGATGATTGTTGTTAAATGCTTTACAACAGAAAACTAAATCTTAACATAAATGGTAGAAATGAATAGTGAGGTGGGAAATGGTTAACGTAACAATGAGCAGATTTGGGTAAAGAATATGGATTTAATGTATTCAATAATTTTGGCAAAAATTAATGAAAAGTTTTCTACAAGTTTGAATAGTTGTTCAAGAACAACTCTGCTATATATTCCTCTCATAATATTAATCAATTTGTAAGGAAATTTGCAACATTTTCCTTTGTTTTCCCTTGAAATCATATGCAGTGTGCAGCTGAAAAATAGAATAGGATTTTGCATCAAGTGTGTTCTCATTACTCAGCAGATGTTCCTTGCAGCTGACTAGTATTTCCCAGAATGTTTTTTGCGAATCTTGCGTATTTGAATGCTGAGATAGATAATGTGAAGCCTGATACCTGACTGCAAGTTTGTTACCTGGGTGAAGTAGGGCTCCACCTCCTTCAGTATTTCTTTTCACTCTCAACCACATTCCTTTACATCAGCAGGAAATGGAAAAGAAAATGACATTAGGCAAACATTATTATAACTCCGGCCTCCCCTCTCCCAGTGTATTGGAGCTCAGAACACAGACCAAAATGCTGTTTTTGACACAATGTTTCCTCTCAACTGAAATATGTGTAAGATAAGAAAGGCTAGAAAATCCTCCTGAAGGTTTATTATGCCTTGATTAAATTGAATATTGATGTCCATATTTAGAATTTTTTTTTTTTTTGTATGATGCCTTAGAGGTGTTCTTGCATGTCAGAGCAATTTTCCACGGTAAGATCTGGATTGGGTGGGAGGAGGCCTATCTTTTATGTGTGGAGAAAGAATGATTTTTGAAGGGAGTTGGGAGAAATTGAATTGATGTGACATCTTAATCTCAGTCACATTTCAGACAGCTTCATTTTAGGAAAGAGTGAGTGAAAGCTGAATAAATGGTATTGATTTCCTTAAAACTGTCTGAATCTGTGTTGTCCTTGGGAGTACTCATGGAATCTCAAGGTAGACTGCAGTGTGAACCCTAAGAAAATAAAATTAGTGGAATGTGATGTAGTTGCAGGGGTCATATTAACACTCCTGGCCTCTTGGGTCACTCCTTCCTCTTCCCCACAAGATACTTCACAGTGAGAAACTTGGTTAGAAGACTTGGCCCCTATGTCGTGTCTTACTCTTGGAGTTAGGCTGCCAAGGAACATGGCTTTTGGTCTGCTTCTTTGTACTGCAAACTTCACAAGATGGGTGTGTGGATTGGGGGAGGGCAGGGTTGCAGTGGACCTATGCTGCCGGCAGATGACTCAGTGGTTAGTGTGTCTAGTCCTACAGTTCAGTGTGGGGAGGCTCTTTTTCACCACAAGTCTCCAGCATCACCTTAGCAGTAGTGGTGATGGTTCTCACCTGACTACTCTTGCCTGTTTTTCAGCTGGTTTACAACTTGGTAGGGGAGAGAAGTGCGCTTTACTAGGTTTCCTAAACCTTAAACACTCAGTCCTTTAGAGAACACAATGCATAGTGTACTGGGAGTTTTCTTAAGTTCTTTTAGCCATGAAGTTATATTCAATGATACTTTTTTCTCTGATTTTTTTAATGTATTTTGTAGACTTGTGCATAGTAAATAATAAGTATGATTTATTTTCAAAGTGTTAATTTATAGGGGATTCTTGGGTAATACAGTATATACAGAACATCAGAAAAGTTGATTTCAAGAGAAAGAAAATAGCTCTTGGTTGTGAAGAGTTCTTCAAAATATAGTATTATAGCCTTAGTTTAATGCAAAATAAACTGTTTTTGATCAGCTAGAAAAAATTATTGGGGCTGGGGATTTAGCTCAGTGGTGCCGCCACCTGCCTCGAAAGCAAAAGGTCCTGAGTTCAATCCCCGATACCAGAAAAAAAAATTACTGTCATTCACCAACAGAAATTTGGGCTGTCTTTACTTTGTTAGGGTCACTGAGTGGAAGTTCTGCAGTAGAATCTGATGTTTTATTAGCAAGCAGGTGCAGGAATTTCCTATGAGAAGAAAAAAAAGATATAACATTAATTCTTTTTCTCTTTTCTCCTGTGTGCAGTCTAACATTGGATTCTATTGACCTCTAAGATTTACCTCAAATCTGACTAACCACTGGACACCATGTCCACATCTGTCATCCTAGTTTGAGAGATTTCAGTCTTTTAGCCATCACCACCTTTCATTTGAACCTTGGCAATAACTTCTTGCCTGGCTTCTTGGTTTGTACTCTTGTCTTCTTGGAATTCATTGTATGTCAGTCATTTAACAGTATAAATTGGACTCTGTCCTCCTTGCTTATTCCTCACTAAGTCCTTCCCTTGCAACTAGAATAAAATCCAAATTCTCTATCCCGGCATGTATAATTCGCTATATACTTTCCCTTTGAGTGCTCTGAAATTATTTTCTTTCACTATATTCCGGCCATACTGATTTGCTATCTTTATTTGAATAGTCCAAGCTTATTCCTATCTCAGAGATCTTGCATTAGCTCTACTGTAGGCCTGGAATTCTCTACCTCCAAGCTTTCTCATGGCTGACTTGTTCTCAGGATTTAAGACTCGGCACAAATGTCCACTTCTCAGAGAAGTCTTATTCTGACCATGTCTAAAGGAAGGAAGTTAGGCCACTGGGTGGCTATCCCTTGAAGAGGACTCTGGCCCTTTCCTGTTTCTCCCTTTGTTTCCTGCTTCCCATGAGAAGAACAGGCCTCCTGGGCTATGATGTACTGTGGTGCAACAGGGCCAAATGAATGAGGATTGAAATCTCTCAAACCATGAGCCAAAATAAACTTTTCTTCCTTATAAGTTGTTTATTTCATGTATTTTAAATAAACTAACGCACGGGATCTCTGTGAGCCCCCAGTAGAATGTGATTCCATTGTGGTAGGGGTTGTCTGTCTTGTCTGTCTTGTCCCCTGCAGTATTTTCATTGCTTACAGCAAAGATTGACATTTGGTGGGAGTTATTAAACATGTATTTGCTGAGTGAATAGATGAATCAAGATCCTGATGTACCTAGAAAATGCCTCTCCAGAGGCCTTTGTCGTAGTAACTTTGCCATAATTCAGGGTTGAGTCCTTTTGTTTTGAGCACTCAGAAATGTGATTCAACCAACACACAGAAGCTTTTTTTTGTTTTCCTCTGGGACAGGAATTACCTTAACCAAGATATGAAACTGATATATAAAATCCCTATGTCAGTTATCAGTTTTTTTCTTTTGGTCCTAGGGATCGAACTCGGGACCTTGTGCTTGTGGGACAGGTGGCGGCACCACTGAACTAAATACTCCGCACAGTTATCAGTTTTTACTGAGCGATATACCTGTCATGTGAAACCAGACTTGTACTGATAGAATCTGCTGGAAACTTTCTGTCTGTGGGCTGACATACATAGGACAGGGAATTAAATCAGAAAGGTTTTTGGAAAACAAGGAAGAGAGGGAACTAGTACATGGCTTGTGTATTTCAAAGCATTCATTTATTTAAGAAATGTAAACCTCTAGTTTTGTTTTCTGTGCTAGGTACTGAAGGGTCAAAAGGGATACTATCAAGTACTAGTACTGGTGTTGTCTAGTTGGGAAGGCAGAGAATAAACTGACAGTTGTAAGTCAATTTCAAAAGTATTCTTTTTAGTCGAATTCTGTGGTGATATGGGAGAATTTAGAAGATGAACTGATGCCTGGGGTTGTAGCTTAGTGGTAGAGCACTTGCCTAGCATGTGCCAGACCCTGGGTTCAATCCCCAGTATTGGAAAAACAAAGGGGGAGGTTTAAGTGGGGGAACTGAGGCTTGCGACATTCAGGGGAGCCTCCCAAGAGGCAAGTATTTTAACTGAGCTGAGGAGTTAGCTAGGAATGAGGATAAAGAGATCAGGCGCAAAGCTAGGCCTGGTGGTGCATGCCTGTAATCCCAGCACTCTGGAGGCTGAGGCAGGAGGATCACCGAAAGTTCAAGGCCAGCCTGGGCTACATAGCAAGTTCAAGGCTAGCCTGAACTACATACAAAGCAAGACCCTGTCTCAAAAAATAAAAGAAACAAAAAATGAAAGAGAGCAGGGCAAGGAAGGGCACTTTGGGGAGAAGCTGCAGCTCAATGGAGCTTTCTAAGGGCCATAAGCAGCTCAACGTGGCTGTAGTGAAGAATTTGAGGTGGTGTTAGGGTGGAGAGATAGCCTAGTGGACTTAGTTTTGGACTTTATCCCATAAAGAGCAAGGGGAGCCACTGGAAATTTTTGTTAGGGTGGGAGGTGGAGTTCATCTTGCAGGTCACCAGATTACAGGCAATATTTTGCATTCTTCTGTGAACTTTCTGTGGACAACTGAGTAAGGTCTACACTCCTGTTCTGTGAGCGTGTGACCCTTCCACCTCACTCACCCTACTTCCCAAGCAATTACTAGATTACGATTTTTTTTTTTTTTGAGATAGCATCTTTCTCTCTTGCTGAGGCTCACCTGGAGCTCCAGGGCTCAGGCTAGCCTCCTGCCTCAGTTTCCCCAGTAGCTGGGACTATAGGCATGCACACTGCACCTGGCTTGGATTATCTTTCTAAATAACAAAAGTGACACACATTCTTTGCAACAAGCCAAACAACACAGAGATGTGGAAAGAAAAATTTAAAACTTCCTACTTTTCTGTCACCATCATAGATACACACACAGCACTCTGTAAAAAACCTCATAAATGTATATATGTATATATATATATATATATATATATATATATATGCTGTTCAATTTATGCGATCTCCTTCCCCCACAACAGGGTATTGCAGACACTATTCCAGTTCTTGCTGGAAGCCAGGCCCTGTGCTTCATTTCATTTACCCTGTAACCATGATATGAAGTAGCTACTGTTGTCCCCAGTAGCTACTGTTGTCCCGAGACAAAAAACTGATATATGATCGATTTGCCTAAGGTCATATAGTGACAGTAGGAGTAGCAGTTTGAACTTAGATAATCTGGCTTCTGAGTCCAAAGCCTTCTGTTTCCCAAATAATGCTACATTTGTTCTTTTCAATAACTGCACAATATTCATATGGATGTCCAGAATTTATTTAATCACTTCCCCTATTAATGAATGCTGATTTTTTTTTCTACCACTACATAAAATGCCTTAAAAGGCTCTGCAAAGTGGAAGTTGAGGTCAAGGACATTCCTATTTTTATTAGACATAGCTGAATTATATTCTAAGCCTTCTTACACTCCCTAGCAATATGGGACATTATCTGTTTTCCTAAATTCTCACCAGTCCTGGGGGATTCTGATATACTCATTTTGCACTTTTGTTTTCCCCCAAGTAGTTTTGCTTTGCATCTTTCCTGGATGCAGGTGAGATTGAGAATTTTCTGTGTGGTTTTGGGGTGTTTTCAGTTTCTATTCCTGGACTGGTCTGCTTATTGCTTTTCCTGTCCATTTTTTGTTTGTCCTTGATCATTTTTGGTGGAGAGGAGTGAGGATATTTGTAGTTATAGTAAGTAATATATATATTTTTGGTACTGGGGATTGAACTCGGGTCCTTGAGCCTGTGCAGCAGGCAGTGAAACCACTGAGCTGAATCCCTGGCCCAATAGTAAGTAATATTAATCCTTTATCTTTCCTTTGTCTATGTTCATTGACCTTTGGATTTCATTATGGTATCCTTTACCTTAGAGAAATGTTTAATTTTTAGGTTCACTTTTTTTTTTCTTTTATCGTGTAGGGGATCGAACTCAGGACCTAGCGCTTGCGAGGCCGGCGCCGGAACCACTGAGCTAAATCCCCGGGCCTTGAAATGTTTAATTTTTAGATGACCAAACTTGTTGGTCTTTTCCTTCATGACTTTGGCTTTCCTGAAATTGAGTCTAAGGCATAAGGATTGGGACAGCTGGCTCAGACTCTCCCTGGGGAGTGTCTCAAACTTTTTTGTTTTTGGATCTAGTTTTTAATCTCCTGGGGGATCTGGCCTTTATGAGAATTGTTACATTCAAATAAAGCAAAGCCTGTCTAGTCTCTGAGCGATGTGTCAGTTATAAAAGTGTGTTTGAATGTTTTTGCCCTGATCCACTATATGTTCTATTTCTTTCTCTCCTAGCCAAAGGGGCAGTAAGCAAAACAACAGAGACACTTAAATACAGACGCTCCTCGTTTAATGACCAAGTTCCATTCCTGTGACTGGGTCACTAAATGAGAAATTGCAGATACATGTATGTTACAATATTCAGACAAAGAAATGGTCAAAGGAAACTAACTTGTTGACTTTTATTTGCATAACTCTTACATGCAGTACAGAACATAAAACCACTGTACTATACAGTACAATCAGCAAAAATTACCATACTGTATAAATAAGGTATACAGTACAGAAGACATTGAGGCTCTATAAACAAGTTGTATAGAACTGTACAAAAAAAAAGATGGGTCATAAGTCTTAGTGCACCTCAGTCATAAGTCTGAACAGTCATTAAATAGGTAGGCCGTTAAATGAGGAATGTCTGTATTAGAAGCTGTAGATGATACTTGTAATTTGGCGGGGGGGTGAGGTAGGAAGAAGTACCCTGTATAGGCCAAACTGCAGGCCATGGAAAGCACATCTATAGGTCTTGTGGCTTTAGGCCTTTAGTTATAGCTTATAAGAGAGTACTCAAATATCTACCTCATCATGGGGCTAGAGGAATGATGTTCATTGTGTGTGTGTGTGCCACGCAAACCCTTTCCCAGCACAAGTGTGTCCCCATCTCTCTCCATGGTGAGAGTCAGGCCACTCTTCCTCCTGTAGGTCCAGAGCATTCCTCAGCTGTGACAAGGGAGAAAATAAGCTCCTGTCACTGTTTTCAAGTACTCTGCTTTATAAACTGCTTTCACAAGTGTTCGTTCTTTCATCAGCTCATCACTACATTGTGCAATACCAATGGTAGGGACTGTCTCCATTTAGAACTGATGTAATGGTCTGAGAGAGGTTAAGTAATTTGCCTAAGGTCACACAGCTTGTAAGGCACAAAATAGACTAGATAACCACCTAAACATGTAATTTCTAAACTAGACATTTTCTCACATACACAGTTATGTGTATCTGTCCCGACACCATTAATTCCTGCAGGGACCTGATATAGCTCACTTGGCTATGACCGGTGACTGCTTTTTGCCATGGTCCTCATGTCCTAGCTCCAGCCCATGCCCTCCTGGCTTGGTGTGCTGCCTGAAGCTGCAGCTTTTCTTCCTTTTGCATCCTGTGAACTCCTCTGGATCAGTTACCCCCTTTGGAAACTCTCTAATATCTAATATCTAATATCTGACCATGCAGAGTCCTGGGTTTCCCTGTCTTGCTACCCAGTGAGTCTTGGTGGGACACTGATTCCAGAGCTCTTCTCTGTACAGGTAACACGTGGCCCAGGTGTCAGTCCTCTGGAATTGGACTGAGGCTCCTGACTCATTTTACACAGGTTGCTGAGCTGCTTGCTGCCAGAGCAGTGGCTTCCTGGTGTGGTAAATTTGGACATCAACAATGTATGATATTAAGGAAATCAGAATTTAAGATTCTTTTAAGTATTTTTCCCAGTCTAGCTTACAATGCCTCAGGCATGCATCTGGTACTATCAGAGGAATTTTAGTTGGTTGGCGTTACTGAGGCCTGGTAAGTACTACTTTGATAAATTCTAGAGTGTGCAGATTGTGGGGTGGGCTGCCTTTGATGCAGTCTTTTGGAGGGGCTGTTTCTTCTGTGTCTGTAAAAACCAGGTGCCAGGGAAGGATGGGGGCGGAGGGAGCTGGTTGTTGCTGGGACTCCAGGCATTTACAGCAGGTCCCGAATGTAAAGTATATGAAAATCTGTTTCTTCTCTCCTCTTCACTCCAAACCATCCCTGAGACCCACTGGTGTGTATATTTGGATCTTGAGAAAGAAGGAGGGAGGGAGAGAAGGAGGGAGCCACTAGAGTACAGAAATGTCTTGGTACAGCCTTGCTATAGATATTTGAAGGAGGAAATGGAGAAAGTGCCTGTTGTTAAGAACCCAGTTTTACCCGGGATTGGCATTGATCATAATTTTTAAAAAATTGTTTTAAAAATCAAAGATACTTGAATACCAGTGGAAAGGGTGTGCTTCAGCCTTATCTTGCATGTTTTCTTGTTTGAGTTAATTCAGAAGCTATGCAAAAGTTTGGTGTAACTTGTGGCATTTTCTTTGCATATAATGAGAGTTTTACTTAAAGTTCTCATAGCCATTTTTGCTGTTTTTCTACAGTAAGAATAATCAAATGAGAACTGTAAACACTTTTGAGGCCAGTTTAACTTGATAAGACAATTCTCTTGAACCAGACCTCAATCCCCACCCTCTCTCATGCTTAGTGGTGGGAGAATCAGACCTTATAGGAGGAATATGAATTCTTATGCATGGTCACACTTTTAGGGCCTCTTTTGCTTTAATAATAAAATAATTTAGAAGCAGAAAGAGGTTGATACATTAAACCACAACTTCACGCAACAGAAATATTGAGTATAAAAGTATCCCTGAGCTTATTTGAAAAATATAGAGAGTTGTTTTAAATTTCACTCAGTGATCACCTAAAATGTCAGTTCTCTGCCTAATTCAACACAGAACTGTTGGACAAAAAAGTGAAGGCTGAAAATAGAATGTGAAAATGATAATTATAATTATAGTAATGCCAACTATATAATATGAAAGGATAAGTATATAATATTAGTTTCCACATGAGAATGATAATGACATCTAGTTTCCCTAGATATCTCTTGTTTCAACATCTTATAAGCTCTTATTCTCTGCCAGCTACCCTGGTAGGTGCTAGGGTTATAAAGATAAATAAGCCATGGACCTTGTATTCAAGAGATATGCAGTCCCTGTTGGGAGACCACTGATAAAGAGCTAAGAACAAGAGGAAGGATTGGATCTAGTGCAGAAGAGATTCAGTAGAGACACTGGCAAGGTAGCCTTCTTGGGAGAGATGAGCCAGAGCATTACATTGATGGGGAGCAGGAAGGCTTGCTAGCTGAGCAAACAGACTATGGAGTCAGGGGAGTTCAGATCCTGGTTCTGCCACTTTCTAGCTATGTGGCCTTGGACTTTAATCTGATCCTCTAGACCTTGGTTTCCTTAAATTCAAAAAGAGTAATAATGTTAAGTTCATAGGTGGTTCTGCAAATTGGGAAAGATGAAGCACTCAGAATACTTACACACACAGGCAGCCCAAGGTAAGTGCTCAGAACTGAAAGCTCTTATTGTATAACGTGTGACAACATCGAAGCATACTATTTCTTCAGGTTCATGGCCTTTGCATAGATTCTGCCTATCTCCTCAAATGTTAACCATTTATGTAGCCTTTTTAGTCTCTAAAATTCCTCCAAAATGCCCCAGTATTCCAAATTTCTACTTATAGTACTAAAGAAATAATAAGGGAATGCAACTGGGAGAGATGGTATTTGAGCTGAGGGATTGTGATATCATGGAACAAATTTACCCTTGATGTAAGGAGTCTTTCATCTAAAATGCAGGGATGTATTCTAGATGAGAGTTGGAGAATTCTCAAGGGAATTGTAATTCCTAGAATTAAAACATTTTTCTTTTTTTTCATTAGATATAAGACTAAACCCAGTCATCACCTTCAACATATAGGAGAACTTTAAACCTTAAGTCAAAATATAAAAGAAGAAATTTCTGTTTTTAATCTAAACACTTTTTAGCAAAAATAGGAATCTGATAAATTATCATTCAGGGTCTCTGCCATATTCTGGAGAGTTAAGTGAAAGAGCAGAAAAAGTCTTCTTGAATTTTAGACCAAATTACAACCCTTGTATTTTTTAAACTTTGGAAGGAATGTGAAAGTTCAGTTTTTCCTGCTGGCTTGGACTGGAGCACCTGCCTTTCTTTTGCACAGCTATATCTCCATGACCAAATCCTCTGGAAGCAGAGATCCTTAGGTCAGCTGTTGTCAGTCAACAAAGAGCTGTACAGAGTGAGTGCAACCAAACCTGCCTGAGAACAGCCTCCTCCAGGATCTATTTACTGGCAGCTACTGAGCAGCAAGTTCTCATGGTTTCTCTTCTGAGCCTCTGTCTCTTGCTTTCTCTAGCTTAGCCACCTTCTTCCCACTCTTGAAGGCCTGTCTCCAGTCCCTCCCTCTGCTATCAGCCATTTATGTTCTCTTTCAGGAGGTTTGTGTTCTCTGAGATATCTCCCAGGCCTACCGGTAGGTACTTGCTCTTCTCCCTTTATCAAGACATGAAAGGACCACAAGGCCCTGGTGGGATGGTCCTAACTGTACCTTTTTGCTGCCCTGGGGAGAAGGCCCTGGGGCTAATAGATGGTCTTCTCTCCACCTTTCCAGACCCAGGCCTCACAAGGGAAAAATTGTAGCAAAGACTAAAGCCACCCATTCAAAGTAAATAACTAGGTGGCTGGCCTTGCTCATTCCTCCCTCTTGCTTCCTAACCCCCTTCTGTTCGCTTCAGAGACTTCTGTGCTATATTTAAAGTTTTCCTGAACACCCAATGTTATTTTAATAAACATTTAATTATTTTCCTACTGTATAAAATAGATTTTCAAAAATTGGGACATGACTTTCAATGTCTTTTACATTGTTTATGTGCAGGACAATTTAGTATTGATGAATGTAGCATCTTCACAAATATAGGAATTATTAAACTGATTCCATTGTCACTAAGAAATACTTTCATTTGCTTTTCGATAGTAGTCATGCATGAATAGCAATACATTAACAACTGTTAATTTCTTATTATAATCATGTTGAAATAACAATAAAGGAAATAAATATAGTAAAATTTCACTTAGAACTCCGTCACTCCATATAATTACTCTTTTTATCTTCCTGTGTTCCCTTCCAGGCCAGAGCTGCACTTTGTTTTTGTTTTTTGTTTTTTTCCAGCAAAACAAAATCAAATTTAATGGTCTTAAATGCAAAAGTAAAAACAAACAAAAAACACAAAAAAGCAAAAGAAAATTAACAGAACAACCCAAAATGTCCAGGCAGTTATGAAGAGAACTTTTGAGGGTTAATCTTTAAAACTACAAATCAAAGGTTTTTTGTTAATAGATAACTGGCAAGAAGTAAGTACTTTTCTGCTGAGTGTCCATACGAAAGCAATATTCCAAAACAAAATCCGACTAAGAGAGAAAATAGGCTAGCGCTCACAAGGAGGGATGCGAGAAATACAATGCTCAAATGTTTATGTGATATTAAAAAATAGAGCTATCTTATGCATTCAAGCTACGATAAATGCTCTTGGAAACGGGAAATCATTGTGAACAACAGGATCCAATGTGTGGGGTACCGTGCGTGCAAAGTGTGGACAGAAAGTCGGGATGGCAGAGCAGTGACACGTCTTCAAGAGTGCCTGGAGCTCAGGGCCGACTGGAATACACTGGAGTTTTCCTGAAATTCTTTGGTCCATTCCCATGGGTGCCCAGGCGACAGAACACCTCTGTGTCCTCCTCTGGAAGGCCCAGCCCAGCCTGGCGTGCAGCCTCCTCCCTGGTGGTGGCCCATGCCAGACGGGGCCACTGCCATGCCCAGAACCACGTGGCAGAGCCCCGGACTGAGTGAGCAAGGAGGTGGCAGTGGGACCTGCTCGGGAAAGCAATTTCCTGTCAACCAAAGCATACATCACTTAAGAAGTTGAAGCAGTTGAGAAAAACACACACTCGGCATCTGTCTAACATCTTTAGATTAAAAACTGAAACTGAAAGATCACTTTTTTATCCAGTTTGTGGAGACATCGAATGAATGAGTGTTAGTCTTAGCAGTAAAGCATGCTTCAGTCTCACCATCATCCAGAGGGACTGGTTAGTCAAACGCAGTCTACTTAGGTTTCTGTTTAATATACATTTTAAAGGAAATAACCTAAGGAACTTAAAATTGGTCTAACATTGTGGGATTTCAAACATTTGAACGTGTCCGTTGCATCCCAGAGTATAAAAAGCTTTTCACTTCTCATTTAGACTACGACAAATACTTGTGAAAATTGGCACAAAATGAGTTGTACACTAACAAAAAAATTTCAACTTCTTCACTCTTAATTATCTATTCCGTACAAAAAAAGCATGAGCGAGTTATTTGTGGGACTTGTTGGTTTTGAAGGAAAACCTGTAAGATTTTGTCTACCAGGCGGTAGACATTCAGACTTGCTGTGGCCATTGCGGCTTCTTCATAGTTTGTCATGGTCACAAAACCAAACCCTTTGCACTTGTTGGTGTTGAAATCGCGAATCACTTTCATATTGGTGACGGCGCCAAAGAGGCCAAACATCTGCCAGAGGATTCCCTCGTCAGTGTCTTGCCCGAGGTTGTAGATGAAGATGCACCAGCCTGAAGATGCGTTTCCTGGGACATTGATACCAGAAAGCCCACTCGTGGTCTACACCCATGAGGGAGAACCTGAACCTCAGCGCCTGGTGGTGCACGGGGCCTCCGAAGCGCCGCGCAGGTGAGTGGTACAGCTGCGAGAGGAGCGCCACGTTTTTGTTCTTGTTGGGGTTGGCTGCGAACTTCACCGTGATGGGCTCGGAGGAACCTGGGGTTTATGACCATTGAAACTGGTAATTGCCTCTTCTGTTTCCGACTGTTTGTCAAACCAGATAAACGCAACCCCTCTGGACAAACCTGTGGTCTGATCCACAAGGACCCGGGAGTTGATGATTCGCCCGAACCGAGAGAACATGTCCTCCACGTCCTTCTGGGTCATGGTCCTCGGGAGCCCACTGATGTACAAGTTGGCGTTTTTGATGACTTCTGAGCTCGGGCGCGCATAAGACACCTTAATGGTTTTGGACGGGAGCCTCAGGCCGTTAAGTGTGCAGATGGCTCTCTCTGCATCCTTTGCAGTCACATAGTTCACGAAGCCATAGCCCAAACTGTGTCCTGCTACTTTATCCCGGATTAGCTTTGCCGACTCGACTTCACCAATGCTGCTGAACAGACTTCGTAGCTCATCCTGCGTCATGTTCTGAGGGAGGCAGTTGACAATTAGATTCATTCTCCTAATGTCATCCCTAAAGTCTTCAGCCATGTGGTCTTCATAACCATTAGACATTGTATTCTTTTTTTAACCTGAACGGGGGCGGGTGGGCCCGGGGCTGCTCTGGGGCGGGAGGGTGGGCGGGTGGCTGCGGCGCGGCACGGCACTAAAGGCTCTGCTCGCCCTCGGGGCGGCGGCTCCTCCTCAGCGCGCACCCAGGGTTGCACTTTGTGAGGCTATTAGATGGGGCTCTGGATACAGGCTTGTGAGAAAGGAATTCTTATAAAAAATTTGAGTTCCATTTGAGTATTGTACTTCAAGTTTGGTTGTTGTAGGACCCACATTTTAACTTGTTGCGTTAACTGGTGTTAGTTTATTGTCTCAGAAATGTGACTGCATCATTATATATCAGGGTTCATTCTTTCATGTGTATGTGGGGTGGGGTTCTGCCTTTACCGCCTTACTCAAGGAATACCACATTACGTTGCTTGATGCTAGATCTTCTTCAGATATTTCCATAAGGCTAGTAAGCTTGTAGATATTAATAGGTCTTCATGCACAAGAGAGCTTTATCTTGAATTCCTGTGTCCTGTTGACACCATGGAAAGTTTTCCGCTGAAGGCTGAAGTAATGAATTGGGCCTGAAGCAATAATTTGCTCTATCCTCCAAAGGGGCAGCAATGCATAGTCCCAAGCTCAGACAAGAAACAACCTTCCCTGGCTTTTCTTTCTTCCTAATTTTCGTCCAAAAATTATAGATTTGTCATGTTGATCTTTACAAAATTTGCCTAATTATAAAAGTCGTCAGAAAGTCAGTTGGTGAAAAGTCATCAGAAGTCAGTAGGTGAAAAAAACAATCCTGGGATCTTTCCTGACTTACTGAGTCAGAATGCTGAGGGATCACTTGGTTTAAACAAGCAGCCTGAGTGATTTTTAAAATCCAAGCTCCAAACAGATTTAAGAAAGTTATGTATTTGATACTATCCCATACCTCCCAGCACAGATTGCTTAACCCGTGTGTGTGTGTGTGTGTGTGTGTGTGTGTGTGTGTATGTGTGTGTGGTGGGGGATTTACTATGTTGCCAGGACTGGCCTTGAACTCACCATCCTTCTGCTTCAGCCTCCTGAATAGCTAGGATAAAAGGCATGTGCCACCATGTCTGACAGCCCACGCTTGAGGAAAGGTAACCATCAGTCCTGTCCTCAGAAAAACAACAGTTATATAGGGCTTGTCTTTAGTATATTCCAAAATCAACCATAGCCATGGCTGTATGAAATATAGGATGGTACAGTGGGTCACTGTGGGAGGACAATCTTCTCTATCTGGAGTTAACGAACAGAGGACTACTGCAGCCTTTACTTTGCCTCAGTGAAGAGGGAACAAATTATACATGGGGTTATTTTCTCTGTCACTTGCTATTCAGGAATTCATTCTACATTTAAATTATAATTTGAACATGATGGTGTGTGTGTATGTCTCTGTGTGTGTATTTAGTTTTTCCTGTGCTTTTTTTCATGTGGTTACTGGGTTTTTGTTTTTTTTGGTATCAGGGATGGAACTCAGGTCCTTGTGCTTGCGCAGCAGGCGGCAAAACCACTGAGCTAAATCCCCGGCCCTGGGTTGTTTTAAATTCAGTTTATGCACTGAATTACCTTCCCATCAATCATTGCATTATTAATTTGAAAGATAAACAGAATTTATGCAACTCCATATCATTGCCCAGAACTACAGCAGTATTTTCTGAAATTGTCTGATCCTAAAGTTGGGAAATAATGGGGCTTTTTTTAGAGTTCACACTCATTTACTGTGTTCCTCCCTCACCCTGTGTGACTCCCCTCCCTAAATCCCTCCCCATTCTTTCAAGGTAGGGGTCTCTGTTCTCAAATCACCATTTCTTCCAAGTTGTACCAAGTCAAAAGATAAAATAACAATAATAAGGCATAACCCAACAATTCTCATCCTCTAGATTTGATGATGCCAGCAAGCTGGAAGAAAGAAAGGAATAGATGAAATGAATTTGTGCCATAGCAAGAATGAATGATTGATTAATTACTTTATTAACAAGCTGGGCCAAGGACATTTACATTTTTGGTCAGTGTTTGTTACATTGAAAGAGAATGTCAGGCAGTTTGAAGGGAAATCTGGGGCAGAGGGATCTTTGCATCACACCACTAGGGCCAGAGTTCACTCTGCTATCTGAGGTCAACCAGTGCTCTTTGCAATATTTTCACAGGGCGTTCAGCCAGGAAGGCCAGGGAACCATGCTTGGTTCTGGCTAAAGGGCAAAGCCAGCGCTTTCTCCCTGTACTTTGTCTCTCTCATCTCCAGCGCAGCACTTCGTGGGTACCCTTTCTGCCCGACCAGTTGTCAGAAGAGCAGTCAGATCACCTGCTAGTGCAGTGTCCACCCCAGCAGAGGGAGCATCTTTCCCTGAGCAGAGCAGAACTCTGCAACCTGGAGTCAGGGTCCTTGGATTTTCTTTATTAAGGCTGTTTGCCTGTGGGCTAAATGACTGTCAGTTATAGTCCTTTTATATAGATAGAATCAAGAACCTTTAGCACAACCTCTTATCACTGTGTGTGAATGTGAAAATTGATTGGGTTCCAGTGGAAGAAAATGTGGTATTTTATTTTTCTTTAGTTGAAGTTTTGTCTCCACATCTTTCTGTGTCATAAAAATAATAAATCCAAATCTAACCAGATAGAGTTTTTTTTTAACCTTTGTTAAAAGACTATGCATTAAGAAATGACAATCAGAGTAAATGGTCAGTGAGTACATGTTGAATAATTAATGAATAGAGCAAGCACATTGGATCTACATGGGCCTAGAAAAATATTTTTAGGTGTTTAATGCTCTCAGTTGTCCTTGGGTTCCTAGGCATTGTTGACTACTGGTTTTCAGTAATGGTACAAAACAATGGAGATAAGGCTGTATGTGGCCTTCTTGAAATTTATTTTTCTCTCCTCCTCCCATTCATTGAATACTTCCACCATTAAATAAACTCTAAAATGTTAGTAACACAACTTTGAGAGGTCTGATTTCCCTCATCTACAGAGTGTACCTGGTGATATCAATAAACCCTTTTGACTCAAGATCTATGATGAAATATTCTTAAAAAGAAAGAAATATTCTAAGAGAAGGGATCTATTTTCCTGAGTGCATTTGCATTAGATATTGTGCAATGAGTGAATTGAGTTTGGATGCATGTTTTAATTACTTATTCTTCAGCTGAATTGGAAAACAGAAGGGCATATATTTTATGAAAAAGTAAGAAGTTTATTGGTAATAACTGATACTTTTGAATGCCAGGCTCTGCTCTAAGAGCTAAGTGTGTCACATCTGGTCCTTACAACAACCTTAAGGAAGGTTGCCATGTTTGTTGCTGTTTTTAGATAGGAAACTAAAGAATGGCAAGTTTGAGTGACTTCACAAGACTCTCTTGTGGTGTTGCTGGGCTAACAACCTGGGCAGCATTACTCCACAGTCTTCTTGCATGGACATGGAGCCACACTGACTGGCCAGCAACAAAGAAAGCCTAGAAGAATACACTGCAACCTGGTAGGACAGTTCCCCTGTAGGGTTACGGGAAGGGAACCAAGTCGAGGTTTGGCCTTATCTATATCATTTGAATTTCTTTTTATAATAATAATGTGTTTGTGTATTATTTACTATTACTGAAGGGGCTGGGGATTTAGCTCAGTGGCTTCACTGCCTGCTGCACAAGCTCAAGGACCCAAGTTCGATCCCTGGTACCAAAAAAAAAATTTAATATTACTGAAATTTTTAAAGTTAAAATAGTCAAAATCCTGAGTCAGGTTAATAATTTCCATACATTCATTGCTGCTTTTAAAAATCATCAGTTGGGGGCCAGGGATTTATCTCAGTGGTGCCATGCCTGCCTCCCGAGTGCAAGGTCCTGAGTTCCATCCCTGGTACCAGAAAAAAACCCAAAAAGCAAAACAAAACAAAAACCCCCATCAGTCGGACCCTTAAAGTGGTAGGGAATTTAGACATCATTGAACGTTATCCCCTTATTTTTCAGAAGAGGACGCTGAGGCTACATGAGATGCTGAAGCTCAGAGAACTAGTTAGGGATAGAACAGATCTGCTGATGCTCACTGTATGTATGTGCTTTCTACCATGCTTCTGAGCTATACAGTTTGAGAATTTCGGCAGAGGTACACCCATGTAACCAACTCCAAGGCCCAGTTGTAGATTATTTCTGTTACCCTAAATGTTCTCCTGAGCTAGGCATCTTTTAAAAACTTTGTCTTTGTTCATTAGTGTGCACTGATAAAAATTCAAGTGTTTGAATTTTTTGGGTATTTACACACTTTATAGTTCCCAGCAGAGACATACCTTAGTATATTTGTGTATTGTCTTAAAAGCAGAACTAGGGCAAGGTCCTGAGTTAGATCCCAGGTACTAAAACCAAAACCAAAACCAAAAAAACCCCAAAACAAAACAAATAGGGTTTTCACAAACTCCTAGGCTCTTCTTATCCTTTATGAATCAATTCCTAATTGCTGATATTGCTAATTGCCATTCCATGTTAACAAACAGTAACTCAACTTGGTCTTTAGCCTGACATAAATAATTATTCTTCAGTCACTTGATCCTCCAGTTCCCAGACACGTTTATAGTCAAAGTAAATGTCTTAAAAAACAAAAAAAACTAAGCAGTTTCTATATTGCATCTTGGGAGTTGTGTAAGAATAAGACCTTTACTAAAGCCAAAGCATTTGACTGGGCAAGTTTGATCTGCTGTGCGTTGTTGTAACTGGATAAAGCTTTCTAGCTGAGGCGCTAATAGTCAATTAGCAATAGTTTCTCAGTGTGGCTCCTCGTGCACCATTCTGTGTCCCTGTTTGGTTTGGTCCTGGGCTTGGTGAATGGCATGTGTGCGTGTGCCTATGTGTACATGGGAGTGCATGCGTGTAGCTTGAAGCTGTAGTCTGGCAGCCATGCGAACAAGCTGATGATTAATTTCTGAGGCTGATTTTATATTCACAAGCATAGAGAATATCCTCTGGCATGAGTGGCTCTCAATCTATATAATTTTAACATCTAAAACAGAATACAGTTCTTTAGATCTTGCTCTACAAAATTATTCTAAAACTCCTAGGAAATAGGAGTGAAAACTAGAAATCACAGAAATGCTCAGTAGCAAATGATTAAACAATAGAGAACTAGATAGTTTCTAAACTTGATTGATATGTGTTATACTTTGAATCTGAACTGTCCCTCAAAGGAACTTATGTTAAAATATTGGTTTCAGTCTGCAGTGCAGTGGGGTGGTGGTGGTAAGAGGTGAGGCCTTATGGGAAATTTAGATCATGTGCTAAAATGGGTGTGTCCCTAAAGGGGACTGTGGAATGTGGTCTCTTTCTCTTTCTCTTTTTCACCTGGACATAAAGTGAATGGGCTTTCTCTGCTACACACGCCTCTCCATGATGGGCTGCCTTGCCACAGTCCCAGAAGCAATGGATCTGACCAGTTGGGGACTGAAACCTCCAAAACTTTGATCCAAAATAAACCCTTCCTCTTCCTCAACAGGCATTTTGTTACAGTGATAGAAAGCTGACACAATATGTGTCAAATTGATGCATGGAAATATTTACATGACAATATTAAATGAAAAAGAAGATCCTGAAATTTCAAGTATTATGTAAGTAGTAATTTACAATGTAAAAACATTTATACCTCAATAGAACTTGGTTATGAAACTATATGCATGAAAATAAGTTTGATTTTATGATTTTAGGGCCTTTAAAAATGCTTTACTTTAAAGTAATTTTATTTTTTATTTTTGGGCATGTAATTTTTAGTGCATACTTACCGTACATAATGGTTACATTCATCATATGCAGTCGGTACATGTACACAACACATCTTAATTCTCTTTACGTCTCCTTCCCTCTCCCTCCCCTCTTCCTCTATCTCCTGATCCTCTTCCCATTTGCAAAAGATTGATCTTTCTGCTTCCTATTATCTATCTTTTATTTTGCTCTTTAATTTATTTGCACTTTGGGTTTCTCATATGAGAGAAACAATGAGATATTTAAGCTTGCGTGTATAAAATAATTTTAAACTATGGAAAAGTTGCAGGAATGATACTAGGGACTCCACCGGGGCCCAAATGTGCTTTACTTGTTTGTATTCAACAGTTTTTAACATTATGGAATATTTGTTTTTTTCATTTTCTCTCTTTCCATATACATATATTGTTATTATTTTTTGTGAAACATTTGAGAGTAGGTCATGTATAGCATACCCATTTACCTCCAATCCTTCAGTGTGTCTTTCCTAAAAATAGGAATATTCTTTGATTTTATCATAGTACAATTATTAGATTCAGGAAACTTATTATAGATACAAGACTTGTGTTAAAATTTTTTTATTTTTTGGCAGGACTGGGGATTGACTATAGAGCCTCAAGCATGCTGGCAAATGTTCTGCCACTGAGCGATCTCCCTGGCTGTTTTAAAACATTGCTCTTTTATTTTGAGAAAGGGTCTCATTAAGTTGTCCAGGCTGACACTGAACTTTTGATCCTCTAGCTCCAGCCTCCCCAGTAGCCAAGATTACAAGTGTATGCCACTTTGCTTGGCTTAGATGCAATACTTAAAAAAAATTAAAATCTGTGTTTTCTAATTCGTCAATTGTTCCAATATAGTGCTTTCTAGCATTTAGTACAAGATGAGTTTTTGAATTTAGACATGGCTCTTTAGTTTGCTTTATCTGGAAGAACTCACCTTTTTTGTTTACTATGACTTTCTTTTAATTTTATTGGTATATGTTTCTGATACATCATAATTACATTTGTTTTGACATATTTGAAGAACATGAGCCAGTTATTTTACATTTATCTATTTGGTTTTGTGTGATGTTTTCTTCTGATTAGTTTCAGGTAATGCATGTCTGGCTAGAGAACTACAAAAGGAACACTGTGTCCTCCTCAGGGTATTGCAACTGGAGCCACACAATGTCCATCTGGTGCTCACTGGTCATGCTAATGACCATTGTTTGATTAAAACTGCCTGGTTTCTTCACGATAATTACCATCATCTGAGCATCATAAGCATCATGCTCCTCTTCCCACTATCTCCCCTAGGCTTAGCATCTACATTGGTTCCATTTTAAAGCCCTATTTCCCAAGACTTATTTACATATACCCTTGATAAATAGGAAAACTTCAGTGATGTTGCTGAGGCTGCCTCTTTGCCTCTAATACCCCCATCCAAACGTGTCTACTTTGTACCACAATTTAAGCTTATCTTAAAATGTGATATACTTCCTTATCCTTCACTAGAGTTAATATCTTCCTTTTAGACTTCCAGGAGCATTTTGTACTTTTCTTGGGGCACATATTAACTTCTACTTTGTGCTTCTAACTACTTGTATACTTCCCTTATCCTAGGCATCAGACAGCAGGTACCTTAAGTACATGAATTATGTCTTAATCATTGTAACATCTCTTGCTAGTCCCAAAAGAGACAATGAATGAGAGGCAGAGATCCGAGTTTGTTCATGAAATGCATATTTACTCCTGTTACTTATCACTTCTGATGTGCTAGCTGAATACGCAATTATGTATTCCAAGAACTCCTCAGTTTTATCTACTTAACATCTCTACACCTTCTGTTGCTATTTTGCCCCTAAAGTAGGAATGGAAACCCTTGGTGTCTGTCATTGCTATATTCTTAGCTCAAGTGTTAACTGGTTGTGGAGTGAATGAGTTACTTCTTTACCATGAGAATTTGTATTTCATGTTTCCATCTACTCTCTTACTAGGGCACTGGGCCAGATTCTCATTGTTTTGACAAGAAGGTATGATGAGGCCTGCTCTTCCTCTGGGGCATTCTTCTCACACTGATTAAGGATAACTGTGTGTTTCTATTGATAGGAAAGTATAACCTTACCCAAAGATTCCCGTGTATAGGCTTTGAAACCAAAAGCATATCCTGCCAATATCATAGGAGTTAGGAGCCAAGGTTACTAATTTGTTCAGATAGTATTAATTTTTTCTGCCAAGACATGTAAGAGCAAGCATTAATTTAGTTTGTAAGTTTAATGAGCAATTGGAAGATCCAAAATTCTAAGTAGGTCAATCAAATCTTATGGTCCAACTAATTTGTAATTACACTGGAAAAAGATGTCCAGACAGGTGACAGTGGAATGCTTGTTACATTATACAGGAAATGTATAAAACATATAAAAATCTGTCTTTTGTGAAATCATAATGTTTATAAGTTTTTTAAAATCTGTGAAGCCATATCATGTTTTTTGTTTTTTTTTTTTTTACAGTGGGGCTTTTCTTTGGGCTATAAACTGGTCTGTTGTTTACTTATTGGTACTGGGTTGGAACCTAGGGGTGTTCTACCACTGAGCTATGTCCCTTAGACCCCTGTTTTTTCATCCTGAGGCATGGACTCCTTAAGTTGCCCTGGCTAGACTTGAACTTGCTATCCTACTGTCTTAGCCTCCTGGGTAGCAGCTGGGATTACAGATGTGCACCACCATGCTCAGTTTCTATTACTATTTTTCAAGTAGATTCTTAACTTTAGAATAGTTTTAGATTCCCAGAAAAGTTGTAAATATAGTTCCAGGAATTATTATATACCCTTACCCAGTTTCCCTTAAGTCCTATGTCATTATGTACATGTGTTGCAAGTTAGAAAACACTATCAGCATATTATTATTAACTAAATTAATACTTCATTCAGACTTCAGTTCTCCAGTATTCTTTTTAAATATTTTTGTGGTGCCAGGGATCAAACCCAAGGGCTCACACATGCTAGGCAAGCATTCTTACCACAGAGCTATAGTATA
>NW_004624777.1:9169439-9182681 GCF_000247695.1 Heterocephalus glaber
TGTGGGCAGACCTGCCTGTCTGCAGCGGGCTGATTGGGTGTGTTGGGTGGGACTGGGGACCTCGGCAGGGTGTGGGCAGACCTGCCTGTCTGCAGTGGGGTGACTCGGCGTCCTCCGCGTGACTCTATACTTCTTTTTTTTAGAGCTATAGCATACTTCCAGCCCATCCAATATCCTTTTCTATTTTTAATTTTTATATTTTAATTATAACTGTTAACACATGTTAATTGTACAAATCAATAGATTTTACTGTGATGTTTCCATACATGCATACATCATGATTTGATCATGTTTACCTCACTTCCACCTTCTATCCCACAGGTCCCCTTTCCTGTCCCTAATAGTCCTTCTACTTTTGAGTCATTTTTTTAAATTTTTGTTTTTTAAGTTTCCATGTGAGAGAGAAACATATGATTCCGGCCTATTTCACTTAACACGTTGTTCTTTAGTTCCATCCATTTTCCTGCAAGTGACATGATTTGATTCTTTTTTTTTTTTTTTTTGGTACTGGGGATTAAACTCAGAACCTTGAGCTTGCAAGGCAGGCATGGTACCACTGAGCTAAATCCCTGGCCCCATGATTTGATTCTTTACAGCTGGGTAGTACCCCATTGTGTGTATATATGCCATAATTTCTTTATTCATTCATCTGTTGATGGATACGTAGGGTGATTCCATATCTTGGCTATTGTGAATAGTGTCACAATAAACATGAGAATGCAGATATCTCTTTTGAATGCTGACTTCATTTCCTTCTGATATACACAAGAATTGGATAGCTGGATCATATGATAGTTCTATTTTTAGTTTTTGAGGAACCTCTACACTGTTTTCCATAGTGACTACTAATTTACATTTCCACCAAAAGTATATGTTTTTTCTCCACATACTGACCAGGATTTGTTATTTTTTGTTCTTTTGGTAAGTTATTACGACTGGGTGAGATGGAATCTCAATGCAGTTTTGATTCGCATTTCTCTGATAGTTCAAGTGATATCTTTTTTTTTTGTCCTTTCAAGATTTCATGCAGAATGTCACATTGTATTTAGTTATCATGTGCTATGATTTTAATGTCTATGCCCTCCAAAACTCACATGAAATTTAGTTGCCATTGTGATGGTATTGGGAGGTGGGGCCTTAATGGATTAGGTCACAAGAGCTCTGCTCTCCTGAAGGTCTAATGCTGGTATCTTGGAAATGAGTCTGTTCCCCCTCGCTCTCTGCCATTCTCTCTTTGCCTTTCTGCCATATGATGGCTTCTGTCACTTACTACACAGCAAGAAGGCCCTCACCAGTTCCCTAATATTGCAGTTCCTAACTTCCAGAATTGTGAGCCAATAAATTTCTGTTCATTCTAAATTACTCAGTCTGTTTTAGCAACACAAATAGACTAAGGCCTCATGTCTCTGTAACCTGTTGTATTCTATACTTGTTTCTCAAACTTTTCCTTGTCTTGATGACCATGACAATTTTGAGAAATACTGGTCAGATTTTTTTTTTTGTAGTATGCCCTTCACTTTGGGTTTCTTCAAAGTTTTCTTCATGGTTTTATGAAGTTCATGAGTTTTGGAGAGGTAGACCACAGAAGTATAATGTCATTCTCATGGTGTCATATTAAGGTTATATTCTATCAACATGATATATCAGGACAGGATCTATGTAGATTATTTGGAATTCTTTCGTAAGGAAGACTTATCTCTCCTCCCCACTTATTTATTCAGCCATTTGTTTATAGCATCATAGACTCATGGATATTTATTTTTTACTTTGAGTTGTAAACTAATATTATGTTATTTATTTTATTGCTCATATTATTCCAATTTTGGCCCTTGAGAGCTCTTTCAACTGGGCCCTGGTGTCTCTTTGATATGCCCCATCATTTTATTTTTTCAAAAATTACTTTCTAATACTATCAGATGGTCCAGGATTTTTTTTCTCCCGCCCTAGATTCAGTCATTTCTCCAAGGAGCTCTGGTTTATTTTATAGGGGAATGGTATTAGAAACCAGATTTGGTCCATAGTTTTGAAAATATAGTGATAAGTTTTGGAAGTGAAAATGAGCAATGTAATGTGGAGAGGTAGAAAGCATCGGGGTTAATGACAGCTAATGATTTTTGTTATGGCTTGTGTCTAGATGTCCTCCAAAGCCTTATATAGTCATAGGTGGGGGGTTTTCAGAGGTGGCTGGATCTAGAGTGTGTGATGCTCGGATTGATTCATGGTGCTGTGCTAGGCCCAAGGGCACTAGGATTAAGGGTGTGAGTGCTACCCACCCTAAGTATCCTGGGTAAGATAAAAGAGACAGAAAGATGCTGTTACGGTCCCTTGTTGCTTTGCTACCTTCTGCCTGCCATGAACATTCTCCTCCTCTGTGATGCCACCCTGCCTTGGAGCCAGCCAATTATGGATTGGAACCTCTACAAACTGTGAGCTAAACAAGCCTTTCCTCCTTTAACTTTGGGTGTCAGGTATTTTGTCTCAGCAACAAGAAAAAGTAACAAAGACAGAATTTGGTACCAGAGAAGTAGGGTCATTGCTGTGACTATACATGACAGTGTGGTTCTGGAGCCTTTGGGACTGGCTTGTGGGAAGAGTTTAGAAAGGTTCAGAGATACCAGCTGAAAAAGTACAACTGGAACACCTAGGAAGTACTTGATGGGAGATTGTGGTTAAAGCTCAAAGGACCAAAACACTGATAGAAATCTTGCCAATAAAGACCAGGCTCGGGAGATTTCTACTAGGAAGGACTGCATTGGCTGTTGGACTCCAGACAATGTGTGCTATGCCTTGGCAGAAGGTTTGTTTGCATTTTGTTCTTGTCCAGAGACTTGGCCTGAGACTGAGATTAAGGGTGGCAGACGAATTAATCTGGCAGGAGAAATTTCAACGAAGTCTAATGTTGAGGTTGTGGCACGGCTACTGTGGGGGCTTTTAGCTAGATTTATGTTGAGAATCAAGAGCAAAGAGCCCAGCAGAATGGTTTAAAATGTTTTGAGTTTGGCCAGAAAGGAAGCTCCAGTAAAGCTGTGGCTGCAAAGATAGAACAGAGTGTAGCAGACATCTTTGCCCTGTATTAGCATGCTAAAGTGGAACAAGCTTCTTCCCCCTCCATAATCCAGCTGTGTTACATTGGAAGCATCAGAGCTTGGCTGAGTTCACTCCCAGTCAGGGTCAACTGACTCCAACTAAATTCTTCCCCTCTAAATTAACCATTTGTTTTCTTCAGCAAAGATATGCTTGTGCTCTCATTCTACAGTCCTGCCTGGTTGATACTTGTTATCAACAGGTGTCCCAAGGCCTGCCCAGCTTCCCCTCTTCCCACATTTGTGATGAATAAACACTGGATGTCCTGGGAGTTCTTTGTCTTTGTTCACCAGAGCAGCTTAGATCAGCCCAAGACTCAGTTTCTCTCAAGTCTCTGGCTGTGTGTTTCTTTTAATTCTCATTTTCCTATCTCACAGATGTCATACTGGCTTGCAAGAGACCAGGACCACTGCAGAGGTCTCTGGTAATGTCCCCTTACCCTTTCCCTATAACAGAGGAGATCTTAATTGCTGAGAAGGAACAGGAGAATAGAAAAGATGGCCTGAAGGAATCACCAGAAGCAGGAGGACTCCACCCTTTGCAGCCTCAAAATTGCAAAAGTGAAAGACTGCTTTGAGAAGAGAGCCTCAGAGTACCACGTTCCAGAATGGCAATGGGCTAGGGAGGTTGTTCATAGGCACTGGACTCCTAAAGCCAAGAGAGGATGAAGCCTGGCTACGATTTCAGCTGGCAGCAGACCTTGGCATCATCCACATGGTGTTTGTTTTAGGGGAGGCAGAATGTAAGAGTTGTGGGGTCAGGAAGTCTTCCACCCAGATTTCAGAAGAAGGCCTGGGAGGCCAGGCAGGGTGTCCCTGAGAGGGCAGTGTGTGAAGCTGTGAGTGTGAAGCCAAAGGTACAGTGGAGACTCCAGAAGTTCGGAGAAGCCAAGAATGTGGACCGTCTGAGGAAAACTGTAAGGAAGGAGCAGAGCCAGCCCAAGAGAAAGTCATGGGAGCTACCACCACCTGAAGTGCCATAGGGGTGAAGCCACCCAAGCCCTTTGGAGTTCACAACTTGCCACAGGTTACTGGGGATGCTGAAAGTGGTACTGTAGGATTTAATGTTAGCCCTGCTGGATTTTGGTCTTACTTTGTTCCCATTCCTTGCGATCTCCCTGTTTGTAACTTTTGGAATGAAAATGTCTATCTTGTGCCATTGAATGTTGGAAGTGTTTAACTTTCTTTCCATTTATACAGGGGTTTGCAGCTAAGAGTTTCCCTTAAATCTCAGAGGAGAATTTGGACTTGGACTTTTCAGCAGTGCTGAAACTGTTAGGACTTTGGCAACTCTTGGAGCTGGACTAAATGCCTTTTGCATAAAGGGATGTGCATAAGTCTTTGGGGGACCAGGGTGGAATCTTATGGCTTGTGTCTAGATGTCCCCCAAAACCTCATGCAGTCATAGGTGGGACTTTTTCAGAGGTGGCTGGATCTAGAATATGAGACTCTGGAATTGAGTCATGGTGCAATGCTCGGCTCAAGGGCACTAGGATTAAGGGTGTGAGTACTACCCACCATAAGTAGCCTGATAAAAAAAAGGGGCAGAAAGACACTGTTAAGGTCCCTTGTTGCTTTTCCTGCCTTCTGCATACAATGAACTGTTTCTTCTCTGTGATGCCCTTATGCCATGTGCCATTCTGCCTTGGAGCCAGCCAACTATGGACAGAAACTTCTACAAACTGTGAGGTAAATAAACCTTTCTCCCTTTAACTTTGGATGTTGGGTATTGTTTCAGCAACAATAGAGAAGTGACTAAGACAACTTTGAACAATACTCTGCTATGAACACACTGCCATCAACAATCTCAGTTTGACTGGGACTGTGAGTTATACAGGAATAAGGGACTTTCTGCCATCAAAGGATGAATTGGCTACCCTAGTCATAGAATTGGTTATGTGTCTTTGTTTCAAGGAATTAAACACCCAAACAAAAGCTATCTCAGTTAGAAGAAGATATAATGACTCATTTGGCTGGGAAGTCTAAGCATGTGGAGATTCCAGGCCAAGCTGGAGCAGACATCAAATAATGTAATTACAGTTCCCTCTTATTCCCTACTGCAGTGCCAGTTCCCTCTGTGTGTTAGCTCCTTTGTGGATTGTGCAGGAAAATGTGGACTTTCTTTCATGGAGAACAGGTGTTCTAATTGCCTAGGACAAGGATTAAAACAGAAATGCCTACAAGGTGAGACACACAATATCAATGAATGGAGCAGGCTGGCTGGAAGACAACAGGAAGTGATGTGAACGTTGAGGGGGAGCCCTGATCGTCGGTGCTGTCCAGGAATGAAAGGTTACTATTGCCAGACACTCCAATTTCCTTTTTTTTTTTTTTCAGGTTCTGGGGATTGAACTCAGGACCTTTCACTGAGCTAAATCCCCAGCCCTCCAATTTGCTTTTAAAGAAGCCAGAAATGGGGTACTCTGATTTTCAAATGTTAACAACTAATTAAATTAAGTAACAACGACACTATCCTGAGAAAAGTCACTCAGGAGGCACACATGAGTTTGTAACCTCTGCCTTTGGCAGTCTAAGGCCATTTCCCAAATGCTCAGGTTGTGCTTGGACACATACCTGCAGAAAGTGCTCTATGTAAGTGTTCTTAGGATACATCCACTCTTTCTGAAAATAGATCTCATTTAAGTTAATAATCACCGACTCTGTCATGTGCTTGCTGTATGCCAGATATTGCACTAAGCAATTTGTACATTTATTTTATTCTATAATAACCCTGGGGCATAGTTACTATTATTAGCGACATAACCTCTCTACAGATGAAGAAACAGAACAGAGAAGTTAATTATGTATCTTCCTTGATATCATGCAGCTGGAGAGGTCAAAGTTGGATTTATTCTCTAGAGTCTGACTATAGTACTCAGATTCTCCTTCTCTTTGATGAATTACTTCAGGGGCCACAAACTCAGACTTATCTTAGAATCAGAGAAGGGTAGAGACCAGAAGGAACCTCAAAGATCATCTAGTATGTTAACCTGTTTACTTTAAAATGGTAAAATTGAGACCAAAAGCAAGGAGTGACTTTAACAACTTCTCAAGGCCTATCAGTGGCTGCACTGGAATAAATTCAAGCCCTTATGCTGTTCCATGTAGTTTCTGGAACTTGCCACCTACAAGTACTCTAAGTCCCTGGTGAGTTTTACAAAGCATCCTGAAGCCTCGACCGTTATTCCTGTGGGGTTGTTTCTGAGTTGACATGTTCTTCATCTCTTGTATACCAGCTCTTCAGAGGGGGCAATATTTTCTTGTCTTTTTAACCAGGAAAGAAGATTACAGCAATTATTTTTCTTTAAATTGGTCATTTAATCTATTTCATCCACAGTCATCCCTGTGATTTGAGGGAGAAGCCAAGAGAATGGGGAAAATATTTCACAACTGTGATAAATATCTATCTTCTAAGGCCTTTCCATCAATTTCTAGGAAGTAGGTCACCAAGAAGCATTGAAAGTGCCATTTTTGTCTACATAGAAAAATGGTCATAATGAGCAGTTTAAAAAATACTGAATTCAAGTGTGTGATTTCTCAAAGACATACACATGTGAATTTAACAAATACATATGGACAGTCTTTCATGTGCAAAATATTTTGCTGAATCCTATGAAAATATAATAATTAGGGGGTTAAGGGAGGGCTGGGAATGGGGAAAAAATAAGAACCAAGATGCATCATGTAAAGTTACAAGTTCCCAATGAGAAATGTAAATGTGTTGTATACCTAAAATGTACCAATAAAAGAATTTAAGTAACTAAAAAAAAGAAAATATAACAATTAATAAGATCTGATCCCTGTCTTCATGGTGCTTATTAATAGTAGAGAATACAAACATATAGAATAAAATAAAATAAAAATTTTGAAGATCTATTAAAAAATAATAATCAAATCCAACTCAGGATCAGGAAAGACTTCCTGAAGTTGAGCCCAACCTTGAATATTGGCCATGTTTTAGTAGATATACTTGGCAATGAAAGCTCCACAGCAAAAGGAAGCACACAAGCAATGACAGAAAGGGGAGAAAGAACAGGGTGTGTTTAGAGAGCATGTAGTAACAGATTTGGTCTATTGTGGAAGGTTCTGATTGCCAGGCTGAGAAATCTGCCCTACTCAGTGAGCAAGAGAGGTCTATTACAGTCTTTCAGATTGGTGAATCACATGATCAGAGATGCTTTTAGGAAAGCAAACCTTGTAGAACTGAAGTGGGAGGAGACTGCAGGTGAACAGAACACTAAAGATGTTGTGAGAAGATGCTCTTGACAAGCACCAATGCTGGTTAGGACCAGAGTTCTGGGGGTGGGAGTAGGAAGGACACCGAAGGGCATGGTAGAAGCAGTCTTTGGGATATGAGGTAGGGATAAAAGATAATTAAAATGATTTCTTAGTTTGGAGCTTTAATAACTGGAAGGATGATGTCACAATTACAGAAATAGGGAAGAAAGGGAGAAGAACTGGCTTGAGGTAGTAGATGGTGGAGTTTCAAGTTGCCAAGAATGAGGTGCCAAGTGATTATCAAAGGAGATATGTACATTGAGTCTCAGGTTCTGGTATGAGTTTAGCTTGCAGATTTAGGTTTGGAGAGTATTTGCAGAGAAATAGGGACAGAGGGTAAATGTTTACTATAGTCCTGTTATTTCCTACTCCCTGGATACATTTCTCTATATATTGTGACATCCAGCCATATAAGATCACCATGAAATGGAGACCCAGAGAAGTTGATTGTTTGCAGATGTTCCCAAAGTTTATCTCATCACCTGTTATTACAAGAGATGAAGAACATGTCAACTCAGAAACAGCCTGGCAGGAATAATGGTCGAGGCTTCAGAATGCTTTGTAAAACTCACCAGGGACTTAGAGTACTTGTAGGTGGCAAGTTCCAGAAACTACATGGAACAGCATAAGGGCTTGAATTTATTCCAGTGCAGCCACTGATAGGCCTTGAGAAGTTGTTAAAGTCACTCCTTGCTTTTGGTCTCAATTTTCCCATTTTAAAATAAACAGGTTAACATATTAGATGATCTTTGAGGTTCCTTCTGTCTCTATAAATAAGTAGAATAAAGATATACTATGTATAAGAACCTAATAACCTCAATGAATGTAAACATTATAGGCCATAAACATGAGCTAAGATCAAAAATATCAACCAGAATAAAAATGGAAAAGGGGAAATTAGAGGAGGAGATATTGAGAGGGAGGGAAGGAGAGGGGGCTTAAAAAACAAAAATAGTTGTTTTGTGTACATGTACATACTCCCCAAAATAATTGTAAGCTACATGCAAACTACAAACATGTACTAATAAAACATTTAAAAAACCAAAAACAACTGAGTCAACTAACCATCCATTAAATCTTATAAAAATTGTTAGCCAAAATAAACCTTTTTCTCTTTTCAAGTTGACTGTCCCATGTAGTTTTTTACGGTAACCAAAAGCTGACTAACACAAGGAGAGGGAGCTAGAACTAGAAGGAATATTATCTAGCCAACAGCATTAAATGTTACAGAAAGATCAATTCAAGGGCATGGGGCACAAGCAAATCTCAGTGTGGTAGTCTTCATTAGATGAATTCCAGCAAAGTGGGAAGAAAGCAGCAACAGTATAGTAGTGTGTGTAGAAATCAGATGTCATGAAATTAGGGAATAATCAGGTGAAGAAATGGAGACAGTGGGCAGAGAAAGTTTGGTAAGCAGAGGGAAAGACAGATGATGATCAACAAAGTGGGAAGACCAGGGAGGGGAGGATTTTGGGATGAATTGTCTAACTATTGGACCAGGCTGGATAGAAAGATAACTCAAGATGAATTGAGATACATTATGAGATTATGGGGTTTTATGAAGCTCTAAATGCAGAAGTTGGGGGTAATACAAAGTGAGAAAACTGGAGAGATGGCAGGATATGGTCTTTAAGGGTAAACTGAATCTCAGTTTGAGAACTTAGAAATTAGGTAACATGGATGATGAAGAAAGCTGAAGTTTAACTGTAATGAATGGAGATTATGTGAAGTTAAGATGGAGTTTGCCTGCATGGAACAAGGGCAGTATCCTGACAGGTTCACCCATGCCTATGGGTCTTTCCAAAGGTGATGAAAAGGAACTGAATGTGGAGGAAAATAGAGGAATGTTGCTGTAGGACCGGGTGTGGAGGAGGACAGAGAGCCTTGTTTTAACACCACTGAGTAGGACTCTTCAGGTCTATGGACAACCGTGAGGAGGAATGGCAAATGGAGGATCAGGTGCCTTAGCCTGAAACAAGGAGGTGTTATTAAACAGAACTTCTTGAACACAGGGCAGTCAGCATGAGAGGTGTGTGAAGACAGCATAAAGAATGCTTTATTAACATTGGAAGAGAGGTCTATAGGACACATCGAAGAAGTAGAAAGTCAAGAGCTACAGTATGTTTGGGTAGGGATGCTTGTAGAAGTAGAAATATGGGGAGGAAGGATGACAGGGGCAGATCTGAGAGGAGAATGGGATGGGAAGTTCACTGGAGTGCTGGTTGATTAAAGGTCTGTGCGTGCTCTAAAGTAGTTCTAAACCTAACTTCCATAAGTAAATATAGCTCAAGTATGTCATACCATAAAAATATTTTGGAATACAGAATGGTGTTATTGTAAAACATGCCTAGGATGCTTACTTTGGATCAACTAATTAAACAATGAGACCGAAAAGGTCAGGAGAGTTTTTTTTTTAATGGAACAAACATCACCATTCATGAACATTGTTTTAAAAGTAGCTGTATAAACAATTCAGTGCCCCAAGTGAATAATTCTCACTTGTGATAACTTAACATTCTTTGAAATGCTGTTGAATTTAAAAATTTCCCCATTTTGCTTGGATATATGCCACACCAGCTTTAAAAAGTACAGAATAGAATCGTGTGGGTATGTGTTTAATAAGAAAAGCACTTAGCCTTGAGGGGAGATGTTCCTGATAACAAATCTACTTTGAAAATAACTTTTTCTTCTGAATTGCAGACTCTTCTATGGTTTTAAGTGGAAAGGGTGACACTCATAGAGTCAATATCACACAGGACTTGACATCCGAGGTCCTGCACAAGAGAGCCACCTTAATGTATTAATGGAAGAAGTTGTTGTTTGGGTTTTTTTTTTTTTTTGGTACCAGGGATTGAACTCAGGTCCTTGTGCTTCTGAGGCAGGAGGCAGAACCACTAAACTAAATCCCTGGTCCTTAATGGAAGAACTTGAACCCGGTACTTAACCTCCTTGAGCTTCAGTTTCAGATTCAGAGGATAGGAAAACAGCTTCCGAGTGGCCTTCTAACTTCCTTTAGGCTTTCCTACTTCAAATCTATAATTTTGAGGGGAATCTGTACTAATTTTTGATGTAGAAGTTGGGGAATTAGAAACTCAGCTTTAATTTAGCTCATCAAGTTTTTAAATAAGTTTATCCTTCCTGTAAGAATGTGGAGCTAAATTATTCCAAAGACTATCTAGGCATCTTGTCAGTCATCAAAATTCATCTTACAATCTGTCCTCTCTTTTCTTCATGCCTTCCCCTTCTCTCACTTATTGTTTGTCTATTCATCATCTCTCATTTATGTATCATATGTCTATTTCTAATTATTTCTTGTCTGTTTTGTTTGATGAAGTTGGAAACAAAGGGAGGAGTAGTTGTCCGAAGTCTTGAATATCACTGGAATTTGTTGGAAAGGTTCATGAGGGCATTTCAGGCTTAACTTAAATCATTTGTTGAAATAATGGTCATAGAAAATGAGGACTTTTCTTAGGTTCAGAGCGACACAATTTAGGATACAGGGGCAAATGGAGCACAGAAAACTTGTTGGTTAAAAATGAGGCTAGAATTCCAGATAATAAAAGAGCAGTTTTAACCCCTTTCCTCCACCCAGAAGGAGAGACTAATGGCCTCATCTCCTCACATGGTCTCATTTTCTAATCGTCATAAGACTTTCTGCCATGAGACAGACTTTGGCCCTTCTGTCTGTGCTGCCCACGCCGGGGATCCACCCATGGCCCCACTGGTGTTCAGGCCTTGATAACTCCTCAATGAAGGAAGAGGCCAAGGTTGGGAGGTCTTAACAGAAATTAGAACTCCCGGGGAGGTGGCTCCTCCCTAGACAGCATTGCTGCTCAGTCCCCTTCACATGCCTTCTGTCGTTCTCCTGGCTGACACTCCTGGTGAGATTCAGGGTGAAACACTGACTTACCTCTCTCTGTGCTAAGTCTTCAGCATCAAGCTGGTTACTCACCTTCAGGGCCTCTCTAACACATCCCACATTCCAGGCACTTTAGTTAGCACCAGAATCCAGACCTCCAAGGTCATCATCATGTGTTGCCAATCTTAACCACTTCCACGGTCTGATTATAGTACCCAGGCTTAATTGGGATCTCAAACTCCTCCGCTATATTCTAGGATTCCCCATTTGCATCACAAACTCTGCTCTATTCAAGTTTCTTCTATGTCCTAGTAATATCTGCTTCCCCTTCTTCATCTAACTAACGTGTGGCACTCCTGAGGAAACCCCTTTCTCAGACGTAGATTTTTCTTGCCAGGCATGGTACCACATACCTGTAATTACAGCACTCTGGGAGGCTGAGACAGGAGAATCACAAGTTTGAGCCCAGCCTGGGCAACTTAGTCACTTAGTGAAACCCTGTCTCAAAAAAAATAAAAAGGGGCCAGAGATGTAGCCCAGTGTGAAAGTCTTGGGTGCAATATCCAGGACTGGAAAAAAAAATTCCCTCTCATATGGAAGACATCTTTTCCTTCAACCTCTCATTTGACTCAGAAACTGTACATGGAGTATGTATCTTTTTGGTCCTATTGATCCTTTCAAAACATTTGTTCTTTCAACTTTGAAAGGTAAGTCCATTGAGATTATGTCTTCATACTTAACACCTAATGTGTCTCCTAATAGTTGTCATCTTCCAGAATCCCTTTACTCTTGCCCAACATTCTTTGATGACTATCATCTGGTTTACCATGTTTCTCTCTTTATTCTTACAATTAATCTTATCAGTTTTGTTGTCCTTGTAGGTGATCCACCCAAAAATCATGGTGTCTCAATTCCTGAACTTCTATACACCAATAATATCCCTCACTCTACTGCAACCAGCCACTGCCATTCCCGCCACACCAGACATTACTAGTCATCATTACCAATACCTTTACCTCCTTCAAAGTCTTTGAACAAAAAACATTATCTCACTATCTGTTCCCCACATTTTGTGCTTCAATCTCATTCCTACTAATTGCCTTAGAACTTTTTTTTCACTCAATAGGGACATTCAATATTTTGACCTATTGATAGTTTTTACTTCCTTGATACTGTGTTGTCATTTATCTTTTTGCCAGGTAGTATCCACGATTTGGCACTTTAGTTGCACTCTCTCTTTCTCTCTCTCTCCCTCGCTCCCTCCCTCCCACCCCCCTCTTTCTCTCTTTCTCCCTCCCTCTCTTATGTATCTGAAAAAACTCACCCTGAGCCAAACCCAACTATTCTCCTATGCTGCAACCACACCTTAGAAACTGGTGTTATTAGAGAAAATGCATACAATCATGTTGTCTGAACATCCTATAAAGTTTTCTACCCTAAATTTCCAAATGAATTCAATGCTGCCAGATGATGCTGTCATGCTTCCCTCATACTTTCTCTTGTCTACACTTTAGGACACTCTTCTCAAGCTCTTTCCTTCCATTCCATTTACTCTCAGCCAATAACCTTAACCAATTAAGTGCATGCAGTTAACTAAGAACTAACCCATCTTCCCATCATTAAAATACCAACCTACCTGCATCTGTGGCCTCCACATATTTTACTTGTTTTTTCCTTACATTAGAAGTAATGTATCTGCTGCTAACATCCAGCCCTTCCTTTGGTATCTTTAATCACATTTTCTTACTCAATGACCTCAACACTACAGTTACTGTCTCTTTCTCTTGAATTTCTTCCTTCACTGAATTACTCATAAAAATATATAAACACAGCACAGAACACGCCGAATCACCCCGCTGCAGACAGGCAGGTCTGTGCACGCCCTACCCAGGTCCTGAGTTGCGCCGAAGACCCCGAATCACCCCGCTGCAGACAGGCAGCCACCTGGTTCCACACTACAAAGACACAGAGGACACCAGACCATCAGACCAAGGTACTGAGTCCTGCTGCTCCTGGCCCAGA
>NW_004624777.1:9188186-9202453 GCF_000247695.1 Heterocephalus glaber
AAAGGTACAATTCCCAATGAGAAATGTAATTGCGTTGTATACCTACAATGTACCAATAAAAGAATTTAATACAAAAAAAATATACAAACACATTTACTGTTCTTTTTGGTACCGGGGATCAAACTCGGATCCTTGAGCTTGCACAGCAGGCGGTGAACCCACTGAGCTAAATCCTTGGCCCACATTTACTGTTATTAATCATTAAAAATAAACCCCTAGCTCCACATCTCTCTCACGTGTTCAATTTCCCTCCCTTTTCACATAATCCTCACTGTTTGATTTCCTATCTCTATTTTCTCACTTACCATTTCTTTTCCTTTAATAAGTCTACTTCAAGTGAGCTTTTTTGTACCCACTATTCTGCTGAAATAGACTTTATAGCTCAATAGCATGTAATATAATGGTCAATTTTCTGTCCTAATCTCATTCAACCTTTCACTATTCATCTGACATGGTTGATTTCTTTCTCTTTCTGCCTGTTCCTCATCCTCTTTCTTTTTCTTCTTTTCATGTTTCATGATGTTTATCACTTGCTTTACAAATGAAACATGTTTGCTGACAATCTTAAAGTTATGACTGTTAATAGATAATGAAAGCCTATTCACAATTCACTTCAACTCTTTCATGATGTAGTTTTCATTTCAAAATTTCTCTGAGATCTTGTAATAAGTCACACTGGCAGAGAGCTGACTATCTGACATATTTTGAGCGGTCTGCTGATTTCTGATTTCTCTTTCCTTTCTGAATAAGCCACTGTATTTTCCACTAAATTTTCTCTGATTTTATTTCTATTGCATTGGTTTCCCTTTTAAGAATTTGGCTGGTTCCTGTTATTTACTCTTTGAAGTTGAAATGACTCAGGACCAGGGACGTACGCTATGGAGTCCAACTGTTTGGGTTATCATTTCAACTCTGTCATTTCCTAGCTCTATGACTTTGGAAAGCTTATTGAATTATTTTTGAAAAAGGAGGGAAAATCATAGAACCTATTTCCTAGGGGTGTTTGCAGGACAAAATGAATTAATTTAAGTAAAACATGTTGAATGGTATATGTTCATAGTAAGTACTATATTGATGGCCATTGTTATTATTTCCCAGGCTTTTTATTTGTAGATAAAGTGGAAAGGGACTTTTCTCTTGGGATATGGAACTAGAAAATGCCATGGTACCTTTTTTCCTGCTATGTAGAGAACATGTGTATGAGAAGAGGAGGCCAGCACATGAAAAGAGTCAAGAAGGGAGTGGTATAATAGTCAACATCTTTGGATGTAAACGACAGAATTCATTCTGGACAGTCTAGCTAAATTGAGTAAAAATGGACTTAATGAAAGACATTAGGTATCTCAAGGAATTCCCGGAATTTCTGAAAAACAGTTTGATAGCTCATTGTCATGGTCACTGCAGCTATAAACAATGGCTAACCTCACTGAAAACTTAATATAGCAAAGTCACCATTCCTACTGCTTGATGCCACTTGACACTCCCACCCCCCCACGCCCCGCATCCTGAACCTGAAGCCAGAATCTATGTCACTGTTACCCAGATGAACAAGATACTTTGATTGCTGTTCTTGTCAGAAAAATCAGTCTCCCGGTGCCAGGCCATCACTGCTTACCTTTTTGTTGATTTTTCTGTCCAAATCTTGATGACCTTCATTCTGTTCCTTAAACATATTACCTTCTCATTTTATCAGGGATGACGGACAGGCTGTTTCCTTGTCCTAAAGAGCCCATTCCACTCCTCACCATTCTTTCTTGTCTCCATTGCTTAGACCCTAAAAACTCCCATTTATCCTTCATCTTTCAACTAAATGTGGCATCATGAATGTCATTATAATGGGAGCTCCTTAGGACTGAGGAATTTGTCTTTTGTACACAACTGGATATGCAGTGTCCAGAACAAATAATTTGAAAGAATGAATGAGAGAGGAAGATTTTTGCTTTTCTGCTATGAGTGAAGTCTCCTAATATTTATCTCTATGTCTTATTTTCATGGTACGCCTGGAACTTGGAATTATTTGTTTAAATCTATATTCACATCAAAGGAGATTATAAACAGAGTGAAAAAGCAATTCATAGGATCAAAAATATCCAATAAGAGGTTAATATTCAGAAATACAAAGCATTCCTAAAACTCAACAACAACAATTTAAAAATGGGCAAGGGGCTTATAAGCATTTCTCCAAAGAAGATATACAAATGGCCAAGAAACACAAACAAAGATGCTCAAAATCACTAATCATTAGGGAAATGTAAAGGAAACCACAGTGAGTACCACTTCATTCTCATTAGGAAGCTGGCTATTATCTACAATCAATCAATAAATTAATCAGTTAAAGAAACAAATGAACAAACAGAAAATAAAGAGTATTGGTGTGCATGCAGAGAGATTAGAACTCTTATGCATTGCTGTGGGAGTGTAACATTGTGCAGCCACTATGAAAAACAGTATGGTGGCTCCTCAAAAATTAAAAATAAGCTTATCATATGATCCAGCAGTTCTACTTCTGGGTATGGCCAAAAGAACTGAAAGCAGAGACTCAAACATATAACAGTATACCAGTGTTCATAACAACTTTATTCACAATAACAAGGGTTGGAAATAACACCAATGCCCATCAACAGATGAATGGATTTATAAAATACAGTATGTATGTGTACATATACACATATAATAGAATTGTTCACCATTTAAAAATGAGTGAAAATTTGACACATGTTACAACATAAACTTTGAATATACTATGCTAAGTGAAATAAGCCAGACACAAAAGGATAAATAGTGTATAAGTCCACCTTTGTGAGGCACCTAGAATAATCAAATTCATAGAGATGGAAAAAATGAAAATCTCAAGGGAAACAGTGAAAAAAGAAGTTATTGTTTAATAGGTACAGAGTTTCAGTTTGGTAAGATGAAGAAGTTCTAGAGATAGATTGGACAACAATTTGGATATACTTAGTGCCATCAAACTGTATACCTAAAAGTGGTGAAAATGGAGTACATTTTGTTTTGTATACCATAACCACAATAAAAATCACACTAAAAGAGAAAATCTATATGCCTTGCTAAATGTAGGGATCAGGGACTTTGACACTCTCACTGCTGTGTTGCCAGCATCTAGCATAGTGTGTACAACATAGTGGTGTCATCAGGCAGGGTCTGAGGATATCCCCCTGAAGAGGATGTGGGACCTCAGCTTGTCCTATCGTGCCTCAAATTCTGGGAGATTTTTGGTTTATTGTTGCAGAAAAGCATTTCAGGATGTGTCAGTGAGAGGCACAAATAGATTTGTTAAACAGAATCAGAGCAGAACACACTCAACGAGAAAGACTGTGGGCGCTAGGAGATGAGATAAACTATCGACTGGGTTAGGGGATCCTCAAGGCTGATGATCTGGGATTTTTTTTTTTTTTTAGTATTAATGGTTTACCTAGTGTTTGTCATGTTACTGATTAGTGGGCTAAAGCACTAAGTGACTTCATAAACTAGATTAAAATGCAAACTGTTTGCATCTGTTTGAAATTTAGAGATATAGTACACAATTAGTAGTGCTGTTTCTCTGAGAGTGAAAGTCTTTGGAATTTGTGGATTTGTAACGTCAGAAAAACACAGGTCCAATTTATGGACTTATAGTATCTTTGAGGCTCTTAGGAATTCAGAAGTTAGGAGATTAGAAGGAAAAAACAAGCCTGGGTTGAAAATTATAACCTTGGGTAAATTTGATTATGTTATGAAGCTGCAGCTTTCTCAAAATAACAATTTTAAGATTACAGTTTCCTCAGTTCCTTTCTACCTGTCTTTATTTCTTCTGTGCTACCTCAGTAGACTCATTTGTTGGGGGTGAATGAATAAGCATATGAGGGCTCCCTGAAGTCAGGGAGAAACCAAGCCATTTGAGCCAGGTTTTTATCTGTGAAGTATTGGCCAAAAAGCTATGTTTGTGGCACAGGTCCCAGCTTTTCTTCTCATGAATCACCTAACCCAAACCATAACTTCTCAGGACCTCAGTCTCCACATGTCTCAAGTACGGTGTGTAATCCTTGTCCAGCCTCTTGTTGGTGCTCTCAGGAGAACTGGTTGATGCACTCAGCAGGGGCTCTTCCAGTTGAAAGAATTACTCAGCTACCTTTCACATGAATTGTTGTAACTTAAACTTACCTGCCTGACCATCACCTCTTCTCCATGTCAGATCTAAACCACCTAACAGTTGGGCTGCTGTCCTTCTTGCTTCTACCTCGGAGGCACAGGAGCTGCGTAGTACTTTAAATGGATAGATTACAAAGCCTTTGTTAAGTTGCCCATACCTCCTATATGTCTGTGCATATATCAGATTGTAAGCCCCCAGGGGAGCAGAGCCAGTCGTTAACTTGAGTTCATGGTTCTAAATTCAGTGCAGTGAGCAGATCCGGTTTATCCTCATGATGATGATGAAGAGGAATTGGAAGAGTTTTCTTGCATTATATCAAATGAGACTACTTAATATTATAGTGTCTTAGAATTTTCTGGATGGTTTCTTCTTTTTCACTTGAATACCTTATTTCCCTGGAGTGAAATGTGTAGGAATAGAGAGGTAAATGGCTTGAAAACAAATGTACTGTAATACATTCACTTTGGCTACAAAAATAAAGCAACCTAAACCTAGTTTTTCTTGCAGTCTTTAAATCCAGATGGTAGTAAAATTTGACATTTCAATTCTGTTTGTGAAATTCATTTTGTTTTTAAATTGGGAAGAACTATAGAGCTAAAAATTGTCTGTAGCACTAGGAAAGCCTGGTAAGACCTTGTTTGTGTTAATTATTAATAAGGGCTTGGCCTTTTAATATGAACTTGGCTCTGTAAATAGAGACTCCAAACAACTGCAATGGATATAAGTAAGGGTCCTAGCATAGAGAAGCAATGCCTGGCTCCCCACCTGGCACAAAAGAAGCAGAAGATTGGCCTGAACTATGCAAGGAAAAGAGAAATCTGGATAAAAATAGACACTGTTTTGGTGACCAAATTAATATATATATATATATATATATTTTTTTTTTTTGTACCGGGGATTGAACTTGGGTCCTTGTGCGTGCACAGCAGGTGGCAAAACCACTGAGCTAAATCCCCAGCCTCAAATTAATATTTTTTAAAACTCCAATTCCTGGTGAGTTTGGAACAAAAAATTTAGTGTAAGAACCACATTTTTATTTTGTATATTACTATTTACATGAATTATACCTTACAATAAAATGTTTATAGTTCTCATTTATAATTTGAAGTTCTCATTCTATAATTCATAAAATTTTGAAATGAAATTCATTAAATTAACTAACTTCATGAATTAAACTCAAGATTTAGGCGTCAAGACCAGGTAAGATATCCCTCTTACAGAATACTTTGTTGGCAAAGCTTATTTCTGCTCTCTATTAAATACCTGAGAGTCTGCTCTGTCTATATTTTTGGAGGAAAGAATAGAAACAAATTGGCATCTCTGTGTTATAAACAGTGTATCTGTTAAGTTTCTTTTGAGTGAAAGTGAAGAAAGCACACCTAATTGGATTTAATTTTTTTTTAAGACTACATTAGCTTTTTTAACTGTTCAGTCTGGTGGGGAGCTGGCTTACCTGTTGCTTCACACAGGTGCTCCAGAAACGTTTCCAGGACCTGGTCTCACCTCAACTCCTCTCTCTTCTACGTGTTGGCCTCATTCTCAGACTGTCTCCACTCATGGTTATAAAAAGGCTGCAAGCTCCCAAGACTCCGTATTCCCAAGACTTCAAGTCTGTGGGGGAAGAGAGGACCTTTCAACCTCAGCAGATGAACAAGAAGCCCTGTGTCTGGTTCTCAATGTCCTGAATTGGCTCATACTTCCAAACCTGAATCAATTACTTTGAGTAAGAGGGTTGAATCTTCTGATTAACTTAGCTCAATTCTGGCTCATGCAGGATTTAAGTGTAGCACAAGCTGTCCAGATCACATGGCCTGAGACTGATGGGAACATGCTTCCTTTAAGGAGTATCATAATAAAGATTAGGACCAAAACAACAGATACCAGTTTTGAGTTGTACCTAATTAAACTACTCAAGATTTCATAGAATATTTACTACTATTGACTATTACAAGTTGGGATATGCAAAGATGAATAAGAAAGGTTTTCTCCTTCAGGATTTTTATGACTTCTGATTGGGGACACCATTTAATTCTCAGAGTTGTGCTGCTAGGAAGGCTTTATGTTTCCTGGCTCTCATATATTTAATTGTAAGAGTCCAAGCACCTGATTTCTGTATTGTAGAAAAATACATCAAGGGGTTATTTTCTTTACACCTTCCTCTTGGGAAACACACATTCTTGGGAGATGGAGAGAACAAATTTCTTCACATTCTCCCTTCCTTTTGCCATGTTCTGTGTTTAGACCAAAAGGAGAAAGAGTTATTTTTGGCTCTAGGCTGAAGGAAGTTCTGCCGTGTGGAAGTATTGCTGTGGTATACATAAACTGTGCATTTGCATGTGCAATAACAGTCATAGCTTCCTTCACTTGCTCTGATACAGGTTCTTCCTTTCCTTTCTTACATCATCTCCTTTCCCCTTCATAAATGTATGATACAAATATGGGTGTGCATATATGTGTGCATGTATGTTTACAAGTCTGTACATACATGTTGATAGTAAAAATATTTAACAAACAACTAGCACAACTGTACTTGGACAGAGGAGCTGCATATGAACCCTATGTATGGGCCCCATATTAGGTGAACAAAAACATTATTAACAGTGAATTTCTAAAGGCTCCTCCCAACGTCCCAATGAAGATGGGAGGGGGATTGGGGAGCAGAGGTAGAGAGTATACAGGAATTGGATGAGTTTTCCTGAGAAGTAATGAGTGAAAGAGGAAGTCGTGCTACACGTCTTAGGAAATTGCACAGCAGTGGATATCACACAGTGAGAAAGATTCTGTTTAAGGGTGAGGCAGAAGCAGGAAGGGGAGGAAGAGATCTTTAGGAAATGGCACAGAGAAAGTTACTTGGGATTAGAAAGAGTCTCTAGAGAAACTCAGATCAAGAACAAAGCGACAGAAGAGACTTTTAGTGGGTTCCTCTGGACTATGTAATTGGATTCTCTTTAGCATTTTTTGAGATGTGGAAGAACATTGCTGTGATACTTCTCTGAAACTGGATGGCTTGGGTCTCCAGTTTTATAAAGGATAATACACCAAAAAGGTGTGCCACAGCTTTTTAAATTATCTGCCAATTATCTTTGCTAAGGAGGACAAGGTGGCCATGCTTTGTGCCACAGAACATACCTCTACCTTGCTAATGTACTGAACTAGGGAAAGGTTACTAGATCTAAGATTGACTACAGATTGGCTGGTGGCTGTGATATGATCTGGTAAAAAGCACAAGCTGGGCCAATCAGCCCTCTTCTCTTGGGAACTTGTACCATGAATACCAATGTCCTCATTCAGTCTCTCAATTGTGGTCAGTTACTGAGTATCTAGTGTATGTCCAACACTGTTAAGTGTACTGCAGATCACAGGAAAGAAGGACAATAAGTAACTAAATGAGGTGATTTCGGAAGATAGAAAGTGTTCTGAAAGGATTAAAAGAGGACAGCATGACAGAAGGTTGTTGGGATGTTTAGCTACTTTTGCTAGCCTGGGCAGAAGGAGCATCCCTGAGGAGGTGATGGTTGAACTGAGACTGCAATAGGGTGAAGAGAAGGAGGAGTTGAATTTTAGGCAGAAGACACAGGATAAAGGCTTTACAGTGGGAACAAGCAGGGAATGTCTGTCTAGGGAGGAGTGAGTGACCTTGGGAGTGGCATGGTAGTGGAGAGGGAGCCAGAAGCCCTATGTTACAGATTCAGGAGTGCCCTCATGAGACATGTGGATTTTACTTTAAGTGCACCGAGAAGGCATGAGAGTTTGAAGCAGGTAGCAGCATGCTCTGTGAAGGTTGGAGGTGTTTATTGAGAGAGGAAGTCATCTGAGGGGAGAAATCAAGAAAGAAAGAGTTTATTGATGGAGCTAACAGTGAAGTTCATGACATAGGAAATGATTACACTAAGGCTGTGAAGAAACAGAAGCCTTGTCTTAGGAAGACGAGAGTCCTAGGAACAGACAGCAGGCAAGAGAGCCAACCAAGAGTGAGAGAAGGGCAGAAGTAGGTTGTGAATGTGAGAGAGGTGGACAGAATACTTAGCATTGGAGCTGTCTCCATGTTTGGTGAGGTCCTAGTTCCTCTGAGGGGTGTCTGTCGCATGGTTCCTCTAAGAGCCTCATTTGCTTATTGCTCTATTGATTCTTTCACTAAACCACTCTCTCACTTTTGAAAGTTACATTGAGAGACTCTTATTAGAAACAAAACCTCAATAACAAAAACCAAATAGGTTCAAACTATACAAAGTACTTGGTAACTTACCTTATTCCCTTATTTAGAGCGGACACCTTCCATGTCAGTAGGTAATAGAGCTATGCCGTCATTTGTGTGGCACATGACTATTTAGATTGGAGGAACTGAGTCCTAGGCAGAGAACGCCCATCCTCTCAACCCCATTTTTACTTTGGTATTGCCCAGATAATACCTCACTTGTATCTGTTTTAACTGAACCTTGTATTTCTCAGCTTCTGCCTTGGGGCTTCTCACATCCCACGTGGGAAACTCATGGGAACCCATTTAGGGCTTGAGTATGTGCAGACTTGGAAGTGTGAGGGTGTTTGTTAATCCTCAGTGGAAAAACCTTAACCACTGGGGGATGAGAACAAGTGAATAAAAAGTCCCCAATACTACCTCATAGGCTGACAATTCAAAGGAGAATATTCTACTATTGTTCCTTAGAAACCTCAAGTTGGGTCAGGTTCCAACTTCCCATAGTTTCTGATTTGATAATATACCTTTATAGTGGAGTTTCCTTTTTTCTGGTTGTATTTGTCCTGGATCCTCACCACTAGCCCCTGGATCGACATCCCAAAATAGACTACCAGCCTTCAATCACTTGGCTTCTTCTTTCTAGCTAGAACCCAGGCTGGGACAAGTTGCATTGCCTCATTGCATCCTAATATAGTAATTATTTCTTATTGGTGGACATTTAGATTACTTTTTAAAAATTTTTTTATTTTTATAAAAGTATTTATTTATTTTTTAATTAATAAATTTTAAAAATTTTATCTCATCCCCCTTGAAGCTAGATTATTTTCTTTTTTATTGTTATAAATGTTGTGATGTACATTCTAGTAAATGTATCTTTACATTGTTTTTATAAAAATGACTACAAATGAAATTGCTAAGTATACTACTGATCACCAGGCACATGCATTAAAAGCTTTGGGTACACACTGGGGCAGAAACATTTTTAATGTAACTGTTCCATATATTTGGGTAAAAATTAACCATTAATGTAAGGACATAATCTATGTATAAAAATTCACTTACAATGAATGATTGCATGTTGAGCACTGGCTACCTTCCATAACTATAAGCAAACAACTCAGTTGTGACTAGGTGGAGAGTTATTTGACTTGACTTGATTCAAATCAAACTGAGTACTGTGTCTTTTGGGATTGGCTTTCCTCATCATACTTTCAGTCTTTTTAACATTATAAGATAAGGAGTGATGAGAGATCAAAAATTTAACCTAATTGAGAGGCTCATTTTATGTATTTTAGGAAGATTGAACTAGTAATATTATTGCTCAAGAAAGTTTCCAAATCCATGAAGAAATTTAGTTTAGTCTCTAGTACTTAGGGTTACTATAGGAGTATTTTTCTTAAGAAAAAAAGGGGGCACCAAAAATTTAGATATCTCTGTATCAGTATCCCTGAAAAAAGTCACAAGTAGCCCTAGGTTTCTCTCAAAAATGCTGTCAAAATTGACCCAAGGTAATCCTCCTAAATTCTGTGTCCTTGGTGAAGGTGTGCCTCACCTTTTGATTTACTGTAGTGAAAACAAAGTGGAAGTTATCAAGTCAGCAAAGAAAATTGTGTAAGTTTTGATATCATATCATACTAAATACAATCTTACGATTGTATTACCTTGATTAGTTACACATAAGGTTCAGAAAGCCCTATATTCTACACTACACAGGTAGATGACTTATAGTTGATAATATGTGGTGATTATGGTTTTCACAAAGGGTTGCTTGGTAGATGCATTATTAGAAGTATAGCTATTTCTACAGAAAATAACATGCAACATTTTGATTTAGAGCACTTTTTCCATTATCTTGACCTGCAATAAAAGGGTTGGGGATTAGCCTCTTGCTCAAGAGTGAAACTCTTTCTAATAACGTTGGTTTTTTTGGGACAATTAAAGTCTATTTATATTATGTTGATTTAAAATAACTTTTACAGAGGGCTGGGGATTTAGCTCAGTGGTGCCGCCGCCTGCCTCTCAAGAGCAAGGTCCTGAGTTAGATCCCTGGTACCAAAAAAAAAAGTGACACATAAAATAACTTTTACAGGAATTTGAATTACATAAATGAAAGAATTGCTTGCCTCATAAATCTTTTCTCTTTGTGTAAACATGCAGGACATATGGACACAGGCATTAATGCAGTTTAAAATTGCTTCTAAGTAGTATTCCTGTTGATTAAGCTTGGACAGAAGGGGTGGAGTCAGAACTTGAAGGCTAGGACATTCCAGTCTGGGGAGTTCATTTGAAACTTTAGAGAACTGAACTCAGCAGAATAAACTGGGTCATAGTGTACATTTCAGATTGAAAAAAGACTGTGATATCTGCTAGATAACTGGTTTAGGCACGAGATGATGAAGGCCTTGGCAAATGTGCTCACTCTGGAAGCAAATTTAAAGGGGGAAAATGATAAGAGATATCTGAAAGGACATAGGATGCTGGTTAACTAAATGGGCTGGGAAGGAATAGCCAGAGGATTGTGACTTTGTATTTAACTAAGGGCAGGGGCTTTGACTTTTCTGCTATGGTTATCTTCAAGTATAAAGTCACGCTGGGCACATAGTAGATACTCAATAAATATTTGCTGAAAGAATAGAGGTCATATTTTATAGCACCAAAGATGAGATGGAGTTGCCCATATGACATTTTCAAATTGATTTTTCACTCAATACTTGTATATTACCCACCTGGTACTCAGTGCAAATGTTTACCAGCCATTTAGTAAAGGTTTCTTTTCTTATCAGGAGACCTGATTTGGTAGGCTTGTTTTGTAGCATGTGAGCCTTTTGTTTTCTTCTAGAAGTAAATAGTATCCTCCCCAAAGGATGATGTTTGCATGGCTCTTTGTCATCTTTGGAATAGGAAAGTGGTTTGTGGATAGACCTGGTTCCACATTTACTTCCTCCATAAAGTCATGATGAGCAGTGTGTTGCACTGGTATTTGTTTCCTTTGTGTGATATTGAGGAAATATGAAGAAAGGGTTGCTCTGTGCAGAGGAAACCTCAGGGACCTGGGTTTATACCATGAAATCCTTCATTGAACAAGGATTTGTGGAATGCATGGGTGGTGTAGAAGTCTGAAGTCCCTATCCTTAACAAATGCAAGAAAAGGGGGTCAACATACTATAGTGAAGAGTCAAAACAGAAAAATTTAATAAATTTATGTGACACTGGGCTGGTAACAAGTTTTCTGGGCCGTATGTTATTCATATGTTAAAAATAAGAGATTTGGGTTAGATAATCTTCGAGATTCGTTCCAGCTATATGTCTATAGTTCTTTCTGACTATAGATGCGCTGATGAAAATATGATCTATCCTCCACCTTGGCTCTGTTCAGCTTCCTTCTGAATGCTTAACCTGTGTTCCATGTTTTTCCTAGTACTTGCTTGAAGCCCTTACCAACATTCTGTCATCATAGCTTTTATTATGGCCTCAATTCCTCATTTGTTAAAACTTAATAACTTAATAACTAGTTGTTTAGAACAACTAGTTTGATAAGTTTGTAAAAGTCACCTGGAAATTAATTGGGTGGTTTCATAGACACAAATCAACCTATATTCTCTTCTGTAGTGTTTATAACTCACACATTCACACTCCCACTGTATTTCCTCTTGGTCACAACACTCTAATTAGGAATGATGGCTGTGATTGTCTCTTTCGACTCGAGTTCATCTCTGGAACCATCTTTCTTTCCTAATGACACAATGACACATAGTCTTATCATATGAATTAAAGAATAAGCAGTTATCTCACGAGGTAGCATTTCCTTCTTGCTTTTAGTGAAGGCCTGAACTCCTCATATTCATCGTTCAGTGGATTTGTAACTGGACCATTGCCTGTTCTGTTTTTAAAAAGCTGCTACATCATTTTCTTCTCTGAGAAGATTACTTGGTAAATATGTATAGCACCATTGACCTCAGATTTATATGTCCACTAAATTAGAAGGGTGCAGCTTTTCAAGGAGGGCATGATTTTAAGCTGACAATGTAGTAATGTAGTAAATTATAGGTAAATATTGAACCAGGATGCAGGGCCTGAGTAGAACTTTTAATCTTTTCTTAATAAATACAATAGTGTTGAGTCTCTAAAAAAAGGCACTATCTTAAGAGAATGGTGTGTAAATGTTTGGAGACACCAAGTACCCAAAGGGAAGTATTACTCCTTTTTTGTTGTTGTTTGAATTGTTTGGCTTGCTGTCTGGAATTAGAAACTATCTCATCTGGGCATATATTGCTTTCCAGTGGGGACTCTGTTGTTAATGAACCCTTCATTCAAATCAAAGACTAACCAAGACTTTCAATTTCAGTTTGTTTTTTAGGGGAATTGCATTGCCCCTTGACATATTTTACCTAAGGAAGTGGAAACTTGGAAAATGCTTAACTTCACCACATGGCCTGAGATTTTATAATATATGGATAAAAATAAGCCTCATTAACATGGATTGCCTTAAAAGATGTCTACTTGGGTAATTATAGTCAGATAGAGCCTACCCATTCCAAGTGTCTGCAATTTGGGTTTATCTGACACTACTTTGAGACTGCTCCTTTGGATATCATGGACTTCCACATTTCCTAGGATGTCTTCAAAGGCAGTTCCTATGAGATTCAGCAAGTTCTGGTGAGTTTTTGATGAATAATTGCCCATCTGTCAAATGCTGCAAGGTTGATGTGTAGACTTTTGTAAGTGATGGGATCTTACTTTACAGCCTTTCAGCTGGTACATGGTTTTCACTTGGGTGGGTAAAGGTATTGGGTGGTTAATGAATATTGGCTCAGCTTCCATACACTTCTCTGGCATTAGTTACCAGGTGGTTTCTCTGGGTCCATATCTCATGTTCACTCACAAATTCACCCTCTCCACCACCATTTTTTCCTCTGGTGATCCTCAGTAATTCTCTGTGAACCCTGGAGACAGGAAGAGGATCATTTGCCACTCTCCATTCTCTTTCCAATTTATAACTATAGTGCTAATTCCATGCCCTGCTTCCTTCATTCTTGCTATAGCCATTTTGATTATCTATGAATACTTAGCCTGTGTTCCATATTCTTCCCAGCACTTTCTTGAAGGCCTTAGCAACATTCTGACTGTGCTGATAGCTTATTTGAATGCGAGTCCTTCAGATGGAGCAGGGTAGGGTAATTTTTTAAAAAAAAATTTATATATTAATTGTTACATTTTAAGTATACAATACATTTACATTTATCATTGGGTGTTTGTACCTGAACATGCTGTATCTTAGTTCTTATTTTTTCCCCATTACCCATGAGCCCTTCACCCCCTCCACCCTTCCCTATTTACATAGACTTTGTTTTCATTTTTTTTTCTTTCTCATAATTTTTCCTTTCCCTTCTTCCCTTTCCCCTTCCCTTCCCACCACCTCAACACTTTTGGACATTTTCCTATTTCAAATTATCAATTATTCGTTTTAATCATTTTCATCCTTATTTAGACTTTCAGTTTCTCACACTAGAGAAACTATTCGGTATTTACACATGTGTGTCCTATTTATTTCACTGAAGAGTATTGCCTCAATATGCATCCATTTAGCTATAAATGACTCTAGTTTCTCATTCTTTATGCCTGAGTAGTACTCCATTTTATAAAAAAACCACATCTTCTTTATCCACTTTCCAGTTGATGGGCACTCGGGCTGTTTCCAAACCTTAGATATTACAAACTGTGCCGCTATAAACACAGGTGCACATATATCGCTGTGGAATGATTCTTTTAATTCTTTGGGGAAGATATCCAGTAGGGGAATAGCTGGATCAAATGGGACCTCTATCCCTAGTTCTTTGAGTTATCTCTATACAGATTTCCACAGTGGTTGCACCAGTCTGCACTCCCACCAACAATGGAGAAGGGTTCCTTTCTCCCCACACCCCC
>NW_004624777.1:9217886-9235623 GCF_000247695.1 Heterocephalus glaber
ACAGCATATTGTTGGGCTTTGCTCCTTAATCCATTCTGCCAGTCTATTTCTTTTGATTGGTGAATTGAGGCCATTAACATTGAGGGTTATAATTGATAGATATTGACTCATCCTTGTCATGATGTTTTACTCATGTTGGCTCTTTTAGTTTTTATTTTTTCCCCCTTTCCCTTTAGTTTCTTGCCTTGCCTGGTGACTTCGCTCTGTTGGGCCTCATGGAGTTGTGACCTTCATTGTCTTTTTCTAGGATATTGTTTAGAATTTTTTGGAGTGCTGATTTGGTATTCATGAAATTTCTCAGGTGTTCTTTGTCATGGAAGTATCTAATTTCCCCATCGATTTTGAAAGATAATTTTTCAGGATACAACAGTCTAGGTTGGAAGTTATTTTCTTTTCGGGCTTGAAATACTTTACTCCAGGCTCTTCTTGACTTGAGGGTTTATGTGGAGAAGTCTGCTGTGATTCTGATGGGCTTTCCTTTGTATGTGATGTGTTTCTTTTCTCTAACTGCTTATGGGTGTTCTTCTGTTGGGTTTCTGGGATCTTGACTATTATACGTCTAGGAGTAGATTTTTTTTGATCGTGGCTAGTTGGAGTTCTATATGCTTCACTTATCTGTATTTCCAATTGTCTATCTCTGTCTGGGAAGTTTTCTACTATTCTGTGAACAGTTTTTTTCATGTCATTTGTACTTTCTCTTGCTTTTTCATGGACTCCTATCAGTCTTATGTTATTCTTCTTTGCATCATCTAGCAGCTGCTGAATTGATTTCTCATGTTCGCTTACTATTTCCAAGAATTCTCTGTTTTCATGGTTACTAACTGCAATCCTTTCTTCTATATCTGATATTCTATCTTCAGATTCCCTTAAGCTGCTGTGGATACTTTCAGTGGAGTTTTTAATCTCTTGGATATCTGTTTGAATCTGTTTCATGGATTCCCTTTCTTTCCTGTGTTGGGTGATCATGGCTTCCATTTCTTTCTTATGCTGGGCATTCATGGCTTCTAGCATGGTTTTGAGCTCATCTATTTTTTTTTATTTATCTTTTTCTGTTCTAGAGCCTCTAATCATGTCTTTCATTCTGCTCGCCATCTCTGTAGTTATCTGGGAAATTATTTCTGCTTTGAATTTTTCTAGAGCCTCATTCATCTGTTTTGGTACTTCCTGTGCTATCAGTTCAGAGTGTCTGGGAGGTTGAATATCAGACTTTTCCATCTTGTTTCCCCCAGAATTTGCCTTTGGTGGGGTGGAAGTGTGGGTTTGTGCCTTGCTTCAATGTCTTCTCATTTTTGTTTTTGGTACTGTTCTTGGTTTAATTCCTGGGTTGATACTTCAAAATTGCTTATTGTAAGTATCCTTGTTGCTAGTATTTAGAATCCCTATGGAATGATTGCTTCTCAGAGGTGTCTTCCAGATATATCTGGACTTTAAGTTTTGAGTTTCTAATGACTCTGAGGCTATCTCATTTTCATTATGCCAGGAAGGACAACTGATTAGATCAATCACAATACCTTAGCCCAATTGATGCAATTAACAACACCATAGCATCATGCACAGCTTAGAAAATGATAATTTGTGGTAGTTATTAATCTACACTTTTTACCATGTGAATTAAATCAAAATTGAGGACCAGCCCAATATGTTTATAGTGCATAAACTCTTCAACATAGCAACTTTACCCTTTGGGATGGGGAGTTAGAAGGAGTTGGGGAGGGAAGGATGGATAGGTAGAAGGATAGGGAAAGGTTACCAGTGAGGCCAGAGGACACAGAAAAATCATGGAAACTCTAAGAAACTGTTGAAGACAAGAGGAAAAGACAGAATGAAAGAACAAAGATGAGAACAGAGCAACCTAACAGCAATAGGGAAGCTATAAACTGTATTTACTTTCCTTTAAAACTAACAGCATAGGGAGGCTAGATACTGGACTTACTTTCCTTTAAAACTAATGACATTCAAGAGAAGGAAAAAGGGAAGAAAAGAAAAAAGAAGAAATCTGAATTAGGGCCAGAAAAGGAACAAAAAGGTAGATGAAGAACAATGTAGGATAGTGAGAGAATGAGAGAGAGAGAAAGAGAGAGAGAGAGAGAGAGAGAGAGAAAAGATAAAAGAAAAGTTTGAAAAGAGTAGAAAAAAATTAAAATTAAAAATAAGAGCAAAAAAAATAATTTTGAAAATAACAAAAAATAAAAATGAAGCTCCTCCTTCAGGGTACATCTCTACTGTCACAATAGACAATGAGGGCAGCAGTATGCAGATATAAGTCAATGAGTCTCAGCAAGCTAGTAGTAGACCCATGAGATTCAGGCAGATTTCTGGCTGCAAGTCCCAAGTTGAGCTCCCTGTCCTCCTGCAGGGTTGAACTGTGCAAGGTTCTACTGCAGTTTACAGCTGCCCTTCCCCTGAAGATAGTCCAGGTTCCAGTGGGAGGTGATGATCCCTCCAACTTACCAAGTACGGTGGTCTGGTGTGCCTGTATTGCAGAGATTCTCTTCACTTTCCCAGTGGGCTTCAATTTTCATCAAGGAGACTGAGAGAGTCCCTCTTTCTGTTATTCACTTCTGCTCTATCTTCTGGAGCTCAGGACAATGGCCTTTATGACCCCCTGTGCCTCTGTAGCGGAACCAGGTACCAGCACAGCCAGGAGGCCAGAGGCAGGGAGGTGGGGGTGAGGTGGGGTTGGAGGGGTGCTGCAGGAGCCTGCACAGCTAAGCTGGCCACTGGAGGGTGGGGCGAGGGAGGGAGAGAGCCTTGCTTCACGTGGTTGAGGTCCTTACCATCTGCTCTCTGATTGGTCCATGCTTTTCCTTTAAATATATGATTTTAAAACTCAATGCATTCCTAAATTTAATGATTGTTTCTTTTGGGGGACTAACTTGTTGAATTTTATGGTATGAATAAATGTGAAAAATATGTCAATTTATCGAAATCTGTAATAGACAACTTTTTTTTTATTCTTTTATTGGTACATTTTAGGTATACAACACAATTACATGTCTCATTGGGAACTGTACCTTTATATAATGCACCTTGGTTCTTATTTTTTCCCCATTCCTAGACCTCCCTTCACCCCCTCCACCCTTCCCTGTTTACAAAGACTTTATTTCCATTTTTTCCATTTCTCAGCATTTTTCCCTTCCCTTCTTTCCTTTCCCCTGCCCCTCCCACTACCCCTACCCTTTTGGACCTTTTCTTCCTATTTTGCATTAACAGTTATTCATTCTAATCATTGGTACATTTTAGGTATACAATATAATGACATTCATCATTGGAAATTTGCACCTTTACATAATCTCTCTTGGTTATTTTTCACCCTTGCCCAGCCCTCCCTTCAACCCCTCCATTCCTCCCTATTTACAAAGATTTTGTACCTATTTTTCCATTTTCTCATATTAATCTCACTCCCTTCTATCCTTTCCTCTAGCCCTCCCACTTCCTTCCCCTTTGCCCCTTTTCTTCCTTGTAATAGTCAACTTTTAAGGAGAAGATTTATTTAGTTGTATCTGGCAAAGTACCTATGAACAAAATGAATAGAAAGCTTTGTTTCCGATATTTCTGAGAGAACCATATACTTGCAATGTAGGTTTAATTTATCACATAATCAAAGCCACTGGAAGCATCACTCAATGAGTTGAAGATGCAATGGGGTTTAGTAGATTGGTCTTTCAGGTCAGGCAAAACCCAACAAAATTATTAAGTATGTTCCTGTGCCTCCATTTCTGCCCCTTTTCTATTTCTTCTTGCTGATCCTGTCCTGAGAAAAAGATGCCTTTCCTCCTACTTGCATTTGTTGTAACAACTAATTCTTGTGAACTAACATACTGTAGATAAGAACCAAAGCTGTAGTTCTTTAGGGGAGTGTGGTGGAGTTTACAGTGTGCATGCATGTCTGCTTCTCTGCAATTCCAGCCAACTGTGTAGATTGGCATGTGGCTGGGTTCTGCCTCATGGGATGTCAGTGGAACTGATGGCGGGCTCCCCTTATAAACTGGCATCTTCCATGCTCTGAACTTAAAATATCCTGTACCATCTTCCATGTTGTCCCAAGCATGCATATCTGACTTTGTATGGGCAAGAAATACTTTTGTTGTATCAGGCTCTGAGATTTCAGTTTGCTTTGCCTACTCTGGTCAACATATAGGGGTATTTTCAGTCTTATAGATGGCTACTGAAGGTATTTGTCACAAGTGAATGAAACTTATGGCATAATGATAGACACTGGGGGGACTCTTTTTGAATAAAGATAAACTCTTTTGGTACAGCCTTAAGTCACATCCTGAGAGTGACACTTCTTGAGCCCTAGGATATTGCCTTCATATCAGAATTTATCTCTTTGCCTTGGTCCTGCTCCCATAATGTTTGCAGGATTTTTTAAAACTGGAAAATGGATGATTAATACCCATGTAATAGAATATTGTGGAGTTTAAAAGAGATGCCATATGTAAAATGTCTAGACCAGCGCCTAGCACATAGCAGGTGCCAGAGCCATCCTGGGAGAGTATCAGAAATTCGATCCCATAATTAACTTTGTAAATTTTTGATGTGATTCACAGATGGGTGTTGTTTACATTAGTGACATCTAGTAATTTAAGAATTCCCACTTAAAATTTGCACTTTCTACATTTCAGTGTCATCATACTCTGGCTGCCCTGACCAAGTTGATGCATGGATAAGTACCCAATAAACAGTAACTATTTCTATTTTACTATTATTTTTCTAAAGGAAGTGAGAGCAACACTGCTATTGTGACGACATTATTCTCTCGATTTAGGCCAGAGAGGCCAGAGCTCCATGGTGAGGCTGATAGCTGCACAATGGTGTGCAACTGATTGGACGGATGCCAGTTGGACTGATTTATTCTAAAGGGCAGAAAAACTGGACTGAGCTATGGGCAAAATAGCCATGTTTTAATTGTGTTTGTCCTCAAACCATTTCTTTCTGTAGACAATAGCAGGAAAAATGTTGGCTGTGGGTGGGGTTGTAGATTCCAAAGGGCCCAGGTCAGAATTCCATAGTTTGCAGCTTTCTGAGCCTCACCATTCTCACCATTGAATTTCTCTGCTTTTGAATGAGGGCTTTGAACCAGGTGGCCCATCCTCTAACCTGATATTGATATAGGATATATATATATAATATATATATAATATATATATAATAGATATCTAATAGATATATAATTTTTAAGAGTCCTTTCTCTAACCTATTATAACCCAAACATATTTGAAGCATCACATGATTCAATCTCTGTACAAGGAAGAATTCAAATAAACAGTCTCATGCTTCAAAAGTACTTAGCTTTCTTCAGGTGTTTTGCAATTCCTCAATAAATTGCCAAGGTGGGGTTTCTTTTTTGGGGGGATATTCTTTTTTATTTACTTATTTTATAAGTCCTTATAAAATTAATTATCAGACATGCAAAACAGAACTTTACTGAGATATAATTCCCAGTCGTACAATTCACCCATTTAAAGTATACAGTCAATAGGTGTTAGGATGGAATGTGCATTCTTCATATAGAAAAAGGATCTTAAATTCCCCCTACTTCACTTTCAGTCTCAATCTTTTCCATGTGGATATGAGGTGCTCTGAATCTCCAACTGATACCTCCTGATTTTGCATGTTCTCTCTGATGCCCATTCTACATGGTTTCTGATCTTTCTTCTTCCTTCCTTTCCTTGCCACCTCTCAGCTCTTAAATATATAAATCATCTGGGATTTATCTGCTTTTTTGCTTTCTATTTGCTCATTATTTAGATTGTGACTATCAAGGGTCCAAGAACAGCTAGAGCAGGTGAGAAAATTTCCCCTTTAGACATGAGTGGGGGACATGGGGCTTCACACTTGATTCTGCTGTGTTGGGGAAGGGGCACCATGGCTGGTTCTCCCATGAATCTTCCTCTTTTCGGTTCCAGTCAGCTCTGCCCTCAGGCATGACTAGAAGTGTGGAAGTACAGTGCTGCTTCTGAGGAAGGCCTAGCATCTCAGGAGACAAACTGTTGAATTAATTTCTAATAGATTGACACAGATTCCACTCATCTCATTTGTGCTGTAAAACTGCGAGGTTGTATGCTTGCATTGCTTCTCACTTCTACCTAAGGTGAGTGGGGCTCTTGATAGAGTCTCTGGGATGACATGGGTGTGTCTCTCAGTGCAGCAGAAGGCTGGTCCTTGCCTGTTGTGGCAGGCCCCTGCCTGACAAGGCCACGCTGGGCTCACAGCTCCCAGGGAAGTCATTGCCATGGTGTGAAGATTTCTCCATGACCCAATTTGTTCAGTGTGTTGTTTTACAGAATTTCATACTGATGAAAATCAATTAAGGAATAAATATTTATTAAGTGCCTGCTGTCTTTAAAATATGCTCTGAATATTTTGTATAATGCATAGTCCTTAATCTCAAAGGAGATACAGCGAGGATGTATACATAAGCAAATTAATATTATCATATTAGAAGTAAAAGAAGGTTATCTTTTAGGACAAACTTGAATTTTTTTAATTGAAAATAATCTTTGTACTAGATCATTAATCAATAATACATTATTTATTGTAAACTTTTTTTATAATATAGACAGAATCATGAAGAAGAAAGTACAAAGGATTATGAATTCTGCTTCTTAGAATTAACTATTGTTAGAAGTTTTTTTCTTTGTATTGGGGATCGAATTCAGGACATTTCGCTTGTGAGGCAGGCGGCGGCACCACTGAGCTACATCCCCGGCCCCATTGTTAGAGTTTTGATGAACATACTTTGAGACATCTTGCTATGCATACATCCACCATATATTATACCTACATACTTTTACTTAACCAGATTTATAACATATTTACTATTTGTAACTTTTTTTTCTCTCTGCAGTATGTTAGAACTGGTTTCCCCATAGATATATGTAGACTGATGTTATTATGTTTAATTGTAGTACAATATTGCATTGTATCATCGTAATTTATTTAATAGATCCCTTATTGATGAAAATTTAAATTATTCTTAATTCTTTAAAGTACTATAAACAATCATTGCTTGGTGTAATATTGTGCCTGTTGCATAAATTTTTTGGTGGTGAAATTGCTGGATCAAAGAATTTGAGTGTTTAAACTTTTGATATATAATGCCACACTTTCTTCAAAATAACCAACCCCCTGAATTCAGATGCTGTGGATGCCCTGTCCATGTCTTTTTTTCCCACACTGGGACACCTCAGAGAGAACAAGTTTGTGGATTCTTGTGTGGCTCTGCCAAGAATATTCTGTAGCTGTGCAGCCCGGGCACAACTAGGGAGGCAGGAAACACTCGACTTGTCAGGAATTAACGTGACTCCTAACCATCAGTGACAGGAATTGATGGATAAGGGTCTGGTGACTTTGCTCCCTTCCTGCACTGTTCTACACAGTCCAGTCCAGTTGCCTGTTGTAGAATCCTGCTTGCTTTCCTCTCTTATTGATGGACTTCCCTGTGCTTTGCTGGGCTTTTGGGGGCTTTTACTCAAATGCTAGTCTTAGGATTTGCTTTTTGATGAAACTCAAATGAATACAACCTTCATATCACAGATGAAAAGTATGCCAGGCAGAATAATTCACCCTGCTCCTCAGATGTCCAGGTCTTAATCCCTGGAACCTGTGAAAATGTTACCTTACATGGCAAAAGGGACTTTGCAGACGTGGCCATGTATGCAATCATATATTAAGAATTTGAATCTGGAGGGTTATCCTGGATTATCTGGGTGGCCCCAACATGATCACAAAGGTCCTTAAAAGTAAAAGAGGGAGGTAGAGGGGAAAGTCAGAAGAAGCATGAAGATGAGTTAGAAAGAGGCAAGCATTGTGTGGAGGATAAGGGCCATGAGCCAGGGAGTGTGGGTGGCCTCTAGAAGCTGGAAAAGACAAGAGAATGGAACTCCCTTTGTCCCCAGGGCTTCTAGAAGGACCATAACCCTCCTGGCACTTTGACTTTAGCTTGGCAAGATCTGTATTGGGCTTCTAACCTACAGAATTATCGAATTATGCATTTGTGCCCAGTTTTTAGTAATCTCTTATGGTAGCAATAAAAAAAAAAAAAACTAATACAAAAAGTTAAACAATATAAGGCCTGGAGCCAGGAATTTAGCTCAGTGGTTTAGCCACCTGCTGCGCAAGCACAAGACCCGAGTTCAATCCCCAGTACGAAAAAAACCAATATAAGGCGGGAGATACCAGAAGCATCATCTGGCAGTGCTTATTATTCACAAGAGAGGCATGAACAGTGTGGCTGAGAGAGGGAAGAAATCAATCCCTTTCTTTCTTCTTGAGCAGTTTGTTGTGGATGAGTGTAGAGTAGGTGACTCACTGACCTCTACAAGGAGGACTATGGCCAGAAATTCTCCCAACAAGTTGGGGTTTTGTGTGTTTTAATTTACTTGAAAATTCTGTTAGGTTTCTGAAAAGTTTGCTCTGTATAAAAATTATCTGGTAAAAAGAAAAGCTTAAAAAAAGATTATTTGGGGGGGGTATTTAAAATGCAGTCTTGGATCACATTTACCAGAGGTTCTGATTCAAAGGCCTTGGAATAGGGCCCAGGAATTTGCATTTAAAACAGTTATTCTGACACATGTTGCCCTAGAGGACTCTCCTACTAGAAAGCTTTGGTCCTTGGTAGCTGAGGACAGGGTCGCCATGGTACCTACTTTGTCACACAGGTTAAGTAGGCAAGATCAGAAGAAAAGTAAATTGCTATAAATTATCTACCATTGTCATGGGCAAAAATTCTAGTTTTGTTTCTGTTTGGGAGAGTCAGTCACAATCATCATTAGCATCAACCAGCAGGCTGATTGTAATAGAGAGGGAGGGGGCCTGTGTCACCAGATACAAAGCATCTGGGCCCTGGAGCCCCTAAGGATTGTTTGATCTTGTGAGTGGTTTGCCTACAGTAGCATTTCCTCATTTGGCTGATGGGTGTATCATTTCCAAATGACCTTGGAGAGTCAGAGCAGTTTGCTGATACTAACTGGAAGCTGCAAACTCAAACATTTGGGATATCCTGATGATTGCAGATGTGCCAGAGGGTGTCTTGGATCTTCCCCAGGGAGGGCCATGGAGGTCACCTTCAAAGAATGCTTGCCTTTGTCTTGTGCCTTTTTGAAGGAGGCCCTGTGCTTGTCTAGCTCCATGCAGCTCTCTGAAATGTCAGGAGATAAGAAATGCCTCTCAGCACGAAGGCTTCCAGACACATATGTGACAAGAAATTTGGCATCAGCTTTACAAGTGTCAGATGTCTAGGATAAAGCAATATGGGTATAGTATTTCTGGTGCTATTTTGGTGCCTTCTGCATGAGCCTGCAGCATTAGAAAAACTGCTTCTCAGCTTTGGGTGATAGCCTTACTGGCGCTCAGCTTGCATGTCTGAAAGTACAGTAGAGTTGGGTCACCAACATACTAGTAATGGGCCACAGCAAAGACATGGTACTGACCTTTCAGGGAGTGCCTTTGAGGGGCCTGGGGCATTTTCCAACTTATGATGATTTGGGTGGCATGGCCACAGGACCTCTCATCAGATGGCTCCATGAAGCATTAACTCTTGCAACCCCCCTGCCAAGGTGGTAAAAATTCTTGTCCTTGCTTGTCAGACATGGAGAGGCCCAACGGACAGGGTCACAGGCTGGTCAATTTATTTATTGTTGGATGACATCAGAACAAATTTCTACCCTATAGAACTCAGGGAATTTGTCTCCTGGCGAGAGTGCATTTTTGGCACTTTGTGACTTGCTGAAAGACTTGAAGTTCTCAGTCTGGCTGTTCATTGGTTAAGAACAAATGCCTAGGGCACTTGGCTTAATGACTGTCATAAGCAGTGTGAAAAAATGTGTAAGAAAAAACAAAATATGGTAATGTAGAGAGGTTGTTATGGCAATAATATTCAATAGGAATATTGTATATGAAGTCTGAGTGCTAATGCATCCCCTCACCCAATATATTTGAAACTGTTTGGTTCCTGTTTTAATTTTAATTTTATTTATTTCATTTTTAAAAATTGAGTGACGAGCTCTGGACACCATAGCTTACAAAGGTCAAAATAACTTAAAGTGGAGATTTTCCTGAATGATTCAAATGTGGGAAAGAAACAGCTGTGAGAAAAGATGAAGGTATGGCTTTTAACTTATAGAAAGAAGAAAAATTATGTAGGGTGTAAATTTATCACAAAAGATTATTTTGTAAAAGATAATTTAATTTTCTTTCTTTCTTTCTTTTTTTTTTACTTGGTACTGGGGATCAAACCCGGGTCCTTGCGCTTGCCCTTGCGCAGCAGGGGGTGAAACCACTGAGCTAAATCCCCAGCCCCGATAATTTAATTATCTACTGATGACAAAGCTTGAAAAAGAGGGTTTATCCCAGAGCATGAAAGATTTAAAGAGTCATAGGACAGAATTTTCTGGAGTGGAGGATGATTAAAAGGCAGAATAGGCTCCCTGGAGAGGAATTTCTGCTTCTGGTCACTTAGGAATAGGCTGAATCAAGCAAGGCCTGATGGATGTTAATGGCTTCCATTGGCAACCCCAGCACCCTAAGTAGGCTTCCTGGTAGTGATAATGGATTATTTTTCTCTCATCTGTTTGGTTTGAAAGAATTTTACACTTACTGAAGAGTTGCAAAACTAGCACATAGAGTTCCAGTATGTCCTTTACCCAGCTTATTGTGATTGCTAGTATCTTATACAGCCATGATTCAAATATCAAGAAATTAGCATTGTTACAACACAGTAGAGGCTTTGAGGAGAAACACAATAGGTAGGGCAAGGGTGACAAATTCTTTAACAGAGCAGATCACTTGTTTGATCACCATATGAGATTTCATTTTGACAAATGGCTTTGTTGCAAAAATTCAAAAACCACAGATGTAGGAAGACAGACAGACTGACCTCTGTTACTAGCATTTTGTACTTTTGATAATTATTTCACTTGTTGAAAAATTATTTCTCATTTTAATCTCAATTAGTGATCTTGCAGCTGGTAGTCCCACAGGAATATTTTTGAAAGAAAAGGATAAACTCCATGAAGCTCTATGAGCTAGAAGAAAGATGACAACTACATTTAAGATAGTTGAACTGTAATTATTAATTAGTGTTATACAAAAACAAATGAAGCACACAGTTCTGTCAGTGTCTTGGGAATCATAGTGCCCAACAGATTAATAAGAGCTCAGATCCAAAAATAAAGAACTCAGATCCTAATAAATGAATTAAAATCATTCAAAATATTATGCATATGGGCACCCTGCAGTATGACAACTGGCCCATTTCTAAGAAGCAACATCATCTAAATACAGAGGATTGAAAATGGTTTTGTTAAATGTGTATGGGACTAAAGTGCCCAATATATATCTACTATTAAAAAAAATTAAAGCACAAGGTCCTGAGTTTGATCCCTGGTATCCAAAAAAAAAAAAAAAAAAAAAAAATTATTCATGCAAAAATAGGCAACAGTGTGGTGCAGTACAAGTGTTGGGCACTTGAAAGATTCTCTGCTCATGAAGATTGGTAAAAAAATTCTTCACTATGACTCAGTTGTGCAAGATTTCAGAGGGATGATTTAGCTGAGTCTGGAATGCCAGGCTTTCATCATGACATTTAAAGCATAAGAGCTTGACAGAGGCCTCCCATTAGTTGCCGAGTGTGATGGAAAGAATAATGGCTCCCCAAAGATGTCATGTACTAATCCTTGGCACCTGTGAATATGTTCGCTTACATGGCAAGGGGGATTAAGGCTCAAATGAAATTAATGTCACTATCAGGTGACTTTGAGGTAGGGAGATTATGCTCGATTATCTGGTGAGCCCAGTGTAAGTACTGGGTCCTCAGCAATGAAAGAGGTCCAATGAAAAAACGGGCAACTAAAATGAACAGACCCTTCTCAGAATAAGTACAAATAGCCAATAAGTACACGAAAAGATGTTCACCATCTCTAGTGAGCTGTATGGCCTGCTGATTTGTAACTGCTTCTGTTTTCATTAGAGAAATGTAAATTAAAACAACGCAGATTCTCTTACTCCAGAAAGAATGGCTATCATCAAAAAAGTCAAATAATAACAAATGCCGGAGAGGCTGTAGGGAAAAAGGAACCCTTCTACATTGTTGGTAGAAATGTAAACTGGTACAATCACTATGGAAATCAGTATGAGACGCCTCAAAAAGAAACATAAAAATTCCATTTGACTCATCTATTGCCCATGTAGGTATCTTTCTGAAGGAGTTAAAAGACAACATATTACAGTTATACATGCATACTCATGTTTCTAGCAGCACAACTCAGATTAACTAAATCTTGGAAGTGGCCTACATGTCCATCAATAAATGTATTTATACACAGTGGAGTACTACTCTGTAATAAAGAAGGATAAATTTGAGGCATTTGTATGAAACTGGATGCACCTTGAGACTATAATATTAAGTGAAATAAATCCAATACACAAGCTTAAATATTAGATGGTTTCTTTTATATGATAAACCTAAACTACAAAACAAGATAAAGAGTGAAATAGATGATACAGAAATAGAAGATAGAGGAAACAAGGAAGGGGACCAAGAGATGGAAGGGGAGGGGGAAAGGGAACATAAACAGAATTAAAGTATGTTAGGTACATGTACCAGCTCTCCATAAAAAACGTAACCATTATGTACTGCAAACATGTACTAATAAAAATAAATTTTTTTTTTTTTTTTTAAAGTGAAAGAGGAAATCAGTCGTGGCCATGGGCTCCTGCCAGGGTTAATCTCAGAGTACGGAGCAGGCGGGGCCGTTGGCGCTCCGCCCCGCCCAGTGGTGGGGCCTGCTAGGCCTCGCGGCATCCCCGGTCTGGAGTAGGCCTAGTCTGCCGGCAAGGGCGCCCCAAAGGCGGGAGGCGCCATGTCGCTGGTTGCCTATGCCAGCAGCGATGAGAGCGAGCCAGACATGGGGGAGCCGGGGCCGGAGGAAGAAGAGGCGGCGGCCCTCGCGCCAGGGCCCACCTTGGGAGGCTTGTTCTCTTCCCTCCCTGCACCCAAGGGTCCGGCCTTGCTGCCCCCGCCGCCCCAGATGCTGGCCCGGCCTTCCCCTCCGCCCCTGCTCCTGCCCCCGCCCCACCGGAGACCCCAAACTCCAGCCTCCACCGCCCTTACCCTTAGGCTGGGGAGGGGATGGGTCTGGGGCTGCGGGCTCCCCCGAGGCCCTGGCCTCAGCCGGCCCCCTCCCCTGTCGGCGGTGCCAGCCCCCCCCCCCGGGGGGGGGGGCCTTCCTAAGCCAAAGAAGAGGACAGAGCGGGTGAAGATCGTGGCGCCGGAGCTGCACAAGGAAGATTCAGATTCTGAGGAAGATGAACCCACAAAGAAGAAAATTGTCCTTTAGGTATCCGGCGAGGGGACTGGTTTGTCTGCCTTGCTTCCCCACCTAAAAATCTGACTGTGAAAGAGACTTAACAGGTTGCTCCTGCCCCATGCCTTCTCCCGGAGACCCTCAGATGGCTCCTCTGATGCCAAGCCCTCTAGACTGGCTTCTAAGACCAAGCCTTCCTCTCTTGCACCTGTCGTGGGCACCACAACAACCACTCCGTCGCCCTCTGCCATCAAGGCTGCTGCCAAGAGCGCTGCCCTGCAGGTGACAAAGCAAATCATGCAGGAAGAGGACGACAATGATGAGGAAGTGGCCCCTGAGAACTTTTTCTCCCTCCCTGAGAAGGCCGAGGCACCTGGAGTTGAGCCATACCTTTACCCTGTCCCCACTGTCCCTGAAGAGCTGCCTCCAGGCATGGAGCCCGAGCTGGCGTTCCAGGACAATGCAGCCAACGCCCCCCCTTGAGTTTAGGATGTCAGCAGGCTCCAGTGGGGCCCCTTGGACGGCTAAGCCTGGGGCTGACTACAGCTACAATCAGTTCTCTGCATATGGCGATGCCAATGCTGCTGGTGCTTATTATCAGGATTATTACAGTGGTGGCTACTATCCTGCGCAGGACCCGGCTCTGGCCTCCTCCCAGGAAGTCGCCCCAGATGCCTCCTTCATCAATGATGAAGCATTTAAGCGGCTACAAGGCAAGAGGAACCGAGGGAGGGAGGAAATCACCTTCTTAGAGATCAAAGGTGATGACCAGCTCAGTGGGGCCCAGCAGTCAATGACCAAGTCGCTGACAGAAGAGAAGACCATGAAGTCATTCAGCAGAAAGAAAGGTGAGCAGCCAACAGGCCAGCAGCGGTGGAAACACCAGATCACATATCTGATTTGTCAGGCTAAAGAGTGGGAGCTGGAACTGAAGAACACCTGGTTGGAGAACAAACTCAGCCGCCGCCAGACGCAAGCCAAATATGGATTCTAGGGCTCTGGAACCCACTGCTCCCAGGATCTCCTACAGCCCAGGCGGCCCGGCCCCAGCTTCGCCTCCAGGACCCCCACTGCTCTAAGCCCAGGACCTCTTTCCCTGGACCCCAGCCCCCGCCTCTGCGAGAATGAACCTATTTGATAGATTTTTCTTAACAAGTTAGAAAATTCAGCTCCTTCCTGTGACACAGCCAGCAAACTCAAGTGCTGCCTCCACAGGGCCGGGCTCTGGGGGTGGGAGTTTCCCCACTGGGTGTGGTCAGGTATTGAATTCTCCCCCAGCCTTTTTTTTTTTTTAACAAGGGATGTCTGTTAAAATAAAACATTCAATCTGACAGATAAAAAAATAAATAAATAAATAAAGTGAAAGACGCAGAAGAAACTGTCACAGTGCAGTGATATGTGGAAGACTTGGCTGGCCATTGCTGATCTTAAAGTTGGAAGAGAGTCACAAGAAAGCCACACTGAGATCAGCCTCTCCAAAGTCCAGCAAGGGACTCTTTCACAGAGTCTTCAGAAAGAAGTGTACCTGCTGGCACCCTTGATTTTAGCCCATTGAAAATGGTTTTTAACCCCCATAACTATAAAATAATAGATTTTCACTGTTTTTGGCCACTAAATTTATTTTAACCTGTTATAGCAGCAATAGGAAATGCAATACATTAGTCACAGCCTTTGAGAGATCCTCTGCAATCTGATTCCACCAAATCTACCCAACTTTATCTCCCTTCACTCTCCAACAGTGTCTTCTGCTCTAGTAAAGTGAGTATCATTCCCCTCTCCACATACACTAGGTTCATCCCCAGCCCTAGTTATTACCCCTTCAGTGGGGTTCTCTAGAATGAACCTGTGTGGATATGGTTTATTCTTTGCATGAACTGCTAGGCTAACTTTACTTTGACTCCTCAGATGATCAGATGTTAATTGCATGTTAGCCATGTGTGCCACTGATACCATGCGAATGACTAAAGGGCTTAGTTTTAGCTGCACATACATTGACTAGTGGAGGAGGTGAACACAGAGCAGTTATAAAACTGCATGCCATACAGTATAGCTGAAACACATGTAGAGTGGTAGAAGAATGAAGGGAAGGAATGCCTGACTGCCTAGTGGGAGTGAGTATGGGGAGAAAGATGGTGTCTAAATAAACATTCTCAAATTGGGGGATGCTCAGGCTGACTCATGAATGATGAGTTTTCGAGGCAGCAAAAGAATGAGAAACGAAAAGTTATTTCAGACAGGACAGCTAGTTCAAAAGAGAGAGATATGCGATGTTTTATGAAGGGACTATGAATAGTGTGGCATAACAATAGAGGTTTAAGGAGAGAACAACAAGAAATTAAGTTGGAAAGCTAGGCAGATGACAGGTGGTTTTACAGGTTATGCTAAGTGGTTGATAGGTACCAGGGAGCCAATGAATGATTTAAGCAAGAGAATGATTTACATTTTGGAAAATTCCTCTCATTTTCATAGGAAAGAGAGATGTGAAAGGGATGAGGCTAAGGCAGAGAGAGAACAGCTAGGAGCCTGTGGTCTAGGAAGGAATCAATTGCTAGGGCCCGAACTAAGGTACTAATAGGGGATTCAGAGAGGTGAGAGTTGGGAAATATTTAGAGAGAAAAATCTATGGAGAGGAGGTCACGGAGTGGATGACCCTCTGAAACAGAAAAGTTGATTTGGTGAGAAAAATAAGATGCTTGGTTTACTAGTAAATTTGAAGTGCACATAGAATAGAAAAATGAACGGTCCCAGCACACAACTGGTGTTGAGGTCAGGCACAGGATTTAGGCTGAAGACGATTCTGGAATCATTAGTATGTGGGCAAGAAGGCAGAGCTATATAAATATGTAAATGGCTCAGCAAGTTTTAGGAGACCCAGGAGACAGTGGTGTCCCAGTGTCTTAGTTAGTTTGGCTACTATAACAAAAACCCCACAGCCTGGTAGCTTATACAACATAATTTATCTCTCACAGGTCAAGAGACTGAGAAATTTGGGGTTAAAGTGCTAGCCTCTCTAGAGTCAGGTGAGGGCCTTCTTCCTGGTTTGCAGGCTGCTGTCTTATTATTCCTCACACGGTAGGGAGGAGAAAAGAAACAGCTCTCTTGTGTCCACCCCCCTCCTCTTCCACCTCTACCTAGTTCTTTGTGGTACCGGGGATTGAACCTAGAACCTTTCCACTGAGCTACATCCCCAGTCCTTTTTTATTTCTTATTTTGAGTCAGGGTCTTGCTAAGTGGCTAAATTGTATAGGCCGGGATTGGACTTCTCATCCTCTAGCTTCAGCCTCTCAGAGTGCTGAGATTACAGGCATGTACTTGACATTTGTCTTTTCTTATAAAAATACTAACCTCATTTATGAAGACTCCATGCTCATAGCCTAGTCATCTCCGGAAGGCTCTACCTCTAAATACCACCATGTTGAGGAGTAGGATTTTAACATGTGAATTGTGGAGGACATACTCAGTCCATAGTAGCCAGGGACATGGGGAAGGGAGTGTGACAAACAAATCTAAACAGCATGGAAAATGATGGAGAGGTCAGGTAGAATGATGAACATTTTTGTTATGGTTGAATAGCCTTGTTGCAGGAGTTTCATTGAGGTCTTGGGAGTGGAAGTCAAGTCTGAGAGTAAATTAGAGGTGATGAAGTAGGAAAACCCAAGGTGACCATCACTTCTAAGAAGCTGGGCTGTGTGACGTCAAAGGTAGAGAGCAATGGCAAAGTTGAAAGAGATTTGAGTGATCTCTGAGTGGGAAGAGGGTGGGAGGAGAAGGAAAGGGGGAGGAAGTATTATTAGAAAGAGAAGAAGTCAGATAACCTAGTGTAGAGAATCTAGCTTTAGATTAAGGAGGATCCCTCCGACCAAGGTTAGTTTGTATGTTGTGAAGTACAATTGGGTATAATAAGTTGAAAGAATTCCCATTCTTTAATAATCATCATGTAGGAATGGTGGGCATCTTTCAGAAGGAACAGGTTTTGGCAGGAGGCCTGGCCATGAAGACCACCTTTAGGGTTTAGCACAGAATTGAGTAGGGAAAGTGAAGTGGAGGTCATTGGAATTTGGAAAGGCAAGGAACTGAGGTTTAGGTGTTGGATGGGTACTTCACAAGGATATTTGTTTTGCCCAAGCTGATGGAGAGATTGAAGCAAGAGGAAATTGATGAATCTGGAGCTGAAGCTCTTAGAAACTGCACGCAGGTGATGATTTGAGTCACTTCTGTAATAACTCAAATTTACTCTTGATAAAGGGTGGATTATTGGAATGCTACTCAGCCATAAAGAACGACAAACTAGAAACATTTATAGCTAAATGGATGCATATTGAGGCCATACTTTTAAGTGAAATAAATAGGACACACATGTGTAAATACTGAATAGTTTCTCTAGTGTGAGAAACTGAAAATGTAAATAAGGATTAAAATGAATAATT
>NW_004624777.1:9235774-9262032 GCF_000247695.1 Heterocephalus glaber
GCGCACAGGTAATGGGGAAAAAATAAGAACCAAAATACATCATGTACAGGTACAAGCACCCAATGATAAATGTAAATGTATTGTATACCTAAAATGTACCAAGAAAAGAATTTAAACAAAACAAAACAAATGAAGGATGGATTGAAGACCCCCCTGACCATGTAACAAAGCTTACCTGCTGGTAACAGTGCTTTCTCTGTTATCAGTGAAGCAATTGTGGAAGGAATGGATTCATGTTGCATGTGATTCCTCAACTGGCTTATGAGATATAAACTCTCAACTTCTTGTACTTTTCCAGGGAGAAAAAATTATCAATACATAGATAATCTCTACCTGTTGGCTGTTGCACTACAACCTTGTTTAAACTCAAAATATAATTCCGACTTGTTGGAAGGTCAGAGTAGAATTTTTAAAGGGTTGAATTATTAAAGGTAAGATTGAGATCCATTTTTTGTTTTGTTTTTTGAGACAGGGTGTTGCTACGTAGTTCCCGCTGGCCTCAAAGTAGAGATGATCCTGCTGCCTCAGCCTCCCAAGTGCTGCGATGACAGGCGTGTGCCACCACCCCTGGCTGACATCATTTTTAATATGACCAAAAGAGTTCAAAGTCTTTCATAATAATGAATAATTATGTCCCCTGGAAAGCATTGTCAGGGCTCCAGATCTGTCTTTGTGCATCTTGTTGCAATCTTTTGTAACTTTTGATAGATCTAGTCAACTATTGTTTCCAAGGGCAAAGCAAAGATCTTAAAACATTTATGAGATTTATGGCCTAAATCTAAGCCATAAATGAAGCATAAGAGGTCTTAGACATTTTTGCCTGTATGACGTTTTTCTTTTTCTTTTAGACTTCCTAAAAGCAAAGAGACAAATCAAATCAGTAGATTAAGCCTGTTACTGATGAAGCTAGACATTGCCAAATTAATATAATTGAAAATAGCACCATTTTCTTAGCCTTGCTGGGTGTGGTGGCATACTCCTATAATCCCAGCACTCGGGAGGCTGAGGTAAGAGGCTTGCCATGAGTTCGAGGCCAGCCTGGGCTGCATAGTGAGTTCAAGCCCAGCCTGAATGACAGAGCAAGACCCTGTCTCAAAAAACCAAACAAAAAACAAAAACAAACAAAAAAGGAAATCTTAGCCTCAGGTCTAGATGATTCTTTTTTTTTGGTACTGGGGATCAAACTCAGGACCTTGTGCTTGCAAGGCAGGTGTGGTGCCACTGAGTTAAATCCCTGGCTCTCTAGATGATTCGTATACCAACCCTAAATCTACTTACTGAACATTAAATAGTCTACACTGTTTTGTGGGAAAGGGCAAGATACTCTGAAGTAAAAAGTATATCTGGAGAGATGATCTGATTCAGTGATCAAAAAATTTAAATCTGTTGGTGTTTGTAATGTGTTGAATGGTGGTTCCACCCAAAAGACACACTTCAGGGGTGGAGGTGCCACCTGGTAAGTACATGTGCAAAAATGTCACACTACAAATGGAGTTCATGTAGTGAAAGACTTTGATCTCTTTTGGTGATGTTGAAAAGAGATCTCAATCTTACCTTCAGTAATTCATTATTATGAAAAATCTGCTGTTTGGCCATGCAGCAGAACTAGATTATTGTGTATGCAGGTAGATCAAAGATTTTGACACAAGCAAATAATGTAATTCCAACAATATTAACATTCTGATTGCAGCTAAATGCACTGCTTGTTCAACAGTTCTTCTGTAGACTAAAAAATATTTAATTAAAGAATGAGAACCAAGAAACATGCCTTATTCATATTACAGAAATATATTCCTTATGCCTTCAACTAATAATTCTGCTTATGTTTCTGAAATATATCTACGTCTAGTCACGAATTCTCATTTTTACTCCAGTCTCCAGTTGAAACTGCTTACAGGACATTTCTAATTAGAAATTCTGCCACCACATCAGTGTCTATATGTCTAAAAGCATATTAATATCATCCAACAACCCCAGCGATCTTTTCCTACATTCCAATTTCTGTTATTGATGTCGCCTGTTACTGATATTATAGTACTTGAGATTGCCCAAAATGAGAACAAATTACAGCAGGAAAAAAGTCTGGAATAGTCGTCAAGATTTTGAGAGTTTAGTTTAGATTCTGCATCTCAGACATACATAATTTTGGTTAGCTCACATAAACTCCAGGATCTGTTTCCTCATGTGTGAAATGAAGGGCCTGGGCTGGAAGCAAGATGACTCATTCATTTATTTAACAAACACACTGGCAGGGTCTACCATTCATCGGCCATTCATTCACAGAGCCAGGTGTGGGATGTGGGGTTGTCTGAGCAGGGGTCAGATCCTGCCATTGTGAATCTGTCATCTAAACACTTCCTGCACTGGTCTCTCACCAAGCCTCATGCATGTGTCTCACGGCTTCTCTGCTTGGACCCTTCTTTTCTCCCGCTGCAGTCACTTCAGTCAGAGCTGGGTGCCTGCGGAGCCTCCTCCATCTCTCTCATCTCCTCACACTGATCCATGCCTCACAGTGCACACTTGTCATTGCTCTCCTCCGCCAAATCTGAGGCTTCCTATTGCTGCTTAGAAGTGCTGCCCCAGATTTTTAGACTGTTGTCAAGGTCTCCTGTAATCTGTCCTTATCTTTATGTCTAGTTTTATCTCTACTTGCCTACCTGAAACCCATCTTTAGTCATCCCAGTCTCTTCATTCTTTTCCAAACATGCCTCACCTCTACCTGTCTGTTCTTGTTGAGGCTCTCTCCTGAGATGCTTTCCTCCCACCTGTCTCCTCACTAACCCCAAGTCTACAAAGCTTGGGAAAGCCACACATTCTCTTCTCAAGGAAGGCGTCCCTAGAATACACAGGCCACATCTGCACACCCTCATTCATTTTGTAAATTTATTTTGTGTGTGTTTTGCACGTTTTGGATACTTGGCTACAGAGGATTATGGCACCATCATGTGTCGCACATGTAGGCTGGCCGTATAGCTACAATACATCCGCGTGCTCTTCAAACACAAGTTCTTGTCAGGCAATTTTTCCATGGCCTAACCCAAATCCAGGAACATGAGAGTAGAGGTTGAGACTGTAAAGTGCCAAGTCTGGCTTGCCTGAATTCTTAACATGAGTTCATGTTTTCCTACCTGTGTGACCATCGGTGATTAACTTATCCTCTCTGAACTTTCACTTAATTACTTGCAAAACTGGGGCATCAATATTACTTGACCCAGTTATTCACTAGTTACTCATAGTTAAAATGTCTTTTTCAACGACAAAAAAATTTTGTTTGTTTGTTTGAGATATAGTCAAACTGTGTAGTTCAGGCTGGCCTAGAACTCACTGTGTAGTCTTGGCTGGCCTTGATCTCACAGCAATCTTCCTGCTTTAGTCTCCTGAATGCTGGATTATAGGCATGTGGTACCACACCCTGCTAGTCTTTAAAGATATTGGTATGTAGTGTTTACGGAAGTGTTGACTATTCTTATTTCATTGGATTATTGTGAAATTAAATGAGATAATTAGTGTAAAATCATCAGTATATTTCCTACATTATAATAAGCATTCAATAACTATTAGCCATGGTTATTTTATTTAACAGATGAGGAAGATTAGTAGAAAAGAAAATGGCTATAGACATAATTATTGTCAAATATTTTAAAATTATGAGCTATAATTATTCTCTATTTTTTACAGACTAGGAAACTGAGGCTTAGAAAGATTACATCACTTGAAAAAGTCACACAATTAGAAATCAATGGAGCAAATTAAACACGTGGAAAGCTTAGCAGTAGAAATTTTATGTTTTAGGGCTGGGGATTTAGCTTAGTGGCACAGCGCCTGCCTTGTAAGCACAAGGTCCTGAGTTTGATACCTAGTACCAAAAAAAAAAAAAAAAGAAAGAAAAAGAAATTGTATATTTTAAACTATTATTCTCATGCTAATCTAATCCCTCTGATAAAATCACGTATATTTTTCTCATATACCTATTTTGAGGGCTTTATTCTTTTTTTTGTACCAGGGATCAAACTCAGGACCTTGTGCTTTTGAGGCAGGCAGTGGAACCACTGAGCTAAATCCCTGCCCCTTGAGGGCTTTATTCTTAAGGATTACCTGCTTTTATCTAATGATATATGGGAAATATTTCAAATATGTTGATGCAAATTATTAAGTAGGTGCTATCTGGAAAATTATTTTACTCCTAAAATAATTCTTTGAACTGGGATAGCTGAGCATAGTGGCACACACCATGCCTCATCCTGGACTATGCTGTGTGGGAGAAATTTTGATATGGTAGTAAAAACAAACATGAGATTTGGGTTCACACAGTCCTGGTTCCCATCCTGGCCTTACCACTCACCCAGGCAAGATATTTAATCCTTCAGAGGTTGCATTTCCTTATCTATGAGATGGGGACAGTAATACCTCCCTCATATGTTTGTGGTGGGAATTAAAGAGGTAATATTAGTAACACTACCAGCACAGGGCCTGGCCTTTAGTTGGTATTCAGTATATTTTAGACTCCTTTCTCTTCCCTCTGACAATTTGAGCTGAAGGCTTTAAATTCGTCTGCAGTAAGAATTAAAATACAACGTAGTGACCAGAGAAGAAGCCTGTAAGACTAGGAATTCCATGGCTCTGACTTTGTGTTATAAATAACCAAACATGGCTGGTATTAAAGACATGTGAACACTTGGCACAACTTATTCATAACTACTGTCAGTGTAGCATTTCTAATTAGATGGAGTTCCTTCTACAAGTTATGGCATGTCCCACTAGGGAAAGTCATTTGCTAAGCAGGTGGGGGATGAGTAAAAAATTTGAGATTGCCAATAGTCTGAGTTGGGAATGCTCTTTAGGACAAGTGAGGAGCAGAGAATGCTGGGACACTTAGCGTGCATTTCGGTGAGCCTTTTGAAGGTCATATCTTTCTTTGATGAGCATGCCACTGGAATTTTCCAAAGATTGTTTTATTTTAGTCTTTGGACTGAGTTAATGGTTACACAATCTGCAGTTGAAAATAGTATGAATGGTTAGGTTAGAAGTAACTGAATGTCCCTAGATGTTAATAAAGCCAGCCACTAGGAATTCATAGATAGGATTCCTCCTTCAAAAACCTGAAGACCCCTAAGTAGGAGAAAGCTACAGGAGACACTTCAAGCCAGTAAAAGAAAACATAAGCCTCTTGCACATGTTGTAACCTTCAAGTAGGCTGTACAGAGGCTACATTTTCCTTTTAAAAATTTAATCAAGAAGTGTTACCTTACTCAGAGTGGATGATCCCCTGTGACTTCACGGCTCCCTCTGAGGGCAATTGCTGGCTGGTGCAGCCAGCAGGGATGATAGGCACCTAGGTTTCCATGGGCTTTCCTGTCCCATTCACCATCTGAGCTCTCATTTCAAAGATGCTTTGCAATAGAAATCTCTCCCATTTCTCTCTTTCTTTTTTCTTGTAGTGCTGAAGATTGAAACTTGGCCCTTGCCCATGTTAGGCAAATTCTGTACCAAGGAGCTACATTCCATACCCTTCTCAATTTTCAATTTCAGGGTCTCACTAAGTTGCCCAGTCTGGCCTCAAACTTGCCATCCTCCTCCCTCAGCCTTTCAAGGAGCCAGGATTACAGGTGTGTGCCACTGTGCCCGGCTTTCCCATTTCAGAGGATTATTTTAGGGATAAAATAATTTTCCAGATAGTGCCTGCTTAATAACTTGCACCAATATATTTGAAATATTTCCCATCTATCATTAAATAAGAGCAGTTGATCCTTAAGACTAAAGCCCTCAAAATAGCTGTATGAGAAAAATATAGGTGATTTTATCAGAGAGATTAGATTAAACAAGACCCCTGAAGTTGGACTGTCGGAGTTCAACTCTGATTTGGCCATTTTTAACTGTGTCACATTGGGGGGGAATTAAAACTACCTGAGACTACAAAATTGTTATGAGGGTTACATGAGACAATATATGTAAAGTCTTAACACAATCCTGGCATGGGATATCACTCAGTAAGTGTCCATTATTTTTATTTTTGTTAATATTGATATTAAAAAGGTTTGCAAGGTTGTATTGGTTTGTTTTGTTTTTGATTTTTGTATTTTGAGACAAGAGTCTCACTAAGTACTCCAGGCTGGTCTCCAACTTGAAGCAATCCTCCTACTGGGAGGTTTGCTGGGAGGTGCTGGGATTACAGATATGTGCCACCACATTCGGTACCAAGGTTGTATTTTCCAAGGTAGAAGTAAGATGTTACTTTAAAAAACCTTTAAACTTGGAACATATCCTTAAGGGAAATCACCCATCTGTAAAAAATTATATGTTTGGATGGAGGAGTCTGGATCTCATCGTGTCTTTGACTGGTTAGGAGAACCACAAAAAGAAGAATGAATGGGAAAGCTGGTTGATGGTATTTGTTATCTCTATAATCCCTAGACTCGGTTGGAGTCCAGTGAAAAGATAATAACATAAAGAGAGAAGTTCAGGGTAGATTTGCCAAATGATCCCGCTTGTTCATGAAATATGTTAGAGTTTCCATTCAGCCCATCCGTCCAAACACATGTCAGTCACCTACTATTTAGGAACTCAGCATTTTGCTGAGATGATAAAGATAAACAAAACCAAAGTCCAGTCTTTAAAGCATCTATAGACTAGCTGGAGAGCCAGATATGAAAACAAATGTTCTTAGAAATAATAATAGAGGCCCTTACCAGATGCTGATGAAGCTCAAAAGAAAGTGTTGCTTTTGTTTGGCTTTTCCTGAATCCTAAGTAATTTGCAAATGCAGATGGATCATTGTAGTAAGAATTGTTGAGAAGAAAAAGAGATATGTCCACATAACTGAACACAACCGTTGTGCAACACATTCTGATTTCAGACATGAGAGTGCACGAAAACTTTGTACCTTGCTCTCCAGAGAGTACAGAAATTGGAGGAAGGAACTGTAGAGTGGTCTCCCAGAGCACATTGTCCATGTGCCCTTCTCTCAGTAAGGGTGTGAAGAACTTGGGAAGGGTTTTCCTGGGATTTAGCCCCTGAAGTATAGGAGATAATACTTAGCATTGGATGAAGAGACCAAGAAGTTTGAAGAGAGATGAGGTGCTATTCGAGTGAAGAGCTGAGCGTGCCCAAGGGTAGGGGGCGCACATCCCAACCCTACTGAATGTACTGAGCGGCTGTCTCTCCTTCAAATAGGAGGCCTTAACCCCAGTTCAGGAAATCAGCAGATCAGAAAGGATTAATTGATTTGGAGTCTTTCCCTGTAAAGAGGCTTAGACGAGCCAGGCTCTAAAGTCTTTGAGATAAAACAAACACTACATCCTTCCTGGAAACTCATGAGTGCCTGAGGGTCATATCCATTACTTTAGGAAAGGCACAGCCTTTGCTAGCTTCAAAATAAATAAAACTTTTGGTGATGTAGGTCTGTAATCCCCAACTCTAAGGGACTGAGGCAGGAGGATCCCAGGTTTGAGCCCAGCCTCCGGAATTTAGCGAGACCCTGTCTCAAAACAACAACAGCAACAACAAAGGTCTGGGGATATGATTCAGTGTGAAGATAATGGGAAGTTCAATCTCCAGTACTGAAAAAAATTAAAGTTAAATCTTAAAAACCTATAAATAAGTAAAACACCTTCAAAGTTGATGACAATATAGCAGCTGTGTGGATGGTTGTAACCCTGTGAACCGTGGACAGAATCTGAGGTTAAACCAGGAATTAGGGCAACTTTTTGGGCCACACAATAGACCTATTGAGTGTGTTGCTGATTTCAACATAACTACAACACCAGTGAAAATATCACAAGTCTTCTGAAACATGAGCAATCCACCATGACAGAGAAAGCAGGAGCTTTGGACAATCACTGATTATTCATCTGTGTAGATAAATTAACTTCAGGTAAGTAGCTTCCATGAGTCTCTAAAATGGTCATAATGTTCGCTTTAGTATTTGTGAATATTCAACTATCTGAGAGGGTCCAGCATAGTGTCTGGAAAAAAGAAGTTTCACTTTCAGTGTTTTGGTGCAGTTAGGGTATCCAGCCATTAAGAAATATGTTAGGAGGGCCGGGGATCCAGCTCAGTGGTGCCGCCGCCTGCCTCACAAGCGCAAGGTCCTGCGTTTGATCCCTGGTACCAAAAAAAAAAAGAAAAGAAATACATTAGGATTTAAATTTCCAGTGATCCATTCTCAAGGTGTAGTAACAATGAACGTTTACTGAGTGTTTCCTGTGTGCCACTTGTACTAGCTACTTCTCACCTTGAATCATTCACTCCTTACAGTAAATCCATGAGATAATTGTATCATTCCATTTCACAGATAAGGAGACTGTAGCTGAGGCAGGTTCATTCATTTACCTAAGTTGACAGAGTAGTATCAGAGCTAGGATTCACTCTGGCCTTGGGAGCACATAACCAGAATACCATGACAAAGTAGACATGGTAAGTAGGAACATCTGGGATGTGGCATTGACCCCTACACTGAGGACCACTGTGTGGCTGGAGTCAAGTGAGCACTGAAAGAAAGATGGCACCATCCTGGCATCTGGTGGATTTATAGATTGTGAAAACTAGGCAAGGAACTAGGATTTCCACGGACAGGCCAGGGCCTGCATTCTGACTCTCACTGTAATGTGAGGGTGGGCTGGGTGAAGGCCACTGCAGGACGTTTTGCATTCACATGAGGGATAGGTGCCATGGAACTAGAAAAACATGCCAGGAGTGGCCTTGTTGAGGTCCTTTTTGTTTGAGTCACAATGAGCTAGTTAAAAGGGGAGATACTATTGTCCATGATGTCTCATATGTACCTGTAGCCTGATGAAAAGCCGGACATTTAAATTAAATGCTTCTTGTTGTTGTAATTGTTTTTAACAATAAAAAAATTCTCTCCTCACTGTATGTTCTCCATGAGAACAGTGAGTCCAGCAACTTGTAGAGGCTGGTCACTCTGTATATCTGAATTATTCACAGGAACCACAAATCAGTCATTTTCATTGCAATGACTCCTTTAAATTTTTCTTATGATTTAGACTTCAGTTTGAGAAAGAGGCTTGTTTTATTCCTTGTTCCTGAGCTAGAGGTTATCATAGTTGTGTTCATTGATACTAAGGATGTACCCAAGCAGGTAGAAGATCAAACATGTACTTAGGCCAGAGATTGAGCAGGATATAAGGAAGTGCTAGTAGCTACAGTCCTAGCCTGCTGGGTGATTGAATTTGATGAAGAAAAAAACAGGACACCACTGGCTGAGATTAATTACTGTTTTAAGGATTAAGATCACATCTAGCAAATTGAAGTTAATTGAAACACTATATGGAAACTCATGAAATTTTACTGGCAAAATTATTTCAACATTTACAGGTCTGAACTCTTGACATTTGGATGTCAGCCTAACTGAATGTTTAGAAAATGACAATGATGATTAATAACTATTTCTCTAAAGAGGTTAAAATGTTTTGGAGAGATGAAACAAGACTCTTTTAAAACTCAATATACTTACTGATAGACTAGATGAGGGGATAAATAATACATAATAAAAGTAGTAATTGAAACTGATCTATGATCTGGAGAAGCAAATAGCACTGGGTTGTTTCTTTATTGCCTCAAGAAAGTCACTTGATATCTTTGGACTTAGATAAGAAATTAAAATTATTTAAATTTCACTGTTTACCAGGTATTTGATTTGTCATTTTGTTCTTATTAAAAGCCTATAAGGCAGCTATTATTAGAATTGGTATTTTAACCCTGAGGAAAAAAAACAAAGCTCACAGAGGTAACTAAAGTTGCCCCAAATTGCATGGATACTGACAGATCCTATGCTTCCCATCTATTTTAGGAGGATGTGATTGGGAGTAATGTAGGCTTGTTGCAGGCAGCACACCTCAAAGAGGAAATCCAAAATTATGAATGATGAGGATTGGATGTCATTCATCTGAAGGACAAGGAGGCAGTTTCTCTGGTCAGTGTCATAGGCACAAGTGTTGTCTGACACCAAGAGCTCAGCCAGATGCCATGGACGGGGGAGGAAACCCATTTGTTCCTGAACAAGTACAGAGTGGAAACCCAAGAGAAGACAATGGATGCATGATCATGAACGATATGGCAACTATCTCTCTGCTTGTGTGCTATGGTCTTTCAACTCAGAAGGGTTAAACCTTTGGCTAGAAGTACTTCTCAGCCTGTGGTATTTCATAATTCAGTACAGTGTTTCACAAGCTTTAGAGTTAGAGAAAGAATCAAGATGTCTCAAAATCAATTCCCTCCTTCAGAGGCCACTGACTGGTTTGTTTACTTTTTGGATTCCGTGGATTAAGCACCATTGCAAGTAGTCTTTGAATCATTTTTTTTCATCCTTTCTCTCTCTGCCCTTCAAGTTCCTCCATCACACACTTGAAGATACTCCCTTTCTACTTCCTCTTGTTACAGCCTTCTTTCCTGGCAACCTTTGAGAAATGGTGTTGAGTGATTTTGTCAGCACTATCTCATAACCCAGAGGCCTGAAATGAGTGGAATGAAGATGTACTGGAAATGCTAACGATAACACACAGGAACTTGACTAGGCTTCCCATGTACATATTTAAAACCAGCAGCCCCTGAGCTCTGGTGTTTCACACTGGTATTTGGGCCTGAATACAAATCAGACCACCACGTTCTTCGAGAGGTGTCAGCATTCATGAAAGTTGAATATGAGTGAGCTACTCTTATTTTTATAATTTCATTTAAATAATATAATTTATTATCATAAATTTACATGTTACTCTACTGCAAATTAAGCTATACCAGGCTTAGCTCCAAGCACAAAGTATACCCCTTATGAATATTATTCTTTTCATAGAAATTCTTAGGAAGGACATAGATTATATTTAAATATTTTAAGAAGTCATTTATTTTCAGAGAATTCAGGGACTTAACCAGTCCTAATTATTTGTCCAGCCTTCCCAAAGCAAGCAATGTCAGGCTAGATGGGATTGTGCAATTTATTTTATGTACCACATGTTTGTTGAATGCCTCCCTATTGTGCTTCTGCTGCATGTTAGAGTTGTAGGAAGAATAGAGCTGGACTCAGAGCAATGCCTTGACTGTAGAATGTGTCCTTTGATTCCACAGCAAAGAATCCAGGGGTTCAGACATAAGACCACTTAATGGAGGTCTCAAGGGAAAATGTTTTCACACAATGGGGATGGGGTGGAGAGAAAGAGAGAGAGAGAGAGAGAGAGAGAGAGAGAGAGAGAGAGAGAGAGAGAGAGAGAGAGAGAGAGAGAGAGAGAGAGAGAGATCTAGGGCCCATTGCCTCATCTTGCTACTCTGACTGCTTTGAGCCACCTGGCCACCTGGCTTAGAACTAGGGGTTCCTCCAGGTGCCAACATCCAGAGGGCCACAAGAGGGTGCTTTCCTCCTTCCAGGTTATGCCCTTTTTTAAAAAATGCAGCTTCTCATACCTCATAGAACTGAGTTTCCTGGGCCCTAGGAAATTCAGTGTGGGCAGGCAGATATGCTTCTAGGTCAGTGAAAGTGTAAATAAGCTTCTGTGTTTATGTATCTAATTTCTGTCTCCTCCATTGAACTGTAAGCTTAATGTCTTTGAGCTGATCCCTCTTTCCTGTAAGTGGCCTAAAATCTGGCACATAATATTTCTGAGTTTAAAAAACTGATCTTGACTTCAAGTCATAGCACAGAGGTTTTCAAGTTTTCTGGCAATCGGGATCATTTGGGGTCAGCCCACCTGAGGTTCTGATGCATGGGTCTGGAGTGGGGCTGAAAATGTGATTCTGGAAAGGTTTCGTGTTGCTCTGACTTGAGGACTGTTTTCCAGCTGGTCCTGCCCTCTACGTGGCCTCTTCATCTTACTCCCTGACCATCAGCTGCTGGAGTGTGAGAAACACATCCCTGCTTTTGGGCCTGCCACTAAGATCCCTTCAATGTGACTCAGCCTGCTTTCCTCTTGTCCCCTTTCTGTTCTTCTCATGAATGTTCCTGTCATCCAGTACTGTGGGAGGAGGGAAAACATTCTCAGAGATGTCATCACCTGCTGGTCTGGGAGGACCCTGGGGAGGATATCTGTGGCCTAATAACGAGATCTTGGCTGTCACCTGTAGGGGCAGCTTCTTCTACACATGAACACTGGTCCTCGGGGTACTGCCTGCTTCAGTTACACTTAAAACAAATACATAGGTGAACACAGATTCTAGAATGGAGAGCACCCCAAAGTTGAGGAGGTCCTTTCTCTTACAACAGAGCCTTGTAATATTGCATTCTGAAGAAACCCGTTTTCCAGGTTTTTGAGAAGGTAATTTATGAGTATCATGATGATTTTTTGGGGAATAACTTGATAAAAAGTGTCCTTTTGTAATGTGGGTTAGCATTGGTGGAGTAGGGTTGGTAGTACAAAGAGCTTAGACCTTGGAGCCAGATGGCGCTATACAAAACCCAAATGAGTGTGCGCCTCATGTGTCTGTCTGTGGACAAAGCAGCTAATCTCTTGACTTTTTTTTTTTTTTTTGGTATCAGGAATCGAACTCAGGACCTTGCGCTTGCAAGGCAGGTGCTGGAACCACTGAGCTAAATCCCTGGCCCAATCTCTTGACTTTTCACTTCCTCATTGACCAGACTGGAGAATGATACCTACTTCACAGGTGTATTACACAGCTTTTCGTTGCTGGTACAAAATACCTGACATAAACAACTAAAATGAGGAAGGGTTTATTTGGGCTGATAACTTCAGAGGCTTCACTCCATGGGGCTAGATCCAAGGCAGAAACACGGTGGAGGAAAACTGTTAATCTCATGGCAGCAGGAAACAGAGCACAGGATATGAGCCCAAGAGGAAGGGACCAGGGACCAGAGAGAGCCACACCCCCAAGACCCAGGTCCTCCAACTAGGCCCACCTCCTCATAGACCACAAGGCTATGAATTCATCAATGGGTCAACCCAGAGATAAGATTAATGCCCTCACAATCCAATCACCTCTCCAGGAGTCTCTTACTCCAGCAAGTTGACAATCAGGATTAACTGGCATAACAGGGTTATGGGCAGACTTGGGTTTGGTTTCTAAATTGGCAGCATATATTCAAGGTCAGTATAAGAAATAGCTCTTGAAACTGGTATTTGAAACTATTTTAGGATATTCTAAGGGAAGTTGTTTTGTCCATCATACTCCTTCCATTGGAAAAACTCTTATTTGATCTTTCTACCAGGAAGTTTCCTTTGTTTTCATCTTCCCTTCCTTTGTTTTCATCTTAGGGACTTGGTGATTCATATAACAAACTGGTTTTCTTTTGAACTAGCTTCTCAAAGCCCAGAAGCAAGTATGTGGTCCATCAGCATCAAGTGTGTGCATTGTTATGCTATGCATTCTTGGTCTCATATATGCCTCCTTTTATATGCTTACCATTTAAAAAAACTGCTTTCACTTTTCACTTATTTACTGTATTAAGTACTGTATTCCTCTAAGCTGCTTTTTAATCTTTCTGAATGAGACAGAATAAAATAAAAAAATACATGTGTTATTAAATAAATGAACAAATACATTTAAAACAGTTTACACAGTGCTGAGTTAATAGTAGGTATAAATATAGAAGTTAGTTTTGTCTTCCCTGTAAATGAGTCTAATTATCCTCTGTGAATCTGAATTCATGCCTCATCAATTATATAAGAAGGGTGTGGTAAATAGTTCTCATCATAGACAAATTTCCCAACCTTGGAAGGTGTTACTGTATTAAGTAATAGTACATATAATTCTAAAACAAGCTGAGAACCCAGATGGTCCAATCTCTGCATGAAATTACCTACAAATAAGCCCAGTCTAGACCCAAAATAATCTAAAAATCATTTCAATCTTTACATGAGTTTCTCAAAGGACACTAAAGGAACAATTGTTCTTTGCCAGCCACACATCATTAAATCTTGCTTCTTCACCTTTCTAATTCTCTTTCACTCACTACTCTCCTACTGGATTTCAGTCCTCACCTCCAGCTCTTAATGATGTAGGCTGTCTGGGCTTCTCTGGTCAGAGTCTCCATTTTCTCACACCTCTCTGGATATCTTTCTCGCTAACCATCCTCTGATTCTGTATCATAAAAAATTTATGAACTACTCTGACAAAGACAATTCTCCTGCATGTGGGTGGGTTGGGGAATTCTCACATGTTAATAAATCTCTATTATCTAAGAAATAAAAGGTGATTAATGAATGGTAGAGAACACTCTGGGATGTGGTTTTGCTTCAGGAATACACTCAGGCTGTGGGATTGAGAAGGGGCATGTTGAGGCAAAGGTTATAGGGCTTCTTCTTCTTCTGTTCCTGCCTCTATCCAAGCTTTCCTTGCCCCAAGATGAGGGAGTTTTTGGCATCCCTAACCTGGAGGTGTAGTCACTATGCCCATGTGTTGGATGGGGTTGATGGTATGGGTACAGAGTTGGGGGATAATGAGAGGGAGCAAATGATCCACTTGGTTCCAAGGATGGTATGAGAAAGGCTACCCTGGCTTGCCTTCCTCAGGGTAGAGTTGGGAGGATGGAAACAGTATTAGATGAATTATACCTAATTTCCTAATGGAAAATGGAGGCATGCATTTACTAGTTATTTTCTTGTTCCAAGAAATCCAGTAAATAGTGAATCAGTTTATTGTAAGCCTATACACTTATATGTGCTGTATGCTTTGTGATCCCTGGTAAAGTCTCCGATGTAAAAATCACAGTTGAAGAAATATGGAGATAGGTCAACTCAGAAAATTGAGCCATAGAAATATTGGCCCAGTACCATGGGTTTTATTAATATGATCATTTGAATTGAACTTAAGGGTTCCCCTCCCTCCATTTAATATAACTTTTTTCTTCTGTATTTATTCAGTGCCAACTATTTGTGAGTACTGCTAAGAACATTCTGCTGAGAACATTAAGATGATAAGGCACTGGCCTCTGCCCCTGGGAGCTATAGTATAGATAGTAGAGGAGACAGATGTGTGAAAATGATAATTAGAGCACAACATATTCAGCTCCACAATTGGGGTATAAAACCAAATGTAGGAGAACCCAGATGAGAGTGTAACTAACTTGACCTAGGAGAGTCAGGGAGGAGGGAACCCTGAGGCTGGGATCTATGTATAAGTCAGAGTTTACTCATTTGCTGGGGTTGTATTTACCAGATTTTAGTTTGATCACACTGGCCAAATATAGTCTTAGCATTTGGTCTTTTGGTTCTGCAATTAGTGAAAGACCATAGTAACATCCTTGGAATATTCTTCTGAGCTGAAGAATTTAAAAGACATCATACATAGTCAGAGACAAACCAATCCTTGGGGCTTAGCAGATAAATACTCTTATTTGCTAATGAACTGGATAGAAAGTTTTCACTTGGGCCACCCAGCATTTATATCTTATGGCAATAACACCACATGAAATGTATATTGACTGGGGAAGCTGATCATTCTGAAAGATGCACTTAGAGGCTCCAGATCCAGGCTGAATGGGTAGATTATATTGACTTGGACTCTGCACATATAGCTGGTGCTCCTTTCAAGAAGGAGTAAGGTCACTGGACTACAGCTTCAAGCCAAAGGTCTTGTTCATGGTTGTATCCCAATCACCACTAGAAGGGTGACATGGTGACATCATCCCTCTGTGGAGTTTCCAAGCTCTCCAACACATTCCTTTCCATTGTTTAAGAAGTAAACTCTGATTTAGAGCTTTGTATTTCTTGCTTAGTGATGGTTATAAAAGTGACCATTAAATACAAGGTTTTAGAACAATTGGAGGCCACAGCTAGGCTGACAGCTTTAGTAGTTTCTTTTAAATTTTTCCTCAGCCTTGTTTCAGCTTTAAATTAGATTGCAATAATCATAACAAAGCTCCTCCTTGACCTTAGTTGAAAGCACTTTGTGGATTTTGAAATCTTTCTAAGGCTTTATTTGTTATAGCATCCCAGATCATTTTAGAGCTTTCATCTTCCATGGTGCTCAGCATTCTATGGGTCTCCCTTGCCTGCAGCATTTTAGAAACCACAGCTTAAAACAACATCTATTTTGTAGAGCACTAGGTAGTTATTTAAGATGACCCCCTCACCATTTGCATTGATTTTGATCTCATTGTGTTAACACAGGAAAACACAGTAGATTAATTAAGATACTGGCTTTGGAGCCTCATTATCTGGGTATATTTTCTAGCTTAGTTCTTTACTAGTTGTGTGATCTGAGACACCTTAGCAGCCATTTTTGTGCTTCATTTTTCTCATTTGCAAAGAGGGAATAATGGTAGTGCCCAACTCAAAAGGTGGTTAGAAATATTAAATAAATTAGAATACTTAAAGCACTTAGGAACAGTGACAAGTGTTTAGCAAATGTTAACTATTGTTATTATCTTATAAATTCATGAGGTTACATAACAAAGTGGGTGAAACCAATAGTCTCAATGTCATAAAATAATCTCAGTTGATTTGCATGTATATGCTTGCTAATTATAGGTAGAGGATTTTAAATACTAGACAATAGGTAGCTGCTTAGAATGATAATTTTCTAGAGACAGTAGGAGGCAGTGTAGTTTAGCTGTTAGGAACTTTGGGTGTGAAGTCAGAGTCTCACTAAACAGTGGTTTTGTTCCTTAAAAAGCCTCTCACTGGCTCAATTCCCTCATCTGTAAAATGAAGCTAATCCCTCACAAGCTTTCAAAGCACAATGCACATGAATGCTTGGAACACCTGATGAATGTTTTAAAGAAATTCCAAGAGAGATTGATTGATTTAGGGTCAAGTCTGTTTATTTATGATTCATTCCCTAGAAACAAGTGATGGAGACAGGAGCTTGCTCAGGGTGGAAATGTCCACCGGTGAAGGGGAAGCACTCAATCCCTTTTCACTTTCAGAATGTGGGGAGAAAGTACAAAACACAGAAGGATAAATGGCAATTTGTTGCTGTCAGTATTATAAACATAAGTGTGAGGGTGGGAAGCTTAGTTCAGATGAGTCATTTGGGATCTGTCCTGTCTTGTCCAGGAACAAGCTCCAGTTGCATAAGATGGGGTGACATTGGCTGAGAAAAGAAGTGGACAAAAGACAGTGTCTTTTTTTTCTTTTTACTGCTGGAAATGGTGGTGGGGTTGTGCTATCCCAGAGTTTGCTCATTGCTGCAAGGTTCTCAAACTTTAGCAGGTATAAAACTCAAGAGGAGAATATGTTTAAAGAACCCCTTCCAATGTCTCATCCATAGAATTAAAAAATCATCAAGAATACAAAAAGTATTTGGGTTTGGTGATGTATGTCTGTAATCTCAATTTTGGAGGCCAGGGTAGGACTACTGCAAGTTCAAGCCCAGCCTGTGCAATTTAATGAGACCCTGTGCCAAAAGGGCTGAGAATGTAGCTCAATGTGAAAGCCCTGGGTTCAATCCCTAGTACCAACAAAACAAAACAGGCAGATACCAAAAAGCCAGTTCTACTTTATTTGAAGCCAAAGCAGTACTTAATAACCTGTGTTAATTGTTTCTCACAACACTGCCTGGGACACTTAATATTGATTCTGTTTGACATAAGAGGAGTCAGGGACACAAGGGAGATTTCTTTAGGGGTACAATGTGGTTTGGTGCAAGCATGAATTATGGGCAAACATTATACAGGTCCTTCAATTTGTCCCTGGCCATCTGGGTATTGCTGAACACATCTGTTCTTTCTCCTGGAGAGGATGCTCCAGTATTGCCATGCGATTTGAAATATGTTAAGAGACAGAGTTCCATTTGTCCACTTATCTGGCTTGCAGGGACAGCTCAGGGAAGCCTTGGTTTGCTGTGATTGGCATTCATTCAGGGCCTGGGTTTTTAACTCTGAATTTTGATTTGGGCATTTGCCTGGTGTGATATTCTGCCAGGGCCTTCCCAGTCTGTTCTCTGCTGTTTTGCTCCTGAAGATTTACAGCTAATGAAGGGATAAAGAAAGGTCACGACGAGAGGCGGCAGCATGTGGTAGTGACTCACTGGCTTGGCCTTGTGTGGAGTCAGTTTGGGTGGAACATTTGACTGACTGCCGTGCCTGTTTTCATGTGGCTTTTGGCCATGACCCTGCAGGAAGCAGTTTCTCGATAGTTCCTGGTCAGAGAGAAGGTGTGGTCATTCTATCTGTCCCCTGCTGTTATGGACTCAGGACAAGGCAACGAAGCCTGTTGTGTATTTGACAAAGAATCCAACAGGTGGGTGCTCAGAAGACAGTGGATAAGCCAGTCCTGGAAGGGCTGAGGTTTAGAGACCAGTCACAGCCACCACAGCCAAGGAGTTGGGGAAGAGTATTAGCAGAGCATTAGCAGCAGGGGATGATGGAAGGCAGGTAGGGCTGCTACTGACAGGGCAGCATTTCTCACTCTTGGCACTATTATGTTTCATGCTGTGCACCGCAGGATGGTTAGCAGCACCCCCGGCCTCTGCCCACTGGAGTTACTATCCTCCCAGCACCCCTCAGTTAATGCAACTAGAAAAATCCCCTCTGGTTGAGAACCACTGTAGTATGGTTGCATCCCAGATGTGCAGCTGGCCAGTGTTGCCGAAATCCATCCTTCATGTTTTCCTTATCATGACTGCTAAAATTCATTGAGGACTTACTGTGAGGCAGGCACTCGACCTCTCATTTGTCCTCTCATTTAATTCACATAACAACCCTAAGATGAAAGGAACTCTTATTGCTCTCATTTTATGGATAAGAAAGCAGACATTCACAAGTCACCTGCCTAAGGTCGCATGGCTTGGGGTTCAAGCCCAAGTATCAACTGTGCCTTCCTCACTCTGTTGCTATATGTAATGGAACCATAATGCAGAAGTCTGGGGGGAAAAGCTGAGACATAGGACAGAAGCTGGCAAGTAGTGGAAGGAGCAGCCAGTTGAGCTAAAGGGAGGGCCTCCACTGCAGGGCTAGGTTCCAGAGCATAACTACAAACCCTGTGCAGGTAGTTAAGGGTGTAGATGAACTTGAGCACCAGGTAGATGATTCAGATAGAGATAGAACTACTAGAAACAAGGTTCACATTGCAGTGGTCACATGTGAACTTTAGTGCCCACTGTTGTCTCCCACCTGTTCATAACATCTGACCTCCTACCCTGAGATATGACACCAGATGTGAACCCAAATATGTCTTTTTCTTTTTTGTACCAGGGATTGAACTTGGGACCTAGGGCTTTTGAGGCCGGCGACGGAACCACTGAGCTAAATCCCCAGCCCCAAACATGTCTTTTTCACTTCAAATGCTGCCCTTTTGACTGTGGTCTCCCTCCTTCCATGAGATCAGCCCTTCAGTTGCCAAACCCCTGCTTCTTCTACTGACCCCCAGCTGCCTGAGCCTGGGGACATGCCTGAGCTATGAGATGTGTGTTGAAAAAACTGGACAACATGAGGTTGTTGGTCACCTCTTGCATGCTAAAGATCCGTGACATGAAAACAGAAGCTGATCCAACCATGTGTGAAAGATTTACAGTTTGTGGAAACCAATAATTCTGAACTGAATGCCAATAGATGGAGAAAGTTTGTCTAGCTACAACTGCACTTTTAAAAGGAAGGGTCAGAGTTTCTTCTGAGGTTGTGGTTTCCTCATTATCAAGAGTCCCAGGAACAAAAGAGGAAGATGCTACTTGAAACCAAAGTGAACATCTGCAATAGGTCTTTTGGGAATATTTTCCATGAGTGGGTCAGGAGAGACTTTGGAATCCACAGTTGTTTTGTACTCTGGCGATGCCTAGAACCGAGTGGGTTTCAGTTTGAAAAATGACATTATCAGATAGCACTGGCTTCAATCACACGGACTTCCCTCTATCCACACTCAATTCATTAGCACTGTAACTCATGTGCAGTGTGAAGACTGAGAGTGGCTTTGCAAAAAGGAAAATTCCCACTGAGTTGCAAAGGGCTAACCCGGGACCTGCAACAGTTTGGTAGCTTCTGCTGCTCACATGCCTGACAGTCACTGATGTCCCATAGAGCTCTTCAGTGTGGCATTTTGCTTAGCACAGTTACTGCTTGGGCTCGAGCATTTCCCAAAGCGGAACCTCCTCTGTGCTTCCCCTGTGTTCACAATACCTTGATTTCTTTTCTCCAGTGGTCTTGGCCTTTCTCGAGGATCTTGCAGTCGATAATTGTTGGTTCAATGAGGTGTCATTTGAACATCATAAAACAGCAAAGCTGCTCACTGGGAATATTTTGCTTTTGCTCACTCTGCATGTATTTTTACCTTATATCATTTTCAACATTAGAAATCTAATACATGTTTATTGAAGATAAATTAGAAAACATAAATCTATAACAAAGAAAAGAAAAGAAAAGAAAAAACTGTGATCTCACAATCTATATAGAGCTATTATTAACATTTGGGTTATGTCCTTGTGTTTTTGTTTTGTTTTCAACAAAAGGAAAGGATAGGAGAAGTTGTCAGAGGACATGTGGGATTTTCTTAGTGGAATTTTCAAAATACTGCTTTAAGAAAATCTTTCGATTTCTTAGCAAATAGATCTTGATAATTTTAATGATATACATGGTTTTGGAAATCTCAGGAAATGCTATATTTTTCTCTATGCTGATGAAGGGCATATCTATGGGAGATCGTCTGTGTGCACACGTATGCACACTTGCGTACATATGTAAATGGACTGTCTGTGGCTCCTGGAAAAGAAATTCTGTTGCTGGATTTGCTGACTCACTGCCAAACTCTGCTGTGCAGGCAAGAAGCAGATTCTGAGTTATTCCAGCCAAACATTTGGCCCTCTTGGTTTATTGGCTACTGTGACAGACTTCTCCTCACACCTCACCTCCTCGTTGGCGCGTGGACGTATCAAGCATTTTGTTCATTTTGCCTCCTGATCGCCTCCTATTTCTTTCAATTACTCTGTAACGTTTTGAAAATTTGTACCAGTTCCAACCCAACTCCCTACTGCACAATGTTAGAAATACCCAGACACTTCCTTCCTGAGGTCGAGGCAGGAATTCACTGCCTCCTTCTAAAGTCTTGTTTGTGCATGTGTGAGCCTGCTTGCGCTCACAAGCTGTGATGAGGAGTTCTGGGGAGGAGCTCCACTCACCCCCATTTGTTCCAAGGCACTCAGAATAGCCCTCTGTTTCCTTTCTGCACCCAAGGTAAGATCGTTCCTCACACCCTGGGTGGACAGGAGTGGGGAGCTGAGGGATGGAAACTGTGTTGTTCATTGGAGAATTCCTCACCATGCAAGCCAGAGAACTTAGCGCAGGCTGGAATGACCAGTAATGCCATCACTGAGACCATGCATCTTAGTTAAAAAAAGAAGCGTTTAGCCCTAGTTGGCAAAAACCAAGCATAGGAAAAGATACTGTAGCCTGCCTGAAAGGATCACAAGGGAGGAAGGAGACTGGATGGGCGAGGGCTTTATATGAACAACTTGCTTTTCTCCCTTCTGCATTTGGTTTTTGCGATACACTGTTTGAAAGTTAGGAAAGGATCCTGAGTCAAAAAGAAAACAACAGTAATTGCTTTCTAAGTTCCATGCACTCTTGTGAGAACTGATCACATAGTCACTCATTTAACCCTTCTAACAATCCCATAGGACGAATAGTCCCTCCTATTTTACAGATGTGAAAATAGTAGATTTTTGGAAACTACAAAACCTCCCTCCTTCCTGATAATAGGCCCAACTAAGATTGAACCCACACCAGTATCTGTCTTCGGAGATCACACTCTGCTCTGCCTCGTCTTGCAATGAAAGTGGTCTTAGGACTCTGAGTTTTAGTGAGAGCTCTGCTAATAATTGGCTGTTATCTCAGAGAAGTCACATTGTCTCTCTGGGCTCCAGTTTCATCATTTAGCCTAAACATTCTGGAATCTTATGTTTATGCCATCCTCTGCCTACTCCTACAATTCTTGGGTGCATCTGGAAAGAGAACTATAATTTGGTTCAAAGGAAATCCAGACTAGGCTTTATATCTAGTTCCTTTGGTCTCAATTCCACTTTCTCTGTAGGAGAGAGTTGCAGGTCTCTTTTAAAAGCACGGACAGTTCCCCTTGGGACAGCTGAGCTCCTTGGGCCAGTCCTACTCAGCAATACAGAGGAATTTATTATGGCCCTCCCAGAAAGATTGAAGTGAGACCAGTCCAAGGATATAGACATATTCTTCAATTAGAAAGTATGCCATTCCTTATCTTCAAGAAAAAATTTCAATCCATGGAAGTGGGACATGTTTAAAAGGAGAGACAGTGGTTTGGAGGTCTAAGCACCAAACTGGCTAAGGGTAATGCCTTTTTCAAACTGATTTGCCACATGTTCCCAGAAAGTCAATCTGTTACCTTGGTGAGGTTGCTATGGTAAGGTCTGAAGAATCATCTATGGAACTCTCTGCAAATACTGACTTCTGATGATTTTGTTCAATACTGGAGGTGAGGTTTCCTTCCATCTCATCTGTCTGAGGGTCTGCAGGATCCTGCATCCCTGCCCCACTACTGACACAACAGTAGCTTTCTGGCCCATCTCGGTGGTCCAAGATAATTCCAGCAGTTGGGGAGGTCTGAGTGTGCAAAGGCAGAAAGCCTACTGTTGACCTGAGCAATGCCAGTCTCCCACCTTCCTGATGATAGACCCAACTGAGACCAAATGCTTTGTGACCATGGTAACAGTGACAGCAAACATGGAAGATAGAACAATGGTGAGACTTAGGCTGACTCACCATCACCAATTAATTAATCTACTTTGTGAAGAACTGTACAGACCTTTGTAAAACTAGCTCCATTCTAAGTGTTATCATCTGCTTGGCACCAGCTTTCTAATTCTTTGTCTCTCAGGGAAAAATTCATCCTTTTTCCTCTTATCCCATGAATAGGTAAATATTACCAACAGCTGTGTTCTAGTCTTTAGAAAAAGACATTCAAGCCTAAATGTCCTCTTTCATTCATTTGACAATGTCTTTCTGGCATTTGCTCCTTTTAACCCATAACTCACTCTTATCTCTGCTTCTGATCTTTATTTCCTCAAGCCTCAACCTCTATTAAGTGAGATCATTCATTCCATAACCTTTTAATTGAATGCCTATCCCAGTTGAGGCAATGTGCCTGGAAGAGAGTAAACTTTTGCCTGAACATCAGAAGTTTTGAGCCAGGACAAGGACAGCTTTCAAATACAAATAAAATTAGTCCTGTTCTGGGATGGAGAATAAACTAGAGGTACAAATTGGGAAAGTGCAGAGTCTGTTTCTGTTTAGTGTTAACTGCCTTCATTATGATGAAGATTCTTGTTTATTTTGTTCTTTCTGACAAATGACATTACACTTTGGGGCTTACCTAATGGCTTTCCTTTTAGGATTTAGTAGCCAACACTCACTTGGACAGATAAAACAAAACAATGATATCCAGAGAACAAGTTAGTTGGTACCTGGCCAGATTTGTTTTACATACCCAGAGTTCTTGCCTGTTTCTAAATGTTCTGGGTTGATGAAGATTATTTGGAGTTTGTCCAGCTAAAACTTCTTAGGAATAAAAAATGTTATAATTAAAATCTTACAGGCCCAAGTTACCTTTTTTCAATATTTCACTTGCGATTTATGTTCAGGGACATATATAATATCAAATTACCTAAGTGGGCAGGGAGAGGCAAGGGCAAGAAAACTAAGCTCCGTTTTAAGGATCAGTTGTCAGAATATTGCTGACTTCATAAGCCACTCCAGCTTTTTTCTAGGCAACAGTTGATATATTTATAGCCTTGTAATTTGGTTATCTATCACTTAGCTTATATGTGAGTCACCCATGAAATATATGCATAGAGACCAAATGTACTAATTATAAAGGCAGAGTGCAGGTGGGAGGGCCCTGTTAAGACCCCTGTTTAACAACAGCAGCAAATTGTTGGAAAGGATCATTTATCATTAAATGACATTAAGACTCACATGGCAAAGCTTTCAGGTCTAGCTATAGAGAGCTATGGAGCTTTGCTCCTGTCAGCTGGGCTCCTGTCCTGGAGTTGCAGTTCTCCAGTGCAATGCGGTGTGTTTCCTGGAGCAGTGATGGGTGGGCAGTGGAGGGGAGAAGTGGTGGAAGGGACAGGTGGGGAGGGAGCTGCAGAGAGGGACTAGCTGTTTGCACTATTTGAGCTGAGCCATTTGTGGTAACTTAATTTTACTTTGGAAGTGACACAGCTGTCAGAAATTATTTTTTATTAATTTATTTTTAAGATCTCCCCCCTCAGTGATATTTTTGTTCCAGATTACCTAGTGAAATCCCCTCCATCTCTCCAAACTCATTTCAAATTTCCTCCATGGAAACTGAAGCCTTATTCTTTTAAGCAGGCATTAGCACATTAAATCCAAACAGAAGGTGTTATATTTGAGAGTAAGTTAAAAGTGAGTGTATTGTCCTGTATCAAACAAAGGTATATTTAAGGTTATTTCATCGAGATTGTTTGTGAATTGTTAAAGTGTAGTTTCATCTAGCATTAAGAAGAATGAATTAATTACCATATTTCCCTCCCCCTATTCTTGTCCTCAAACAGGGGGAAAAAAAGCACCAGATATTGGGGAATTTTCTTAAGCAAAGTTATATACTCAAGAGCCAGCTAGATCTGGAAAACTGGTTCATTCTGCTCTTGAATTTTGGATGCAGTGTTTTATCTCTCTTAACTGTCCGAGTAGACAATTTTAGGTGTGGAAACCTACCTCTAAAATGTGTTGGCAGCAGAGAAACTCAAAGCCAGATTAATTAACAAATTATAAACAGGGAGCCTTGGTATTGAAAAACAAGTTCAACACAGAATGATGTTTTTATGGTTTTTAAAAAGACTCATTCCAAGCCTCCTTTTAGAAGCTTGGTGGTTAAATATATCACAACACGTGCAGTGGGAAAATTCCCCCTTGGTGCTTGGATCCTGTTTTGTGAAGCTGGTGTCATATCTGGCATGGGAAAGATGAAGTCCCTGTGGCCCATGCTGAGCATGGTCTCTGGCGGTTGTAGTAACAGTGATTCAGAAGCTGCTGTGGAACACTGGGAGAGATCTCGAAATATGGCCAATATCTGACTTTGAGGCTCTTGGCTTGGAAAGACTTGGCTATATCCAAACCAATCACCTCACCATACTGTCTCTAAAACATTTCTTCATTGTGCAAACAAAGATTTCATTCTAGACTCACTGGCAGAAATTAAGAAGTAATTCATCATTCATTTAAGAGATAGTTGTGGGTGCATGTAAAATCTGAATACTATGTGAGGTAAGAAAGAAAGAAATACAATCAATTTCTACCATGGTAGTGTGGTAGGACTTGCTTTTAGTAAATTTATAGGAAGTCCTAGAAATTCATGACAGCTTTTTCTGAACTACATACATATTTAAGTAATTCATGAATATGGCTTACAACATCAAACATTGTCAAAGGTTTATATTGAAAAGTATCATTACCGTGTCCTCCTTACTTATCAGAAGCCTCCACCTTGAACCATTTCTGCTTTTAGTTCTTTTGGCAGCAGCACCTATATTTCTTTTTCTTTTTTCTTTTTCTTTTTTTTTTGGTACCGGGGATCTAACTCAGGACCTTGTGCTTGCAGGGCAGTCGCAGTGCCATTGAGCTAAATCCCTGGCCCATATATTTTTAAGAATATGCTTATATGAATTCTAGATTCCTCTACTGTAGTTACCTTATACTGATGTCTTACTATGAAAGATGTGAATTTAGTCATCAATCGCCCCCATCTTTCTTTTTCTTTGTAATATAATTATAATACTATTTCTGGTTGTTCTAATGGTTACTTCTGTAACTCAAGATAATATACTTAGACCTCTCCTTTTCAATTGACTATAGACACAATCTCTTGGTCATCCACTCAGTGAGATGAGGATATTGATATTCTCATCCTTCCTGCCACATTTTTTTATACCTCCTTCACCTTGTAGCTTCTCTCAGATGCAATTTTACTTTCACAATGTCAGGGTTGATAATATTTGCACTGTTCTGTAATATAATTATTATCAAAAGTCATTTAAAATGATCCACTGTAGGATTTTCTGAGGACTTATGTTGAGCACAGTGATTCATCATTTCTAGAAAGAGCCCTCTTTGAAAATTTGAGCAATATTCTAGCCTTTCTCTTACAGACCATGGCTCCTTAAAGGTTACTGATAATGGTTCTGAGCTCCAACCTACACGTCCTTTTATTACCTTGCATTAGAATGTGTCTGGGTTAGAGATTTGAGTTAGAGTTGATTGATGATCATTTACTGTCTTCCCAGCCAACCAGTCTTCCTCACCTTCATTTTTCTCCTGATGTATTTGTCTGTCCTTGATGGAGAATTTCTCTTTCTCTCTCTCTCTCTCTCTCTCTCTCTCT
>NW_004624777.1:9292582-9327285 GCF_000247695.1 Heterocephalus glaber
ACACACACACACACACACACACACACATACACACACACACAATTTGTAGCTGAAGACTTCAGAGGATTTGAGAGAATTCCATTCCTCACCTGACTGACCCTCACTGGGGTGCCACCCTTCTGAGGGGGGTCCTGGAAACTTTGGTGTGATGGAGAAAGGGCCTTCAGGTACCATGTTTCCTAGGGCCACAATTCAACATAGGTGGTGGAAAGAGTGTACAAGGGTCCATATCCTGGGTTCTGAATACAACAAACCCTGTGTTTTAAAGAGCTCTATATTCCTGAAATTTCTTTCTTTTGGCTTTCTGTTATTTGTCACTTTTACAAGCTACTGAACCTCATCGCTGGTGTGAACAGTTTCAAAGCTTACATATTTCTTCTTGTAATCAGTTTAGTCGATCTCGTAACTATAGAGTGAGGTGGTAAATCCTAAGCTCCCATTCTGAGTCAGAATTTATGACAAGAACAACGTGCTTGTGCCCAAACAGAACCATGCATGTATGGTAATGTGGCACTGGAAATTTATGTACTTCCGTTTATCCAAGGAACAGGAAGTCCTTCTATAAAATGAATTAAGAGCCAACTGTCTACAGCAGGCAATGAGAACAGTTCGAAATAGGACTTCTGAGAGAATCATTTAATTTCTGAGAGGCCAGAGTTTATACTGAACAACCACGTGTTCCAGTGTTTTACAGAAGTGGTTCCAGGAGACCACTGCCATTTTAACCCCTGCTCAACAGCAATGAATATAACTATCTTTGCCCACAAGTTGTGTAATTGAAGATATTCCCTTATCACTGTTCTCTGGTGCTGGATGCCACACAGGACTAGGCCCTAGTATTAGAAAAGAGATTATCAGCAGAGTGCATCCCAGGCATTCCTTTCACTGATTAACTGGTTGGCTCTTCTTCTTAGTGAAGATGATTCTTTATGATTCTCCTTGCCAGACTTTAAAACTCTGGTCTTGTAGATAAGCCCACTATCATTTACAACTCCATAGAATAATATGGCTTCTATATACTGTATTCTTTAAAATGCCCATACTTCAATAGGTCCTTGTATTAGTTACCTACTACTGCTGTGTAACAAATTATCCAAAATTATGTGTCTTAAAATCAATACTGATTATGTCTCAGTTTCTGTGGGTCAGGAGTTCTGGTATAGCTTGATTGACCCCTCTGTTTCAGGGTCTCTCACAATATATCACCTGCAACTGTGGTTACCTTGAGGCTCTATTAGGCAAGACCTTACCTTCACTCATAAAGGCTTTTTGCATGATTCAGTTCCCGCTGGGGTAAAAGTCTCAGTTTTTCTCAAGCTGTTGATTGGAAGTTGGTTGTTTACCACTTGTGCATCTCACAGGCCAGAGGGCATAATCCAGACAGAAGTCAGTATTTTGTAACAATCACAGAAGTGACATCCCATCTTCAGTACTGGGGATCAAACTCAGGACCTTGCACTTACAAGATAGGCGTGGCACCACTGAGCTAAATCCCCAGCCCTGACATCCCATCTTCCATTCACTGGTCTATACTTAAGGGCATAGATTACACAGAAAACCTACTTAGTGGGAGCCATTTATAGGTCTTTCATGTGCACTGTCTCACTTTATCCTTATAAAAATTCTCCAATGTAGTATTAGTCCTTCCATTTTACAGGTGGGACAATGAATTCTCTGACTCTTGTGCTACATCTATAACATTGAAGTTCAAATTTAGGGATTCAGTGTTTATTCATTTACATTCAATTACATGGAATGAACATGATACTAGGTGTGTTGTAAGTTTTTATTCTTGGTAAAATATAGAACTGCATCCTAGTAGTTTTTAAATGAGTGTTCTGAAACGAGAAAAGACTTCTGATTTATTGTGTTATACCAAAAGTGGATACAATATAAAAATTATATATTTTGCATCATTATAAGAATATAAGAATTCTTATTAGAATTATTGGTTAATCTATTTTTATAATTTTCAATGATATACTTGGGAACATTCTCTTGGTTTTGAATGTCTAAGATCTAATCACTTCCATTTTGGAGATCGAACACAGATGAATTGTGGTGATGATATAAACAATGCCCCAGAAACCGAAATAGAGCATTTCATTCCAGTTCTATTTATAGCTCAACCTCTGTGCACAGATACATGGGGAAAGCTGACATGTATCTTGAGTCAGCTCCACATTAAACACACATCAAGTACCTGCCACAAGCATCAGCAAGGCTTATCATTATGCTGCTCTTGAGATCATGCAGAATTTACAGAAATAAAGTGGTAAATTGAAAACCTGCACATATATAAAAGATGAATTTAAAAGTTATTTGTGCTTCTTCCTTAGGGGAGCCTACACTGTGCCAAGTACTGTGCAAAGGGTTGCTTATAAAAGTACTCACAAATTACCTATTTAATCCTCCTTAGGGCTGCTCCTAAAAGTAAAGTTGGGGTAGGGGCTGCTGGTGATTCAAAGAGGGTTCAGTTTTCTTTGATGAGATGGCTCTGAGGTCCTGAGTCCTTGCTGGCCAGCCAGGAGGAGATCCATGTGAAACTCTTCTTGCTGACACAGAAACTCCAGAGTTTATTGGAGTGGGAGTGGGCCCCACCTACCTTCCCACTCACGGAAACAGATCTGAGCAAATGTGCTTGTCTCTGATAGCTGGCAGTCAGCATCAGCAGCTTCTGCATCCACGGAGTCAATCAACCTCAATTTGAAAATACTAAAAAAAAAGCAAATAAATAAAAAGTGGGTGCTGAGAATGTATAGTCTTTTCCCTTTACTATTTACATAGCATTTACATTATAATAGTAATCTAGAGATGACATAAAGTATATGGGAGGATGACTAATGGTTATATGTACATGTACCAGTTTCTATGGGGAACTTGAGCATTAGTGGATTTTGGTAGTGCTGTCAGTAGTGCTGGAACCAATTTCCCAAGGATATGGAGGGATAACTGTGGTACAGTACTTTCTTTTTGGTTCCGAGGCTTCGATCCAGGCTCTCTCTCATGCTAAGGTTGCCCTTTACTATTGAGTTACTCCCCCAACCTTCCAACCCCCTTTAAGATAACGGAAGATAGTCAGGGGTTTGAAAGTCAGTGAGAGGATCACTAGTGTACAGTGTTTCCTCACTAGCAGAAAGGCAGGTGTTCTGGGGCCATCATCTAGCAGAGCAGATGCAACCTAGAGACAGGTGTGTGATCATCTCTGACCTACAGGATTACTCAGAGGCCAACAGGAAAAGCAAGTCCAGCTTAATAAAACCCAACAGCATCTAGAAATCTAGAGAATCAATAAATGTTTGACGCCCACAGGGGAACTTGGAAGCAAAGTGATTCCAACTGGAAGACCTTTTGCAGATAGCGATTCTTGAACAACAATCTAAGATGTGTAAAGGGAGAAATAGAAATGACTGAAGGCAGGAGCCCTAACTTATTGTCTTGAAATATGAATACGTTTTGGTTGATTTGCAGCCTTTTCTGGTATGCTCAAGAGACCCCAATGATTCGATGACCCCTTTCCTTTCCACCTGGCTCCCCTGAGGTGGGGTGGTGGCGGCGCTAAAATACTCTATAGAACCAGTTCTTCATGCAGCAGCCTCTATAGCAACAGAGCAGGTAGGAGGCAGCTGCCATAGAAGCTGTAGCTTCGATTTTATTTTTTTCCCCTCCAAATATTCAGATTTCTAAGTGGAGAGAAAACACAAACACCAAAAACCTCATTAGAATTTTGGATTAAAGACAGCTATCTGTCTTGTCTCATTTTTGATACACCAGCTGATAATTGGGCTATAGCTAGGTCTAAAAATAACATACAGTACATTAAAATAATGTTCCTTAGCTACATTTCCAAAGTGGTATTCTGGGACTTCTGTGCATTAATCCTGTAACAATAACAGGATTTGCGCTTTTAACTCCCCTGGTGTAGCTTTGAAAATCTAGCCTAAAGCAGCTAATGTTGCCATTTAAATCATCCTCTCACTATCCACAGGGAAATGTGGAGATTAAAAAAATGACAACCCAACTGCTCAAATGACCTATACTTGGGAGAACCAGAGAAACAACCTATTTCCTCTTAGGAACTGGGATGATCAATATAAATATTTCAAAAGAGCTATCATGCAATAAAAGCCCTGGAATGTGTATGCTACTTCAGAAAACCGTAGATATTTTCAATGTGGACAGATCAGGTTTCCCACAGGGGAGAGAGGCATTGTAACTGCTGAATAACCACAGCTGAGCTGGGGTGCATGTGTGTGAGCCTGTGTGAGTGTGTGTGTGTGTGTAGGGAGTATGGAGGAAGAAGGCTGTCATTATTGCGTATGTTTCTGGTAAACATTCTTTTTTTCTCTGTCGAAACTTGGGCGTCTCCCAGAGATTAGGTACTGTTAATTGTGTCAGCTAAAAAAATTTGCATATCTTAAAATTTGCACCCAGCTCTAACGTGAAGCTCTAAATAGCCTTAAATTGAAGTGGCAGGAGTTTTTCAATGATACCATTAATTGTGTTTCATTAATTGAGAAAAAGAGCTTTTGTGCAGCCACAGTTGTGATGGGCTAGATTTAATCAGCGTAGGTACCACTAACAGGCTGGCACTGCTTTTGGCCTGCAATGCCTTTGAAATTCTAAAACGGAAAAGGAGGCCAACACACTGAGCAATTATTTCGGAACAGATTGCCCGTTAACATTTCATAATATCACTGAAATGCATCCTTTCTGGGACAGAGTCTTGCTCTGGCTCTGAATGTCCAAGAGGTGGCAGCACTACCTGCTCTGTTGGCGGCTGTGTCCCTCCAGACCCAGCTCACCGCAGAGGTCTGTCCTTGCAGCCAGTGGAGGGTGGAGGTGGGGAGAAGTGGGGAGGGGGGGAGGGGAGACAGCATTCTGCATCTCAGTTCTTCAGGGGAGTCCAGGAAACAGCTGCATGAATTATTTAAATGGATTTGAAAAGGGTTTTCTTTTTTTCCCCATGAAATCTACTGTCCTCTGTGACATCTTTCTATGAAGACCACATGGGGACACTTATGTGTTCCCTGGTTTGCTCCCTGAGGGAGAGAGGAAGAGTTTCAATTGCTAGGGGTCCCCTGAGGCCTCATTTTTAAGTCCCGGTACTTGTCTTTTGTAAACACAGGAAGGTGGGATTAAGATGGTATTACTGACAATTATTTTCTGAGTATGTTTGTGTGCAAGGCACTTAACACAGCCCTGAGAATGTGACATAGTCTACTGAGGACTGCATTCTTTTTTCTGCAGCCATTCTCAGTGCCACCCCCTCTCCAACACCAATCTCATGCTAAAAATATTCTGCAGAACAAATAGCTGTTGAGACAGCATCAAAGCCTGCGCAGATAAGGGACAATATAACCTGCCATGCTAAGTCAAATGCATGAAATGAAAAGCATCTGGTGACTTGTGTGAGGGGGTGTTAGGGCTGGTCGACAAAGGCCAGCATCCAGGCCCCTGGGGAACTTGGGTCTCTGTGTGCCTGGAGGTCTGAGGACAAGAGTGGGGACCCACTGAGGTAGCCCTCCCGATGTTAACTGGCGGGATGCAGAGACAGGACTCTCATGGGAGACTGGCGTCCAGGAGGTCACAAGACACTGGAGTTAGGCTCACTAACAGTTTATAGTCCAGTGTGGCTCAGTCAGGGGTCTTCTCATTCCTACCCTATCCAACATTGACACTTGGGCACAGTGTCCACCACTGTTGTCACCAATTTGGCCTGTCTTTGACTCTGGGCACCTTTCATTAGCTTATTTCTTCAGCTTAGTCTTGACTTTGACCCTCTGTCCTATAGCTTTCATATATAGCATGTGAGCTCTGTATACATCTTTCCTATTTCTGGTCTCACCAACAACACAATGACTATGTTTCCTGGTCCCAGAGAGGAAAAAGAGAGTGAGGGGAAAGAAGACTTATTGGTTCAGTTAACCATACCATTCCTGTCTATCTGGAGGGAGCTTTGGTGACCAGCACCTCCAGGAAAAGAGCCAGCCTATGATTGGCTGCTCTGGCATCGCCTTCAGTAAAGACCTGCTCTTTTTTTCAGGAGGGTTGTGAATGTGGTAGGCACTGACTTTGATATTTTTTTTTTCCCCAAGCAGCAGTGCTCTCAGGCTCAGTGATGCTGGATGTCTTGGTGTCGAGGTATTGCTACCCTGATGGTTGTTCAGACTCCAGAGGAGAGATGACTGCTTAACCTCTTATTCGCAGGAATTCACTCGTGCAGGTTGGAGAACACACTTAAGGGTGGCAATTTATGCCCAATCCTCAATGATTCCAGAAACTTGAAGGAAGGTGTACAGGGTCTTCATCTGAACCATGATGGTATGTAGTTTTGTATAGTATAGGTTTGTTCAGGCTGGAGGAAGGGAGTACTTGGATTAGATTCTAGTTTCCAGGTTATAACCAAGTCTTCCTTAATAAGGTCTCAAAATGTATGCTTTAATACAAAGATTCTCAAATGCTACTTCTAGAGGATTCCTCTGGGTGCCATGAGGGATGTAGCAATGAGCTTGTCATCTGCTACCCAGTGAGCTGGCCGCATTCCTGGTTGATACTGCCAAGCCATCTGGAGCAGGGGCAAGAGGCACACGGGACACAAGGGCCACAGAGCTGCTGAGTTTCTTGGCCTTGCTCTTTGCCTCCCTCTAGTCCTTTCCCTGCTGCACACTGGGGATGTGGCAGAAAAACGGAGAGCCCAAGAGACAGCTTACTGGATTCTGGCTACTTCCAGTTGGTCCACCTAGAACTTGAGGATTCTTGCCCTGACAGTTGGAACCTTCACTCTGTCTCTTCCACTTGTAGCCACTCTCAGTCTCAAGGTACTGCCAGGGATATAGTAACTGTAAGGATGAAGTGGGGAACAAATTATACTGAGCTTTTCAGAGGCAACCAAGTCCCTTCAGTATAACTGTAAGAATTTCTGTAGATGGTGAATTTGGTCACTAATTGCACTGTTTTGTGATATAACATTTATCATTACCTGAAGTTTTTATTTAAAAATTTTATTATTTAATGTTTCATATTGAGCTCAGAATTACATTGCAAGTCCTTGAAAGAAACCAGGGGCTTCCATCCCCCCAGGCATTTCTTGCAATGTCTAACAAAGTGCTATACAGTAGATCCCTTATCTATGGCTTCACTTCCAGTGGTTTCAGTGATCTGTGGTCAAACATGATCAGAAAATATTAGACAATTCTAGAAATAAATGACTCATAGGCTTTAAATTGCACGCCACTCAGAGTAGCATGATGAAATCTTGTGTCATCTCACTTCATCCTGCCTGAGATGTGAATCATCCCCTTACCTAGGCTACATACACTATTCATCCTAGTCACCTAGTAGTCACATCAGTTAACAGATTGACCATTGTGGTGTCACAGTGTTGGTATATAGGGCCTGGGATGACTGCTGGTTTCAGGCATCTAATAAAGGTCTTGGAATATATATCCCTCTTGGAAAAAGGGGGATCACCATACCAGGAATAGGTACTTAGTGGTTGTTTGTTAAGTTGATTTGACTAATCTTAACTTCATGTTAAGTTCAAGAGATTTCTCATGAAGTTCCAAGGAAGCTAGATCTTTTCCAGTCATCTGTTGGAAATCTGAGGTATGGATTCATTTGACCAGTTTTCCAATTTTAATCTTCCCTTGTCCATTTCAGGAAGAATAACACCCTAGACACTGAATTTTCAGGAATCCAGTGTCCTTGACTTCCCATAGGATTCAAAATATCCAGGAGTTTTCAGCCTCTGACTTAATGCTCTTTACGTTTTCTCCTGGTTAGCCTTCTCCAGTAACCTGTTCTTTTCTTTTCTTTTTTTTTTTTTTTGGTATATCCTTTTATTGGTACATTTTAGGTGTACAATATAATAACATTCATCATTGGAAATTTGCACCTTTACATAATCTCTCTTGGTTCTCATTTTTTCCCCTCCCCATGCCCTTCCTTCAACCCCTCCATCCCTCCCTATTTACAAAGACTTTGTTTCCTTTTATTCATTTTCTCATATTCATTCCATTCCCTTCTTTCCTTTCCCCTACCCCTCCCACTTCCCCTTTCCCTTTGCCCCTTTTAACCTGTTCTTTTCTATCAGAATCGGTGAAATTATGCTGTGGTAATATCAGCTTCCAAAGTGGAAATTCCAAGTGGAAATTCTGCTTGGCAGAGTGGCTCTGGGGCTCAATCACCAGACAGTCTGTCACTCAGCGTCAATCAATAGACAGTCTGTCACTCAGCATGTGCTGCTGGGTCACTGCGGGAGGGGAGGAGACCACAGACAACTGTGTACTAACTTTTAACTAAGTCTTCCACTCAGGAGCAACACACATCATATCTGATATTTCATTAGCCCAGGCCAGTCACATGGCCATGTTTGACTTCCAGGGGATGGAGATGTGCAGTCCTGGGAAGACAGGAGATCCAGAAATACCGGGGACCTGTAGAGTACCCACCATCCTTCCTTAGAGGGGTTGGAGAATTGCTGTCTTCAAGTTCGTTTTTTTTTTTTTTTTTTTTTTTGTGGTACCGGGGATTGAACTCGGGACTTTGCGCTTTCGAGGCAGGTGATGGAACCACTGAGCCAAATCCCCGGCCCCGTCCATTTCTTTCTTTACCAAAGCAGGGGAATAAATATAAACATTTTCTCCTTTGGAGGTCACAGAAATCAAAAAGCCAAACAAACCCATAATAAAGATGTTATTACATTTTTTTCTATATTATGCAAATGTCAGTTTCTTTCTCCCAAATCAGCCATCAGAAGCAATCACTTGCAATACTTCCTAAATGCTGTCTGTAAATGTATGGTTCATGTTAGTAATTGGATGTGTTTACAGTCGCTTGGCCTGCTCGTGTTTCTGATGCTTCCTGTACCTCACAAAGGGCTGCCCTGTGGCTAAGAGTCCTTCCTCACAGAGTGGAGTTACTTCAGACTCCTCAGCTGTGGGGATCTGATCTTTCTTCCCTGCACTGGAACTGATTAGACTCTGTTTGTCACAGTGTAAGAACCCAGATTCTTAATCATCTTGTGTTCCTCACTCACTCAACAGTTCCTCTCTCCCTAAAAATTACAATTAAAACCATAAGAGTGAGAAGTTTATCCTCAAATGTAGTAAGTTTGGCAGTCAACTCTCTTAATCCAAGTCAATGTCAACAGGCTATTACTATGACATACCAAGTGAGAGCCAACCGTGATATGGTTGAAAAAGTCTTTGCATTCGAATCTGAAGATTGGTTCAAGTCCGAGCTCTTTATTCTCTAGCTGTGTTATCTCGGGAAAACCATTTGGCCTCTCTGAATTGTCACTGGTAAAATTAGGATAATTATATTTACCTTCTAGGATGCAGTTTCCTATTGATAACATGTATCTATAATACCTACCTCTCACAGTTGTGGGGATTTAATCTATTTTGACAAAGATAACTTCTGGGCAAAATATATTTGTGTAAGATGTATGACCCAAGCTGGGATCTTCTTCCCTCCTTTTTTTCTTGCTAATTAAGAGTCATAAATAAAATGGTGATGAGCTGCAGTCTGCCGTCTGTGCTGTAGCTGGAGGGCTGTTTTGACTTTGCCTGACAAATGGCTAACCAGCCGCTCCCACCATGCCCAACTCAAGTGTTCAGCACTGAGAAATCCAGCTACTGCCAACAACATCTTATAAACTTGTCACTATTTACTTACTTGGTGACAGTGTTTTTGCTCAGTGATCATCCCTAAGATTTCACCCGTCAGGGTGTGTCTGTTTCTCTCAAATGACAAAATGTCATTTAAATATAATTCTTTCCCAAATCACATGAAAAGAATAGAGATCTCTAAGGGAGACCTGGTGCCTGTGTAGCTCATACCCACCACAATACAATTGGGATAGGATGTTGTTTTTTCAGAGTAGTAGCTGGACATGCAAGGGGCTTTGTTGAATGGACATAAACCTGCTTTACTATGGTATTGCTAAGACTCCTGGGTAACCTGCTGAGTGGAGAGATCTCACACTAGCTTGGGGGAGCCAAAGGTTACATTTTCAGAAATTTTGGCAGGTGGTTGGTGTCATGTTGGTCTATTGAAATTGGCCATGGTGAGAGTGTTTACACCACGGCAACTAGCAAACACCACCAATCAGGCATTTTCTCCCAGAGGACTGGCTGCAAACATTTACCAGCTCTCTACCATACAGTCTTTGTGCAGCTGTGTCAAATACAGATGTAACTGAGGATGGGAGAAGGGACATACTATTTTAGAAGTGTAAACACAGTCATGGTGGGGGGTAGGGGCAAAGGGAGCTCACTTGATTATGTCCTGCCCTGTGCCAGGGTCTTTGTCAGCCTAGACTGGGATTGGTATATACTGAATCAGGAGGTGACCAGCAAAATTAACAGGGTGGTCCTGCCAAAAGTGTGTTTGTATAAAGGATAGAAAGCCTCCTGGGGCCTGACTGAAAGCTAGTTATGGGAGGGGAGTGAGAATATTTGGGACAGCAAGGTGCTTGTCACTCAGGTCTCAATCTAGGGGCTCGCTGAGACCTATAGAGGTGTGTGTGTGTGTGGGGGGGTTTCTGTGTCAAAACTGAAAAGGCTGCTTTAGGAAAACTATATGGTATTTGATGGTGCTGTTTGGATTTGTCATCTTATTTGTTTCAGGACCTCAGCTGCAGCATTTTGGGGTCAGCAGAGGTTGGCTGACCTGACCCCTGGAGCAAAGTGGGATGCTTTTCAAGAGCACTTTGCAGAGAGCTGAAGAGTGGATAGAGGGCAAAGGCCGGTAGAATGTACTCATGTGATCCCATATGAATCTGAGGCTGGAAGGCAGGGCAAAGTTGGGTGTACATACATTTTCTCTTTATCCTCACAACATCTTCTGAGAAAGCCACTTTATAGGTGAAGAAGCTAAGGATCAGAGGGCTAGAATATCTTGCTTGATACCACACAAAGTAAATGGCAGAGCTGAAGTTCAAACATGGGACCGCTGGACTACAGACCCACCATGGGGCGCCCCTGGAACCCTCCGTCTTCAGTGTTCATCTATCTAGCCTTTCCTTCTGTCTAGCTTTGGGAGAAGAAGTTCTCTTTGCTCCCCAGAGCCAACCTTTCTTCCCCTGCCTGCGAATTCTGCACCTTCCTAATTTGTGTGGGTCTTTTTACGAGGCACCCCTTGCTCTGTGATGCATCTTTAATCTTTCTTCTTTCAGTCTGTGCATTAATCTTTGCCATTAAGCAACAGAAATGAGTGGCTGCTGTGCCTGGCTCAGCCCTCTTTCTCCTTGCTTCTCTTCTGCATTGAGCACCATTCAGAGTCCCCTTTATTCTTGAAACCCTCTGCTTCCCTGATCACATGACTTGTTTTTCTCTTCCCTCTCTGGTTACTCCTCTGGCCACTTCTGGCTCTTCTCCCAGTTCCCAACCCTTAAAATATAGGCATGACTCCAAGAGTCTGGAGTTGACTCTCATCTCCATTTTCAGTCTCTCCCTTCTGTAGTCCTTCATGGCCTCAGCACTCCATGCAGACAATCCCAGATCAATACATCTGCAGGTCTGGACTGGGTCCCAGGGCCAAGAGCAGTTTCTGCCATGTAGTGGGCACTCAGTCAACAAGAGAGCACTGTGACAGCCTGAGGGCATATGCATACTGATTTATTTGAAGGTTGTCCCCTTTAGAGTCTAACCTCCTCAAAGGCAGGAATTGTGCCTTTTCTCCATTTTGATTCCCTGATTCAGAAAAATACATAGTAGCTGTTCAGTAAATGTTTATGAACAGTTGAATTAGTCCAAGCTCGATGACGAGATGGAGCAAAACTGTGGCAGTCCTTACCTCGGAATGTAGACTTTGTTCTGTGTTCAGCGGGCTGGGAGCCACCCAAGGCTTTTTCTCATTTGAGTAACTCAATTGGACCTGAGTCCAGAATGACTCATCCGACTGCAGTCAGCATTCAAAATTTTACACCATCTTTTTCCCTTGTCTCTAATCAGTGGCCCAATCTTGTTGATTTTATTTCAAAATATGACTTTATGGCCTTCATCTCTGTTTTTGTTGTTATTCTCCTGGCAAACTCCCAAGGTCAGCCCTAATTACCTCTTATCTGGATGTCAGCATTGGTCACTCCCCATTCCAGTTGCTGTTTTTCCTTTTTCTATGTGCCACAAGCTTCGGCTCTTCTACTGATGGCTTGCTCTGTTTGGAAAAATAAAGAACAAAGCTGAATTGGTTCTGGGAAAGCCAGGATAAAGAGGGCTAAAGTAACTCTCCATTATCTGCCTTTAATCCCCAGGTGCTTAAAGGCTGCTTTAGGTTTTACTCCTGAGCTGCATGAGTGGCTTTATCCCCTTATTGCTCCTTATAACAAAAGACTAAGATTCGTCTGCACAATAAAGCTACATTGTTGGAGCAGGAAAGTGGACCGTTGGAAAGTTTGTGCTCAGCTATGTTGTTGAAGAGAGATGAAGGAAAAGGAATAATAATCCTTTAGGAAAGGGAGTGCTAGAGAATGGGGAAGTAAAAGAGGAGCTAGAAGGCTTTTGAGATAATACTTTTAGATGGAGGGCAGAAAGTGGAAGAAGGAGAGAAGACAAGAGCAGAGCTTGCGCCATTTATCTTGGCTAATTATGAGTAAATGAGCCTTTTCAGGAAATATTTTCTTACAACTTCGTGAGTCCAGAATTTATCCTAATAAGATAAATGGATGCTTGGGGACCTCTTTGGGGTCTCCTAAGTTAAGGCATTTAGGACAGTGTTGTGCAATGTGCAATCTGCTTTCTGCAAGAGGTTAAGTACAGAAATCTACAGTAAGTCTTTACAAACTTGCTAGCATTGCCCTTTGTTGCAATGATGTGCTAGAGGTGGATGATACTGGCTAAAGGGAATTGATTGAGAGTTTTTCTTCTCATTTCTGAGGCTCAGTAACTCCACATTGGTAGCTCAAAATCAGTCATAATGGAAGATATTTTGTCATGCAAATTGGCAAATGCTACCTTTCAGGACTTTTCCCACTCCAAAGAACTGGGTACTAAACATTGCTGAGCCATCCGAGTATCTAATGAGAAAATACCATTGAACAAGTTGTTTCACTTTTGTGGCAAGTTGCTTGTGCCTGCAGCTGCCTACCAGATATGTACTGTAGGATCATATGTATAGTGTAGATATGTACCTGTTGGCAAAGGGATAGGGGAAACTGGTCCTTCCCCATGGGGAATTTGAAGTGCACTGCTGTAGATCAACTTCAGGGTTTTATAGATCCAACCTTTCCAACAGGTCTTTGTGACAGCCAAGGAGAATAGGCCAATGTTTTAGAAACCTGCTACTCTAGGTTTCAAGTCATTTAAGACAGTGAGGATCAAGGGCATCATAGGAGACTGATGACAGGTCCAGCTAGGGCAGGGAAGTTATATGTGAAAAAGCTGAAAGTGTGTGCATAATTTCCTTAAGGCTTCCATGACAAATCACAGACTGAACAATAGAAGTTTATTTCTCATGGTTCTGGAGGCCAGAAGTTCAAAAGCAAGATGGTGAGTTTGGTTTCTCTGAAGCCTCTCTCCTTGGCTTGCAGATGGGCTACCTTCTTACTGTATCTACACAGGGTCTTTTCTCTGTCACAAGTGCCCCTGTCTCTTCCTCTTCATATATGGAAATAGGTCCCACTGGATTAGGGCCTTACCCTTATAATCTCATTTAACATTTAACAGTATCTCAAATACAGTAACGTTAGAGGTTAGGACTTGAACATGTGAACTTTGGGAGGACACAATTCAGTCATTATTAGTGAGTCAGTGTGTTTTCACTGTTCAGATTCACTCTGCATTCCATTCAAACATCGTGTTATGGATCATGGAAGATTTTGGAGAAGAAGCCCTGCTCTGATATCTAGGTCACTGCTGTGTGGCTTTGGGGCACATTGTTCTTTCTTATCCTGCCTTACTTTATCAGTAGGTAAAATAGGTATACTATAATGATTCCCTTCCTGTCTAGCTATGAGCAATAAGTGAAATCATGTAGGGAAGCTTTTAGCATAGTATGCACACTATTAGTTTACAATGTAGCTCTGTTGCTATGAATTTCATATGCAGTATACTTTTAGGCCCCAAAGGAGGCCTGCATGTGGAGAGCTGATGTTGAGGGTCTTCTGTCTTATTTTTAGGCTTCATCTCCAGTATTTTAGGTAACAAAAGGCCAAGGTTTTTAAGTGTGCAGATTTACACTGAACTTACTAAAACCAACTTTGGGTGGAGAGCCACGATTTTTTGAAGACCCATAATGCCAAAGAGTGCATAGGCATCACCTGTAAACCAAGGCCCCAGTGATCTGGATTGCTGTGAGTAAGCTGTGCCAGGAAAGCACAGATCTGAGAGTTTTGCCCTGGGGGGAGAACCAGCCCATTTGATGGGGCTAATTCCCATTGTGTAAATATATTCTGTAAATGATTATCTGTACATATTTATATCCTCTACTTCTGCAAGATCCATTTAGGTAAATTTATTTGACTTTTACCAACTAGAGAAAGTTTGTGTTATCAGGAAAAATCTGGAGAGGAGGAGGGCAGATGGGGAGAAGTTGGTCTAGAAGTACGAAGTTATAAGTAGTAGGAGGAATAAGTACTGATGTTCTTTTGTACAGTAGGGTGTCTATAGTTAATCAACACTATCTTGTTAATAGCTAGAAAAGAGGTTTTTGAATACTATCACCTCAAATAAAAGATAAATGGAGGAGGTGGTAGAGATGTTAACTACCCTTATTTAATCTTACATAATGTATACATGTATTGAATCATCACATCACACCCCATAAATATGTACAGCTATTGTGTGTCAATAAATAAATCCAAATCATGTAGCCAGATTGTTAGACTTCAAAGACAAATAGGCAATTTTATACACACAGAACCTGATATGTTTGTTTAAAAATCTAATATATTAATTTAAAGACAAAAAACCCCACAAAAAATAAATTTCTGAGGTGAAATATAAATCATATTATAGCTGGTTCACTTTTCTCTTGGATAATTCAAGTTTTCTTGACCACAATAAAAGATGCATAGACTTTTGTTGCATCAGACTTGCCAGCATATTATGTCCTTCCCTGTCTGGCACTGATGTTTGATCCTCACCCACTGCAAGATAGACCTTCATACACTTTGGAGATTCTCACTTCTCCTGGAGGTCCTTCCACTTTCCAGCCATGTCCAACCTCATCAATGGCCACTGCTCCTTTAGTTCCTACCTGGAGTCCCATCTCTCTGACCTAGTCTTCCCTGAGTATTTATATTTGGAGAAAAGTGTCCCCAACTAAATCACTCTAGCATTCTCATTCTGTATTGTTAATCTTCCAATTAACCTTGTCCAGCTTTGCAGTGCCTTTTCGGCCATCACCTTAAAAGCACATATTGCATAATTTTATGGCTTGTCTACTAGCTAAACTGTAGGTACCTTGTGAAATGGACCACATCTAACTCTGCTTGACACTTCTCCCCCATTCTTATTAATTAGCTATGTGCCTTTTATAGAGTAGGAATTCAATAAATATCATGGGGTTGATCTGCTTTTTCCTTTTTTTCCTGAAATAATTAAGGTCATTATACATTTGTAAGTGTGTAGAGTCAAATTCATAGCAGTGAGAACTGAGGCTATTTCTTTTTTTTTTTATTGTGACTATCAGGCATAATTCTCTAGTAAGTGCCACTGGAATGTAATTTGTGTCATTGTTTTAGTAAATTATGATGCTTTTAAAATCTGAATCTGGCATAAAAGAAACCTGGGTTCAAGTTCTGATTTGTATGGTTTCCAGCTGTCTGAACTTGGATTTTATTTAATTTCTTTGTGATAGTTAATTTGAGGTGTCAACTTGGGTTAAAGGAGTGGGTTACAGGATACCTAGACAGCTGGTTAAGCATGATTTCAGGGTGTGTTTGTGAAGATTTTTCCAGAAAAGAATGACATTTGAATCAATGCACTGAGTACGAAAGATTTACCCTCTTCCAGCATGGGTTGGCACCATCCAATTGGTTGAGAGCCCAAGTTGAATAAAAACACAGAGGAAAGGTGATTTGCTCTCTCTTTTGGAGCTTCTCCAGCCTTGAACATCAGAAGTTCTCCAGCCTTCAGGCTCTGGGACTGTACCAGTAGTCTTGATCCTTTGGCTCTTGGATTTGGACTGAGAATTGTGCAACTGGCTCCCCTGGTTCTGAGGTCCTTAGGCTTGGACTGAGCCACACCACTGACTTTCCTGCTTTTCCAGCTTATAGGTGGTGTATCCTGGGACTTCTCAGCCTCCGTAACTACCAACACGAACCATAAATCCCATATCTATCTATCTATCTATCTATCTATCTATCTATCTATCATCTATCTATCTATCTATCATCTACCTATCAATCATATATTCTACTGGTTCTGTTTCTCTGGAGAACCCTAGTGTACTCTCAGAAGCTCAGTTTCTTCACATGGGAGTAGTAATAACACCTTAGATGGGAGTAGTAATAACACTTTATCTTACACAATAGTGACAGAGGAGAAATAGTAGCACTCAATGAATATTAGATTTTTATCGTTAATATTATGTGACACCAAGACAAAAATGTACAAACCTCGGCAAGGGATTTAGCTCAGTGGTTCCGCCCCCTGCCTTGCAAGTGCAAGGTCCCAAGTTCGATTCCCGGTACCAAAAAAAAAAAAGCATAAACCTCAACCATGGATATCAGTTTCCCACTTGTCTGAACCAAGAACAACTAAAAAACCGAGAAAGACATGCACTCTACTGAAGAATATTTTTCCCTTGGGGAAAGACTATTATGAAAACTCCTGAAGGAACTTTTCCATCTATAAAAAATTGACTTCTAACCCACCTTTAGCCTTAAGTTGTCATCACCTCCCCAAATCTCAGTTCCCTTTATGAAGCTCAAGGCACTTTTAATACCTACAAAGCACTACATTTTGAGGTTTGGTGTTTGGAACCAGCCAGGTTACACAAGTACAACATTAACTGGAGAAAAGTCAGCATGACATTTGGACAATCAGTCTGAAATTAATCATGCAATAAAGTCAACATTATATTCAGTGTTGTCACAGCAAAACAATGTTAGTGAAAGAAAAGGAGGGGAATAAAAAAGCAAAAATCCTGATAGTCTTTTTACAAGGACTGGCGAAAGAGCTCAGGGGAGAGTACTCCTGCTGGGCCAGTGGGAAGGCAGAAAGAGGAGACAGCACAATCCTGTGCTTCTCCAGGTCAGCCTCCAAAAAGGCACAAAGTGGTTTGTCAGCTCTGTTGCATGTTCTAGCAATTTAGACATACATCCCAAGGTATCCTGCAATATTAAAGTCCATTTATATACTCTATAAAGTTCCCCCTGTGTGTCCTGAGAGGCACATTCATGGCTGGGATGTAGTTGCAGGTTGATTCCTTTGTGAATTCTGTGGAGCTGACAGGGCTGGAACCCACAGCCGAGCCTGATGAGGTGAAAGCCTGTGCTAGCCAAGGGGCTGAGGCACCTAAGTATAAGTAATATTAATCTGCTCTCACCCGAGTGGTGCAAAATTATTAAGGCTGCTTCCTGAAGAAACTTCTGACATAGTACCTAATGAAAATTTCAGAGGCCATTAGTTATTAGTTGCTGCCCCGCTGTTCTGAAGTGCCACGTATTTCTCTACCTGTTATCCAACAGCATGTGTCTTGAGGGGAAGGCCACCACCGCCCAAGGAGCACATCAGCACTTATTTGTGCTGAGAGGATCACAGAGTGAGTGGACAGCAGCTAATCGCAAACACCTCAGGCTGTGGCGGGCTGTCTGTGGTGGAGGGGAGGCAAAGAGGCGAGCCATGGTGCAGGTCTGTGGGAAAAAGACAGGCCTGGCGTACACTGTGAGTAATGTGGTAACCCAACTCTCCTGACCCTGTGGGTCTGAGAGCTGTTCTTAATAAGAAGTAGTCTTAATAAGAGGTAGCTCTTTTTAAGAAAGCAGACGGGATCTTGGTGAAAACAAATGCATTTTGGGTTATTTCTGTAATCATTCCAGAAAGTCAAGCTCAGTTTGGCATTTATTGATATAAGTGTTCATTTTGGATGCCTGCAGAGGTTGTGTCTTTCTGTCTTGTGTGATTCTTATTGCAGCCTTTTCTTGGAGTCTGTATGGCTTCTCCTCCCTTGCTCATGTCTAGTCATCATCAAAAGGCTTTGGGCAAGTTTATCTTTTGGAGCCTCCATTCTCTTGGAGTCTGCCCCTGTGGTGTCCCCATGTTCTAACTTGTTTTCTCTTTGCTACTCTCCTTGCCCATTCTCTGTCCAGTCCTGGCCCTCTGCACCTCATGCCTGGACCTCTACCGTCTCCCTCCTCCTCTCTTGCCCTCTTGACCTTCTCACTCGGAGCACAGCAGTAGGACCAGCTAACACCGTTTAAGGGGTACCTTTTCTGTGCCAAGCCCTGGGGTTACTGTGCGTCCTCTGCTATTTCTAATGTTTGCAATAACCCTGGAAATGGAATTACTGCTTCCATTGTACAGCTTGGGAGACTCCGAAAAGCAACAGTGTGCCCAAGGTCATGCTAGCTAATGAGGAACAAGCTAGAATTAAAACCCATGGCAGATGGACCTCACAGTTTATGCTATTTCCTAATCGCACTGTTTTTTCTGCTCAGAAAACTTCGGCAGTTCCCATTGCCTAGCATGTCAAGTCCAGGCTCTTTATGCTGGCACCCAAGGCCTCTGAGATGTAGTCTACTGGGCTTCCTGGCTTTCCCCTCCATCCCTGTCACACATTCTGCTCTTCAGCCCAAAACACAAATAAACATTTTTATTTACACCATGCTTTCTTTCCTAAGTGCTTTTATCCATGCGATTTCTCCTGCCAGGAGTAGGAGACTCTGTCACTCCTTCCTCAGTATAAGTAAATGTTGGCCAAGAAAACATTGAACAGACTTGGGGTACAGATCCATTTATTTTCTAGTTCACAAAGGGTGTATCAGAGCTTTATTAAATAATCTAAAATATCCTTTCAATAATGTTTTTCTTTAATATCTTTTTAAAAGACATTTAAAGTGAATACAAAAGCAATTAAATGATTAATTGCTGCAGCCCAATTCTGTGGCCCACAGCCTCTGTGGATGCTATCTAACTGATTAAGCTCCCCAAGTCTCTGTCTGATTGAGGAAGGCAGTGACGGAAACCGGGCGGCCTATCACATGACTGATTCTTGCTGTCAGGAGCCATCATTTTCTAACTGCAAGCTTTCATTTTCAAAGCCTTGGCATGATTTCAGGGGCTGTAAACCCTCCTGTGAGTAAGTGAGCAGTAAGAACTGGCAGTTTTTCAATCTCAAGTCTCTGGCTTTAAACCTCCGTTTAGCTGTGATTTTTTTTTTTTTAATTTCCGTAAGTCGGACATTCTTTTTGGCGAATACTTTTTTGATAAATAAAATAAGGTGGAGGTGAATTTGACTGAGACAGATATGAGTTGGTCTGGGTTAGAACTGACCCTTGGAAAAAAGTTTTATCAACCCCAACATTAGTTCCACAGTCAGAGTAGGCAGCAAGAGAGGAGTGAGTGAACATATTGGGTACCTGGTGGCACCCCTCCCCCATACAGCCATAGACTCAGGGTTGGGGCAGTGAGAATACACCTGAAGTTATGAATCCACTGGTGGTGATACTCACAGTACCAGTATGGACAGGATTTATCTTGTCGATGTGGGCAAGGTCAGGGAACATCTCCAAGGTCTGACTTTGAGGGAGCAGTGTGAAGGATAGCTGGGAAGGATCCTTGAAAAGATTTCTTTCCTCCTTGCAAAACTTAATTGATTACAATTTAATGCAGAATTAACTTCTCGGTGCATTATTAACTGGACCATACAGTTAATATTATTTACATTAATATTTATAGGTGATCTGAAAATAAAACTGTGCATATAATATGAAGGACTTTCTCAAAGATTTGTTCCTGCTTGTAGTTTTATTTTGAAATTTGTATACCATATGTTTCATTACCTTCTTTTCATTTTCTCTTTTAGGTTTCAAAACAAATTCTCAGGAGGAGGAAAGAGGAGGGGACCAACAGTGCATACCACCAGAATGTTACAGTTGTCAATATCATGAAAGCAGGTTGTAACTTCATACTTAAGTTTTGATCATTTTTTTTTTTTACTTGTTTGGGTTTTGGAGATCTTCTACATCTTTATCTGTAGCAAATAATTATTGACCAGAAACTGTCTTTAGAGTACCATCTTGAGAAATTGCTGTAAGGAATTTATATGAATTTGCAGATGACATGATACTCTATATAGAAGACCGAAAGAACTCCACCAAAAGTCTTCTAGACTTCATAATCAAATTCAGTAAAGTAGCTGGATACAAGGTCAACACACAGAAATCAACAGCTTTTCTCTACACAAACAACAGCCTCACTGAGACAGAAATAGGGCAAACAGTTCCTTTCACAATAGCATCCAAAAAACTGAAATACCTAGGAATCAACCTAACCAAAAAAATCAAAGACCTCTTCTCTGAAAACTATAGCACTCTGAAAAGCAAGATTGAAGATGATATTAGAAAATGGAAAGACATCCCTTGCTCCTGGTTAGGAAGGATCAACATAGTGAAAATGGCCATACTTCCAAAACTGCTATATAGATTCAATGCAATCCTGATTGAAATCCCAGCAGTATACTTCATGGACTTTGAGAAAACCATCCAAAAATTCATTTGGAACAAGAAGAGACCCAGAATAGCAAAAGCAATTCTAGGTAACAGAGACATGGCAGGGGGTATCACAATCCCCAACTTAAACTATACTACAAAGCTACTGTGATAAAAATAGCATGGTACTGGGGAAGAAACAGACCTGAGGACCAGTGGAATAGATTAGAAGATGTACAAACAACTCCAGACATACTCAGACACCTCATCTTTGACAAAGGAGCCAAACACCCTCACTGGAGGAAAGATAGCCTCTTTAATAAATGGTGCTGGAAAAATTGGATTTCACCTTGCCAAAGACTAAAACTAGACCTATATCTCTCACCATGCACTAAACTAAAATCGAAATGGATTAAAGATCTAAATACTAAAGCAGAAACCCTAAACTGGCTCGAAGAGAGTTTAGGAAGAACTCTTGAAGTCATTGGTGTAGGAAAAGATTTTATGAACAAAACCTCAGTTGCCCATGAACTAGCACAAACAATCAACAAGTGGGATCTCTTCTTACTAAAAATCTTCTGCACAGCAAGAGAAACCACCAACAGTGTGAAGAGACAACCCACAGTGTGGGAAAAAATTTTCACCAGCTGTCCCTCAGTCAAAGGTCTACTAAAGACCCAATCCAAAAATGGGCATCTGAAATGAACAGACATTTCTCAGACAAACAAGTAAAAGCAGCAAATAAACATATGAAAAAATGTTCAACATCACTGATCATTGGAGAGATGCAGATAAACACAATGCTGAGATTCCACCTCACCCCAGAAAGAATGGCTGCTATCAAGAAATCAACCAATAACAAATACTGGCAGGGTTGTGGGGAGAAAGAAACCCTTTCCATTGTTGATGTGAGTGCAGACTGGTGCAACCACTGTGGAAATCAGTATGGAGATGCCTCAAAGAACAAGACTGGGAGTCCCATTTGACCCAGCTATTTCCCTTCTGGGTATCTTCCCAAAAGAAATAAAAGAATCATACCACAGTGATATATGTGCTCCCATGTTCATAGCAGCACAATTTGTAATAGCTAAAACTTGGAAACAGCCCAAATGTCCATCAACTGGAGACTGGATAAAGGAAATGTGGTTTTTTAATAAAATGGAGTACTACTCAGCCAAAAAATTGAGAAATTAGGAATTTATATAAAAATTTATATTCCTTTTTATTTAGATTATTTAAATTCCTCATTTAAGAAAAAACAGCTTATCATTGGTTTATGGAGCTCATTTAGAAAACAGTTGCAGACAGGTACAAATGATAGCTTACATTTATGGAGCACTGACTACTTCTCAAGTACTGTTCGAAGTGAGTCATATAATATTAGCTCATTTAATCTCCTCAACAACTATCAAGGATAGGTACAATTATCCTTATTTTATAGATAAGGAAACCGAGGCAAAAGGAGGTGAAGTAATTTATCTATATTCACATAGCTAGGAAGTTGTGAAGCCATGGTTTGAACCTGAGTAATTTGAATTCAGAATAAAAAATAAGGTAAGGCCAGGAGCAGTGCCACGTGCTTGTAACTCTAGCTACTAGTGAGATTGAAACAGGAGAGGGCCATGTTTGAGGTTAGCCTGGGCCATTTAGTGAGGTCCTGTCTCAAAACAAAAGATGAAAAAAAAGGCTGGGGACGTAGTTCAGTGTGAGGCCCTCAGTTCAAGGCCCAGGACCCCTCTTCCCAAAGTAAATGCAGAACAAAACTCATTTTACTCTTTCAGAGTATCCTAAATGTGAATTCTAAGTGGCAGTTGGTGTGGAATTGGAAGGAACAGAGGAGGAATTGTTTAGAGAGAGATGGCGAAAGAGGGAAAATGAAGAGCAAAGTGGCTGAAACTTCTGGAGTGGATCTGAGATGAGAATTCCAGCGGGGCAGGTGTGCCACAATTCTTTGTGTGGTGCTTGCCCTGCCTCGGGCGGTACCGACAGGCAGTCAGCAAGTGTGGCTGGTGACTGATTTCTTTCTCTTGTTGCCCTGGTGTCCTGCTCCTCATGCTGAGACAAGACAGCACTGGCTCCGGCTCCCTCTGAGCCCCCGGCCACCGGAAGCACACCACCCTTCTAGCCGTGCAGTCCGCTTTCCATCCGCAGAGCCAGAACAGGGTCCTTTCTTTTCAGATCTCTTTCCACCTCCCCAACACACCACTGTCCTTGGTCTAAACCCAAGGGGCCAGCTAGGTTTGGGAAATCAGAATCTTTCAGATTTGGAAAGGTCAAATGATATATATTACAGATATAATATTTCTAATGGCCTGAGTCAGTACACTGTAAACAAATACATTCACATTTCTACTAAAAAATGTGTAGGCATCGTCATGGGAACTATACAGAGCTTCATGTCCAAAAGATCAGGTTTTGCCACCAAAGGAATCTCTGTACTAAATACATGAAAACATTTTGATTGTGGGCTTTGGGGAATTTTTGAACTGAGGATAAGGGATTGTGAATATCATCACCAATTCCTTCCACTCTAACTAAGGGCAGGAGCTGGAATATGCAGACAAAGCCTTCCTACATTTCCTGTGCTGGCTGGAAAAGGGTCTGATTTGGGCTGAGTCTTAAGAACCGTAGTTCCAATTTCATTCCAAATTTTAGTGGGGAAAGTAGACAGGAAAGAGTCAGTATCTGCACTCTTCATTCCCTGTAGGTTTGGTGAGCAGAAGTAATAAAGAAAATACAAACTCAGGAAAAAAAGATTTGACTTTGTTGTTGTTGTTGGAAAGACCTATTTAGAGTGCTTAGGAAGGCCTTTACCCTGCTACCCTTGGGAGTTTCTTAGTTTAGCTTGGAGAACCACAGATTAAGTACAATATGGAGAGGATTATTAAAAATAACCTGTGAAAATGCATTATTCCAAAGATTTAGCAGCTAATTTTCTGTTGCCTTTACTTCTTACATTATTTTTTCCAGTATATAACCTTTTTAAATTTTATGTCATACTCTCAAATTTCTTCTGGGTTTCATGACTAATCTCTTTATTTGTGTTTACCCTGGTGAAGCCTATAGAAAGAAAATCATAAATTAATGGCACATGTTTATAGCTATAAACAGGGGACAGATTCAGAAATATACAAACATGCCTAGTAACCTATTTCCTAGAATTGCAATGCTCAACTCCCTATTAACCTTAGATTTACAAGTCTAATCAAACACTTCAGTCTGTTTCCATTGAAAAGCTGTGCACTGTGTATAATCTTTCACTTGACCTAAATCTGTAGTAAAGCTTGCAAAATAAACTCCTTTGTAGAGCCAGGCACTCTGCTGGATGAACCCGGTGTCTCCTTTTAGGGCACTGAGCTACCATTTTGTGCATTGCAAGATTTAGTTTGCCAAGGGAGAGTCCAAGGTACCTTATGTACAAGAGGGCAGAGGTGTCTGCTGACTGCAGTGAGTGTGCTGTGCTAGGTCACTCACCCTTTGTCCCCAGGTTTCCCTTGGAAATAGTGTGTGATTTGGGAAAGTAATAGTAGCAAACATTTATCTACCACCTCTCTGGGTCAGTCAAGCATTCTTCTAAGGCCTCTCCTCTATGAACCCATTTTATCTTCTTAACAAATGGGGAGGAGCTATTATCATCACTAACAGTTGACAAAACCCAATAGAAAAGTTAAGTAAATTGCCCAGTGAGCCTCAGTGGGTGAAGGGGGAGGAGGACTGTGAACCTGGAAGTCCTTCTCCAGGCTGCATCCACATGACCACAAAGTTACCCTGCTTTCTGGGGTGCTGTGTGGCCCATTGTAAGACTTGGCTCAGTGACATGGTCCTTTCCATTTAGGTTTTAGAATGTACTGGTACCCAGTGGTCTTCAAACCATAGAACTCTGAGAATCCCTGAGGGTTTTGAGAATGAAAGGCAAAGGGGGCTTGGGACTTCCACACCCACCTCAGCCAGAGCAAGTCAGCATTTTAAGTGTTAGTTGTTAGCACTAAGATTTTATTTGAATAAGGAGTGCTGCAGTTCACAAGAATCTTGAAAACCAAAGCTGTAATCATTTGAACCAGTTAGCTTGCACACCAATTGCAAAGAGAAATGGGCTGTAGAAACCCTGAGCCCAATGCTGTGTGTTACTATAATAGTTTTTCTTAGTATAACAAAAGCCATAGATCTGAAGTCCATGTTGATTTTGGCAATTACATTTCAGGATAAACTAGAGGTTCCTGTGTGGCTGAGGCTATATGGCCAAGAGACCAGATCAAGAGCTGTTGAGATGGCACTGGTAGGCAGAAACTACAACCTCATCCTATATATGGTCTGATCCAGGGTGAAGGGAGGGATAATGAGGCAAAAAAGGCCATGTGATGAAAGAAAGTGGTGAACAGAGCCAGGATAGGTGGTGAAACAAGGTGCTGAAAACAGGAATGAGGGAAGTAGAGGAAAAACCAACAGAGGGAGGCAAAAGGGAAAACCAGGATGGAAAATGGTGGACCACAGAGGACCCAGGAATAGCGACCCTTGAGGCTTTATGTGGGCAAAGTTCAGAAGAATGAAAGGCCAGGGTGTAATATTTCAAATAAAGATTATGATGTTGGTAGAGCAGGTAAAGCAGAGAATTAGCACAGAGCTTTTACTAAGTTCCTTTCATGCCCTTGATTAGGTAGAGGCAAAACCAGTTGGGCAAACTCTGCACAAAGATGCTGCCTCCTGGGTTACTTTTGGCCTGGAGGGCTGGTGTGGCTCTGCACTCATCAACTTTTATAAAGCAAATGCTCTGATGCTAGGTGTTACCAGATAACGGTATTCTCTCATTTGCCCTCTCTATGTGTCCATTTCTTCATTGCTTAATTGATAATGTGGGATTCTTAGGTGAGCTTCAGGGGGTTCATGAATCCTCTGAAATTATACTACAATTATCTATGTACATTTCTGTTTCCCTTGGTGGACTTTGAGCAACCTGAAGGGTGAAGCGAGTTGGAACTAGAAAAAGAAATCAGTGTGTGCATTGAGCTACAATTTATCCATCCATTCACTCAATGCTTACCATATCAAACATGTTTACAAATGATTATTAGGCACACAGAAAAGAGAGACGTCAAAATCAGCAAACAGCAAAATGATAACAATAATAATAATTACAATGTACTGGGATAGAGTGAATGAATGAGGGGGGCCACCTAATGTAGCATGGAAAACTGGGTTACCTTCCCTAATAGGAAACACAAGCTGCTTCTAGAAGGTATAGGGGAGCCACGGTTCAGCAGGAGCCAAGGAGAAGCACATTCTAGGAACAGAAGGGATGAGAGATAGCACAGCATGTTGTTTAGAATGATGACCATGAAGGGAATCCCTGAAGGCTGGGATAAATAAGGCTGGCTGATACCAGACCTCTGAAACCATACTAGGAATTTAGGTGTTATCCCCAAAGCCATGGGGGCCATTAGAAGATTGAGAGTGGGGAGTGGCATGATGGAATTTCTATTTTGGAAGAATCACGCTGCCGGCAATGTGAAGGATGCAATGAGAAGGGGCCAGAGTGTGGGTAGGGGACAATTTCAGAAGGTTTGCTTCTACCACAGTTGAGGTTGAGAACCTTACTGCCATGCTGTTAGCTACTGCTCAGGCTACCATCTCAGCAACTGGAGCTCTTATTCTAATTACTGTGGCTTTTGCTACTATCCTACCACCCCAACCTTCACAGGGACAGGAAGGGAGCACCAGGACCATCTAAGACCAGGAGCAAGGAGAAGGCCACTGAGAACATGAGGAATGAATGAGCAGAAGCTGTGAGAGTCTTGAGGAAGGAAGGGTAACCCAAGAGGAGTATCAGGAGGGAGGAATCCTCTAAAAACCAAGAACAGGCAGGGAGGACTCACAAAGGATGGGGAGAAGTGAAGGAAGAGAACTCGGAGTGTTTATACTGGGGTGAAGGCGAGTTTGCTCTCCAAGTGCCTAACTACACACTGTGGTTTGAGTGAGCAACACCAGTGGAGAGCAGAGGAGGAAAGGTGAATGTCTGATTTTCAGACTGACATCAAGTCTTTGAAAGTTCAAGAAACACTTCAACTCTTGGCCAGTGGCATGGTCAGTAATGGTGCCTTGTGTTGAGGCTGAGGACCCTAGAGCTTTCACCATAGAGACAATAAAACACAAGCAAAGATATTCCTGCATCATAATCCAGACGTGTACTGAGTCATATCCGATGCTTTCAGACACTGCCTTGTACTCTGGAGCTAGCAGAAACAGAAAACGAAATTCGCCTTTCAGCTGTCTTCATGTGTATTTTTGTTTCCTCCTCAGGTCCTCTGGTACAGCCCAGCCATAGCACATGCTCAGTGGCACATGGGGTGACCCACACTTGTCTCAGTAGCTGGAGGGCAGTTAAGGACAGCTGTGTCCACCCCTTCTGTGTTTGGCAGGTATACATGGAAGGAGATGAGCACTGGCACTCCAACCTCTTCCATGATTTGAAGTGTCAAAGCATTTTGGAAATCAGCTCTTAGTGCTAAAATCTCCCAAGAAGCTCTAGTTGGCTCAACAGTGACAAGGAGTCACCTCCTAGCCACCCAGGGTGACAGTCTTCTAAAACCCACCAGCAGAGCTACTGTCAGTGACGAATAAGATCGAGGAAAAACTGGTTTCTACTATTTTCTTATTCTTTGTCAGAGATACAAGATTTGTCTGCATCTTTTCTTCTTCTCATTTTTTTTTTGCAGCTATTAAAATATTTTTCCAGGGGCCAGGGATTTAGCTCAGTGGTTCCTCTGCGTGCCTCACAAGTGCAAGGTCCCAAGTTTGATCCCCAATACCAAAAAAAAAATAAAATATTTTTCCACTTCCTATGAGGAGCTGTGACTAAAGGGTATCCATGAAATTCAGAAAAGTTTTCCTGTAAAATGCAGGCATTTACAAGACCTAGGTAACAAACGCATTCCCTAGCATCTGGTAATTGTAAAGGAAACAATCCCAGCATCAGAGAAATCTTTCTCAATGTTTTCTGAATTGCCATTTGTCAGTTGAGAGTAAGGCATTTGCCTGAAGAATTTTCAAGTAAGCCTTGCTTGCACTGATTATCTTTAATAAATCTGGGGGTGACCATAGCAAAAGACAGGGCTACCTGGACCAGGTTACCAGATGAGCATGCTTCTTGCCAGAAATGTGAGCTGCATCAGACATGGGTCCTCAGAGGAGTCACCCAGGTGATGGTTGATGTCACGGGAGCAGAGAGGATGGGTCCCCACTGAACACTGTCCAAATTTCAGATTTCTGAATAAAATAAATAAATGGGCTTTAAAAAATTGTTAATTGACCAATAATAATTATGAATATGTTCAATCCCTCGAACCGAAAAAAAATAATTATGAATACTTATGGTGTACAATGTGATGTTCCAATATATGTCCACATTAGGATATTATTAAATCCAGCTAATCACCATATCCATCATCTGACATATTTATCATTTTCTTGGTGAAGTCAACATTGAAAATCTTTCTTAGCAATTTTTAGGTACACAATATGTTTTTACTAGATAGTCAATGTTCTGTACAACTGATCTTGGGAAGTATTCTTCATAACTAGAACTTACCCTCTGACCAACATCCAGTTCCTTCCACCACAGCCCCTACTAACTACCATTTAATGCCTTATCTTCGTAAGTCCCAATTTTAAAGATAGCACATACAAGGAAATGGCACAGGACTTGTATTTCTGTGCCTGAGCTATTCACTTGGCATAATATCCCCAGGTTCATCCATGTTGTTGCAAGTGACAGAATTCTCCTCCTTTTAAGGCTGAGTATTCCATTGTGTATATAAAGCATATTTTCTATTGGTGGATTCTAAGGGTGAGTCCATGTGCTGCCCCTTGTGAATGGTGTTGCACTGAACCTGAGGGTACAGATTTGTCTTTGAATTACTGGCTACAAGTCCTTTGGATGTATACCCAGAGTGAGATCACTGGATCATAGAACAGTTCAAGTGTTAATTTTTTGAGGAACCTCTGTACTGTTTATAATTGTTGTTTATTAAAGCCATGAAGTTGGGGGTTGTTATATAGCAATATATAATCAGAACATCTGATTTCTAGGATATCCTACACCTAGTTTTCTTTCTGCTTCATGTTCACTTTTTAAAAATTTCTTTTAATATTTCCTACTTATTTGTCTTCTTTTTCACTTACTATGCAAAAATTTAGCCATAAATGCCAAAGATTAAAACTAGATGCCTATCTTTCACCATGCAGTAAACTAAAATCAAAGTGGATTAAAGATCTAAATATTAAAACAGAAACACTAAATTTGCTGGGAAGACAAGTTAGGTAGAACTCTCGAAGACATAGGTATAGGAAAGGACTTTATGAACAAAACCTCAGTAACATGGGAACTAGCACTAAGAATCTACAACTGGGATCTCATCTTATTAAGAAGCTTCTGCAGGGTGGGAGTTTTAGCTCAGTGGTGCCGCCACCTGTCACAAAAGCGCAAGGTCCCGAGTTCAATCCCTGGTACCAAAAAAAAAAAAAAAAAAGCTTCTACACTGCGAGAGAGACCACCAACAGAGCTAAGAGACAACCTACAATGTGGGAAAAAATTTTTACCAGCTGTTCCTCAGACAGAGGTCTACTATCTAGAATATATAAAGAACTAAAAAAAAAAAATCAGACTTCTCAAATATAAAGACCCAATTCAAAAATGGGCATCTGAAATGAACAGACATTTCCCAGACAAAGAAGTAAAAGCAGCAAATAAACATACAAAAAATGTTCAACATCACTGATCATTGGAGAGATGCAGATAAACACAATGCTGAGATTCCACCTCACCCCAGAAAGAATGGCTGCTATCATGAAATCAACCAATAACAAATGCTGGCAGGGTTGTCGGGAGAAAGAAACCCTTCTTCATTATTGGTGGGAGTGCAGACTGGTGCAACCACTGTGGAAATCAGTATGGAAATACCTCAAAGAACTAAGACTGGAAGTCCCATTTGACCCAGCTATTCCCCTTCTGGGTATCTTCCCAAAAGAATTAAAAGAATCATACCACAGTGATATATGTGCACCCGTGTTTATAGTGGCACAGTTTCTAATAGTTAAAACTTGGAAACAGCCAATTTCCCATCAACTGGAGACTGGATAAAGAAGGTTTTTTTTGTTTGTTTGTTTGTTTTTAATAAAATGGAGTACTACTCAGCCATAAAGAATGAGAAACTAGAGACATTTATAGCTAAGTGGATGCACATTGAGGCCATACTCTTAAGTGAAATAAATAGGACACACGTGTGTAAATACCGAATAGTTTCTGATATGAAAAACTAAAAATGTAAATAAGAATCAAAATGTATAATTGATACTGTGAAATAGGAGGAAAATGTCTAAAGGAATAGGGGAAGTGGGAGCAGAAAGGGAAAGGAAAGAAGGGAAAAGAAAATATGAGAAAAGAAAAAACATGGAAACAAAGTCTTTGTAAATAGGGAAGGGTGGAGGGATTGAAGGGAGGGCAGGGGAATGGGGAAAAAATAAGAACAAAGATACATCATGTACAGGTACAAGATCTCAATAAGGAATGTAACTATACTGTATACCTAAAATGTACCAATACACCAAATGAAAAAAAAATTTAGCCATACACAAAATAGCAAAGTCTAATGAAATTCCAAATGTCTGTTACCCAGCTTCAATATTTATCTACTCAGAGACAATTTCACCTCATCTGTGCCCCTGCCTGCTTTCCAACTCCTACTGTTTTTAAACAAATTCCTAGCCTTTCTTTTCTACATTATATTCCCCTGCTGATTTCATCTGGACTAATAACTAAATATTATTCATAGCCGAAGACTCTGAAATTTATTAACTGCACTAGCATTGTGACTCACAGTTTGAATTCTTGTACTTACATGCCTGGATTCGAATTATGGCTCTTTCATAAATTACCTTTGTGACCTCACAGAAATTACTTGACTTTTCTATGCCCCAGTTTCCCACTTGGTGAAATGAGAAATAACAATATTTCCTACTACCTCTCAGTGTTGTTCTGAGGAGTAAATGAGTTACAATTTTAAATGCTTACAGTAGTGTGCACATACACAATGGTTGGATTTATTATTAGATCCCCAGGCCAGACCACTTGCCTGAACCCCAGGATTATATATCCAACTTCCTTGGCATTCTCACTTCCATGTCAGCTAGACACCTCAAGCTTTATTGTTCTAAAACCAAATTCCTAGTCTCCTTCTCAGTTAATGGCATCTTTTCCATTTCTTAGCCTCAAATGCCACGATGTCATCCTTGACTGGTCTCTTACTGTCATTTCTCACATCAAGTCCTGTTGGCTCAGCATTGTAAGTAGACTCATTCACCATTACAGCTTTGCCTGCAGTGCTGCGGCAGCTTCTGTCTGCCTGCCCCCACCTCGGTCCCCGTGCTCTAACACCCACCAGTCCACTCTCAATATGACAGAGGGGTCTTTTCAAAGACTTGGGTCAGATAGTGCCACTCCTCTGTTCAAAGCCCTCCAGTGCTTCCCCTATGATTCAAAGTGAACACAAAGTCCCTACTCTCTGACCACATCCTCACCTGTCCTCACTTACTTTGTTCCCACTTTGCTGATCTTTTTCTGTCCCTTGAGCATGTGGGGAGGGCTCCCATTGTAGATCTTGTAAAGATTGTAAAGTCAGCCATCCTCCTCCTGAAATTCCCTCTGTTCAGGTCCTCATGGCTGAACCTTCCCTTGTTTTGACCTTTTTCTTTTCATTGCAGTACTGTGGTTTGAAGCCAAGACCTTCCCATTGAGCTACATCCCACTCATTTAATTTTTTATTTTGAATCAAGTTCTCTCTAAATCACAAAGTTGCCCAAACTGGGATCAAACTTGTGATCCTTCTGCTTCAGCCTCCCCAGTAGCTGAATACAGGAAATACAGATGTGCACCACACCTCGCCCCTCATGTTGGCTTTAATGTGAACTTGTTATTTAAGGAGTATTCTGCCAAAGAGCCAGCTTGAGTCCTGGACAATCATCCCAACCCCATCTTCAACACTCTCAATCCTCCTTACTCTGCTCCACATTTTCTTTGTTCTTTGGTGTTCATCAACTTCTAACAAACCTCACAATGTGCTTACTTATTTCATATGCTATTTACCTCCCTCTCCTAAATTTTTTTTTTTCCCTCTCCTATATTTTTAAGTGTCACGAAGCCCTCTCTGCTTTGTTCACTGAAGCCCTGGCACAGTACCTAGAAAAATAGATGATATAGACAGATACTGTATTTCCATGAAAATAAGACCTAACTGGAAAATAAGCCCTAGCACAATTTTTCAGGATGCTCATAATATAAGCTCTATCATTTAGTGCATCCATTGCAACACATGACATACATTGAATTATAAAATAATAATATTTTGTATAATTAAATATAAATAAAAAGTATTGCTGACATTAATACTAGAAAGAAATCAGAATATAAATTATAATTAGGTATTTGTAAATACTCAAGCAGGGATTTTGGATGAGAGGTACACACCTATGTAAACTGATGAACTGGAGACTTATTTCTGAATGTGTGCACCTGATAATGAATGGACATGGTTGTATGTAATATTCAGTACATTATGTGTTGTAACAGTGCACTATGAGCAGTCTACATGGACAAGAAGTGCTCATTTAAGGACAGCTCTATTTCTGGACATGAGAGATTGGAGCCAGTGATTCTACAGGAAATGGAGTAGCAAGAAATTCAGGCTGGAATTCACGATGATGTTGCAGAAGATGACATGACTGTATTTGAAAAGGTAGATTTTTTTACACAAATAAATGATTAAATGTAGATTGTTGTACATGAATAAATGTAGATTTTTTGCATGAAAAAATAAGACATTCCCTGAAAATAAGCCCTAATGAATCTTTGGGAGCAAAATTAATATAAGACCTGTTCCTATTGCAGAGGAAAAATGGTAGATCTGTGTTTTAGGAAGATTACTCAAGAAACAACATAAGAGGAGAGAGGAGAATGGAGGCTCCTGAGTCCTGTGCAATGATCCTTGCAAGAAGTGAGAACTTGAGGTAGAAAAGGGGTGAGAAAGAGATGTTCAGAAGTAGAAATTTATGAGAGTCTGTTTAAGGGGGAGAGAGAGAGAGAAAGGGAGAGATAGAGGGAGAGAGAGAAACATCAGTGAGGTTATATAGAGCAAGTTTTTAAAAATACAAGTTACTTTAGATGTGTCAGATGTGAAGAGATCACATTGAAAGAGTATATAATAAAATATAGGCCTGGAAAAATGAGTCTTTACAGCTAAGCACTTAATTTTAAAAATTATATTTCAATTATTTTATGTGAATAGTCTTATCTATTTAGATTCCCCTCATGTTTCTTCTGCTCACAATGATGGACTTTGACAGATAGTTCTGACTGATAGGCTGAAGCATATTTTAAAAACACAAGAAAACCCTAGTTAACCACCTGTCCTCTACTCCCCAATATTTGCTGAAATCACAGCTATGATACGCAGTGAGATGATCCTTGAATACAATTTTCTCTTCTTCCAGAGTAACAGAATTTTAGCTGGACACACGGTCACTCAGCTAGAAACTATTATTTTCCAGGCACCCTTACTCTCAGATCAGGCCAAATCACTGAAGTCAGGCCAAGTAATGGTAGTTCAAGCAATGTGAGCTGGTTCTAGAGCTTGACCTTGGAACAGCTGGATTATACTTCCATTCAGACTGGTCCCTTGCCCCTGGAGTGACACAGGGCATGCTTGTGACCTAGCCTTACCATACAGATGAAGTGAAATGGCTTAGGAGGTTGATGGTAGAGAAATAAATTGAAAGAAACCTGTGTCCTTAAATGCTCTGGTGGAGGACAGATACCCTGGCAGAATAGAATTGCCTACTGTTATTTGGGAGAGAGATGTCTGTCTTTAAACTTCTCTATTTTAGAGGCTGCCTGTGTCAAAAGCTTAGACTGCATTCTGACTGAAACAAGAGATAAACTCAGTTGTCTTTGTTTCTTAGTGTTCCGGGTTATTAAAAGGAAAGATGAATATGTTGAATTGAGACATTCTTAAAACATTAATACGAGAAACTCAAAGTATAAATAAAGAACAAACCACCCCCCAAAATGAGACCGATAATAGAAAACAGGGAGATAGGACTTTTGCAAAAGGGAAGGGGACCAAAAAGTGGAAGGAAGAAGGAGAGAGAAAGGGAGAAAAAAGAATTCAGGTGTGTTACGTACATGTTCCAACTCCCCGTGATGATGTAATCATTATGTAGTAAGCATGTACTAATAAAGTTAATACTATGATTCTTCCGATTTTGCTCTTTGTGTTGGTGAGTACTTATTCTGTAAATGTAAGAGGAAATCACAGAATCAAAAAATAGCAGGGGCTGGGGATTTAGCTCAGTGGTGCCGTGCCTGTCTCACAAGCACAATGTCCTGAGTTCGATCCCCAGTACCAAAAAAAAAAAAAAAGGCAGCATTTAGGCATGTGGACATTTAAGTAGGTTAACACTTTGGTGTTCATGAACAGTTATTGATTTGACACAGACATCTAATACTTTTAATATTTACCCCTTAGTGTGCCATTCTTTCTTTATAGTTTTAATATAGTCTCTTTAATCTTTGCAAACATTCTTATTTTATAGCCTATTCTGGATTATTTTACTATCTTCACCATTTTTTTTTATCTTCGCTATTTGGGGATATGAACCTCTCCTGTTTGTTGTGTCTGTGACCCACTTTTTCTCAAAGCAAGTTATTTCTGCAGGCAGTTTATTTTTTTATTTTTTAATTTTTTTTCTTAAATTCTTTTATTGGTACATTTTAGGTATACATTTACATTTCTCACTGGGAACTTGTACCTTTACATGATGCATCTTGGCTCTTATTTTTTCCCCATTCCCAGCCCTCCCTTAACCCCCTCTGCCCTTCCCTATTTACAAAGACTTTATTTCCATTTTTTCCATTTCTCCTAATTTTTCCTTTCCCTTCTTACCTTTCCCCTACCCCTCCCAATTCCCCTACCTCTTTAGACCTTTTCTTCATATTTTGCATTATCAATTATTCATTTTAATCATTGGTACATTTTAGGTAGACAATATAATGACATTC
>NW_004624777.1:9334035-9346289 GCF_000247695.1 Heterocephalus glaber
TCATCTCTTCCTCTTGCATTTTTCTCTTTACAAGGATGTAGTGTCCTTCTTTGTTTCTTGTAATCAGCTGTTGGTTTGAAGTCCTTTTGACCTGGAACTAGGATAGCTACTCCTGCTTTTTTTCAGATTCTTGTTGGATGGAGTATTGTTTTCCACCCTTTAACTTTCAGTCTATGAGTTTCTTTTTGAATGAAGTGTTTTTCTTGTATGCAACATATTGATGAATCTTGCTTCTTGACCCACTCTGCCAGTCTATTTCTTTTGACTGGTGAATTGAGACCATTAACATTGATAGTTATAACCAATAAGTATTGACTTATCCTTGCCATGACTTTTTTTTCCTTGTTGGATTCTCCCACTTTGCATTTAATTTCTTGTCATGCCTGATGGATTCATTCTGCTGGGCTTTCTGGGGCTGTGATCCTCATTGTCTTTTTCCTAGGATATTGTTTAAAAATTTTTGGAGTGCTGGTTTCGTATTCATGAAATTCCTAAGGTGCTCTTTGTCATGATAGTATCTTATTTCTCCATCAATTTTGAAAGATAGTTTTGCAGGGTATATCAGTCTGGGTTGGAAGTTGTCTTCCTTTAGGGCTTGCAATACATCACTCTAAGCTCTTCTTGCCTTGAGGGTTTGTGTTGAGAAGTCTTCTGTGATTCTGATGGGCTTTCCTTTGTATGTGATTTGTTTCTTTTCTCTCACTGCTTGTAGAATTTTGTTCTTGGGTTTCTGGAATCTTAACTATTATATGCCTATGTGTAGATTTTTTTTTTGGTACCGTGGATCGATCTCCGGACCTTGCACTTGCGAGGTAGGCGGTGGAGCTACTGAGCTAAATCCTGGGCCCTGTGGGTGTTTTTTTAATCATGGCTACTTGGAGTTCTATATGCCTCACTTATCTGTATGTCAAGTTCTTTTCCCCTACTTGGGAGGTTTTTTGCCGTTGCTTCTGTGAATAGTCTTTTTTTTTAAGATCAGTTGTACTCTCTGCTGTTTCTTCATTGAGTCCGATCAGTCTTATGTTATTCTTCTTTGCATTATCTAGCAGCTGCTGGATTGATTTCTCACAGTCCTACAAGCCTTTTTTTTTTTTTTAAAGACCCTTAGGCAGTCTTATTCTTGGTATACCAGGAGGAACAACTTATTAGCACAATTATTTCACCTTGGCTAAATCAACAATAACAACAGCATCAAATACAGCCTAGAAAATGACAAACTCTTTGCTACCTTTAACCATTTGGACTAGATCTATAGTTATATAAAAAAATCTAGAATGAATAAAAAAATTGTATGCAATAAATAAGTCCTTAATATAGCCATTTTACCCTTAGGGGAGAAGATTTAAAAGGGGTTGGGGGCACAGAGAAACAGAAGAAAGAGATCAGAGGCAAGGCTGGAGGACAAACTTTCAGAAAGTGGTGAAGAAGACAGGGTGGAAAGAGAAAAGGAAGAAATAAAAACAAGAACAGAACAGAACAACAGCGAAAAAAGCTACAAAATGTGTTCAAACAATCAAGAAAAAACAAAACACGTGCCAGAAAGGAGGAAAAAAGCAAAAAGAAAATGAAAGAAAGAAAGGTGTATTTCTGTTGTCACTGGTAGGTAACACAGGCAGACAGAGTCCAGAACCGAGCCAGCCACAGCGGGGATTAATCCCAGCCAGCCACAGCTTCACGTGAGATCATGGATATACCAGCTGGCCTGCACCTTTGCTTCTACCAAAGTTTAGGCACATTTCTGGCTATGAGGCTAGAACTAGATTCCTTGCGCCTGCAATAGTCCATGTGCCTCCTGCCAGCTTGAACTCCACTTCCTAACCTCCTGCTGACTTGAACTCGGCACCCTCACCAAGTGACCGGGAGCCACTTGATGGATCCAGTCCATAACTATTCTGAGTTTTGAGCTCAGTTTGGCCCTCTACAAGATGGCTACCAGCCAATCACCCTCTCCTGGGTGAGGTCTGAACCTGGATATCTCACCAGTGCTGCAGTCCAGTGTGTCCACTGCTCTGTTCCACTGGTGCATTTCTCCTTGGAGGCCTCTGGGGTCATCAATAGTCACCGTCTGTCTGCAGGTTTGGCCCACAGTTCCCATGCCCTGAGTCCAGGCTCTGGGAGGGAGTGCTGCTTGTTATCTCCTGTGTACTTCACTTCTCAAGATCCACAGACTTGTTCCTGAAAGTTATCTGTACACAGAAGGTTTTAGAAATCAAATTCTATTTTAAATGTACAAAGAGCCTTTTTGACAGAGTCTCTTTTCCCTAAAAGTCATTGTGGGTTTGGCATCATGTTCAGCCTGCCGGGGGCCAGGGGAGCTGAACGGTAATGACATGCAGATGTACAATTGTTTTATGGAAATCATGTCTGGCTCCAGATGGAGTTTTGGAAAAAGGAATGATGACTCCTGTTAAGGAGGATGGGAATTCTGGCCTACTGAGCCAGCTGGTGAGGAGAGAGCAGGAGATGAGGAGTTGATGGAGGAAAATACAGGTTAAGAGAAGGGAACTCTGGATCAACTGAAAACCTACTGAAAGTACATTAAAAACAGAAAAGAAAAAAAGGACAAAAGAAAAAAGAGACAGGAAATATCCAGGATAATAGCTGTCATCATTAAAGTTCCCATTTGTTAAGCATCTGTTATATGACATGCTCAGGGGTAGATTTTTACCAGTGTTTAACTTAACCTTCTGTTTTCCAATCAATTGGATATTGTTACCCCCAGTAGTGATGAGAAAACTGAAACTCTAGAATGCAGCAGTCACTCGGATATTAAGTGGTGGAGCCAGGATTAGGATTCAGAAGCCAATACCCATGTTCCTTCCGTGAGGTGTAGACTCCATTGGGAAGAGGGTGAATGCCCAGGATCCTGAGAAAATCTTGCATCTGTGATGCTAATGAGGCCAATGGCTGAGAAAAGAATGTTTTATTCCCCTGAGGCTGAGGACAGAAGACTCAAGGTTGTGGAAAACTAAGAACAGTTGCCCTTGTTTAACAGAGGGCAAAGATTGGTGGCCTGCTAGCTTCAGACTCTGGGATGTGCTCTCAAATGCAGAACTTGGCAGCCAGAGGGAAGGCTGGGAAAGTTTCACTCTTTGAAAGAGTAGTAAACCCTTCTCCTTCACCCCTAAAAGTTAACCAAAGAAAATTACCAAAAACCCATGGTGGCAGGAACCCACCTGAGAGTTGTGACTTCTCCATTTCATCACAGAGGTTTGCTATGAAGAAATCGTGTGGTGAACTCTTAAAGAAAATATAAATAGCACCCCTTTTCCAATTTATCTTTTCTGAAAATCTGACTTTTCATGTATTAGATTTCTTTACTGTAAACTAAAACCTTAAAGAATAGATTTCAAAATATTTAGGAAGTAGCCTATTTATTTTGAATGATACCCAACCCTATGAAACTACAATGTTGGGAAGATATCTGAATACTGCATATTGATGTGTCTTGTACTGTAACTGAAAAGAAAATGTTAATTAAAAAACTTCTTTTTGGTACATCACATTGATTTCCAGGGTTTTATTTCCATTCTGAATTTGGCAGTTTTTACCCTTGCAGGCCTAGAAAGAATGTGACATATATTTAATCACAAAGAATGCCATCCAGTGGTAACAGTGGAACTGGGGTTATGACCATGTTTTAATTTGTTTTATGCTGAAAGGCATGGCCATTTACTGATTCTGCCTGTAAAACCTGTCATGTACCAGTCACCTCGCATTATCAGCATCCTCCTGTAGAAATAGGCAGTGGATTTTTCCTCCAGTTCATGCTGTGCAATCTCTTCTTCATGTGTGAACTTTGCAGGATGTCAAGTACCCCATTAAAAATGAATGGAGCACTTGAGGGGCTCCAGCAAACCCTCTAATGATCTGCCCCTTTGAAAAAGCAGCATTTTATTGTGTAAACTAGAAAAACAACATAGAGTCTGGCATAAAGAGAACAGAAAACTGGTGCTACACCAAGAAAGAAACTTAACCTCAGTCTCTCCCTCATTTGTCCAAGTATTGCAACAGAATTTTTTTTTTAACTGCATGGAAATCCTAATAGACCAGGAAATACTCTATACTAGAGAGTGTGGGGCTAAGTCTTATTTTCAGGTGGAGTCCAAGTGAGGATAAATCACTGGCCTACTACTGGGCCTTATCTCCTGTTTTCGGAGCAACATTAAGATGCCCCTTGGTCAGTTGCAGTGTGCAGAAACCCCTCCTCAGCACTGCTGTTATCCTCAGTATTAGAGACACCACCAGTGCTGTTTGTTTCATTTCAGCACAGTCCTCATGTACTCTAAAGAGTAGAGACTCTTAGTGTTAGAAGTTTCTTTAGAAAGCTTAATTACCTTTTCCATAGTCCTTTTCTTGTTGCCTGGGCTGGTGGCAGCCTCAATCTGCACTGAATCTCTTTCTGGCCTCCTCCAGCTTTGTCAAGGACCATGTAAGGGGAGGACATCATCTATGTTATCATGTGAGAGAAAAATGAAATGATTTATCAAATATCTTCTGATTCTTGGTTGAGGTCCCAAGGTTTTATTCTTGGGTTCATTGATTTCTGTGGCCCAAGTCTGGATGTTTTACCAATATTTAACTTTTCTTCTAACTATCCAATGAAATGAATATTATTATTCTAGTTTATGGGAAAATAAAAGCTCTAGAAGTTGAATATTTGGAAAATGGCCTCCTTTGCCATCACATGGGTTTTTGCAACTTTTCTTTAAGGATATTTTTACATTTTGGATATATTATGGTTGTTATTGTTTTAGAAAGCAAGTGATATGAGCAAATAACATAGCTTTCAGGCTATAAAATTATGAGCTTATTAAAACTATCAACTGACACTAGCTTTGAATGATTTATATTTTTTCATAAAACATTGACAATGATAAGAGGACCAGGACCACAGGATGGCACAGGAAAGTGATTGACTCATCTGCTTTTCTTGATCTTAGGAGGAGCTGCAGATAGAGCGTTAGTGTTATCATGAGTTGTTCCTTTATATACATTGACCACCTGCAAGTGCATTGCAAGTACAGGAGAAAAAGGGGAAGCAGCCCATCTCTTTCTTTGTGCCTTATGTTCAAAGTGAGCCTAGATTCTGATAAAGGCTCATGCTATAATTTTAATGTGTCCCCTAAAATTCATGTGTTAGAAATTTAATACCCAATACAACAGTGCAGAGAAGTGGCACTTTTAAAAGGTGTTTAGGTCATGAGGGCTATGCTTCCATGAATGGATTAATCCCATTATCAAAGGATTGTGTATTGGATTGGTTATTGCAGGAGAGAGTTCCTGATAACTGAATAAGTTCAGCTTCCTCCCCCCGCCCCTGTCTCTCTCATCCTCTCCTACCATCTGATACTTTTCACCATGTTGCAGCAAGAAAACCCCCATCTGATACAATCCCTTGATCTTGGTCTTTCTATCCTCCAGAACTGTGAAGCAAATAAATTTCTACCATTTATAAATTACTTGGTTTGTGGTTTTCTGTTATAGCAGCATAAAATGGATCAAGACAGCTTACTTGTCAGAAAAGGCAGAAAACCAGGAGTTTGTCTCAAGATACTGAATTAGGAATGGTAGGATCAAAATACCAGATCTAAATTTGATAATAAAAGTGATGCAACTTTATCCCTATTGGACTTGTGTCTTGCCTTCCCACTAATTTATTCCCCATTCATCATTGATACTTTCATCTTATTTCCCATTTTCCTTTTTGTGAAGTTTGAGCTTGATGTTTCAGATGCCCTATTTCTTCTCTGCTTTTTTTCACCAAGGTCCAGTTGATTTACCTTTTCAGACCACTGACTTTCTTCTGAAAGAGATGACACCATGGCTTCTGACCTTTCTTGTTCTCCATACTACATACACATTCTTATTCCCACACTTGATCCAGAGTAAGTCCTTGGACACTGCTTGGGGTGAATTGGACTCTGAACCAGATGGGAGATCTAGAAACAAGCACAACTTTCCAGTGGAAGCTAAGGGACAGCACTGTGTTTAAGGCCTGCCTACCTTCTATCTCCTCTATCTTTGTGATTCAGAAGTCTAATTCTGCCAGTCCTGTTTCAGCCATTGTTACAACTGCATGGGGGAAAAAAGTCTATAGGAGAACATTTCAGCTAAGGAAGGCAGCCTAAAGAGAGGAATAAAAATGAGAACTGATTTGATTAGAACTCATGTTTCAAATTGGAGAGTTTCAAGTACGAGGAAGATAAGTGAGATAAAACTAGTATTCAAGATTTGCATTGAGGAATCTGGAATCTAATAGGTGAAAAACATTTGAAATACTTTTGTGGAATTACTAATATTAAGATTGTCCTTTACTAAAAAAAGTGTAAGCATATCCCACTACAATTGATTATAGTGTTTATGTTCCTTCAAGTTCTCTTAATTATTATTTTATCTATTGATTTTGAGACATTGTTATTCATTGCATACAAGTTGACGGCAGCTATGCTTACCACTAGACCACCAAGGCAATCTGCATACAAGTTGAGAATTGCTATATCTTCCTTATGAACTGACTTTGATCATCATATAGTGATTCTCTTACATAGAAAAAACAAATTTCGTCTTTATGTCTAGTTTGTATGGCAGTAGTATTATATCACCAGTTTTCTTTTGGTTAGCATTTGTCGCAGAATAAAACATTCTCTTTGCTTCTGGAACATCTTAGAGCATTCCTTTTTCCTTTCCCACCTGTATTCACTATATGCATCTGTTCCTATTTTTTTCCATTCTACTCCTGAGTACCCAAAAAACCTAAGTCTTGAGATATTTATATGTGTACATGGATGCACATACTAACTTGTATGTGTTGCTCATTACTCTCTCCCTACATGAGTTTCTCTCATGGCTTTCACTTATCTTTAAACTGCATTTCACATCTTCTCTTTAGTTTCACATTTGTAACAGCTTCTCATTCTCTTCCATTCAAAAGTGAATCCCTTGTCTATATCCCATACTCCATTCTCTTTTTCTCTTGAGTGTGAAACCCCAGAATAATCCTCCTTTCTCCTTTGTTTTCTACATTAGGTTGTCACAAGTCCTATGACTTCAACTAGAATGCCTAACAGAGTCCCAGCAGTAAGCTCACAGCAAAAAGGCAAAGCCAAAAGTGCAAGGGGAGAGAAAGATCAATGGCAGTCAATTGTAGAATATCTCCCAAAATTCTTTCCCTTACTCTGAATTTCTGCTCCATTGAATCTTTGGATTTAAATAATTGTCCTGGAATGTTTTACAGTCCAAGAAGCCAACATTCTTAACTGAGTTCTTCAGTAAAGGTGACACTCAGTGAAAATTCCTGGCAACATTTCCCTAGATGGGAGAAAAGACCAGGAATTAGATGAAGAGGCTAGGAAGCCATGATGTTAAATATGGTAAAGTATGTGCTGATAGCTTGTGAAAGAGGATAGAAGGAGGTGCCTGTCCCCATGAGGATAACTTTTTCCTAATCAGAATCTTGTTCCAACTTCTGTCTCAACCCCAGGATGAACTTTAAATGGGAAGAAAAATGCTCCTTGAAAGATATTTCATTGTTTTTCTTTTTTCTGTGTGAGCACTACAGATAACAGAGTCCTGTGATTGAACGGAGGTTCACATCTGACTATTGGACCATGGCAACAGATACTGAGCATCACTGTTGGTTGTCATATAAGGAATTTAGTGGGGCTTGAGGTTTTATAAGCCATTGCTTTTCTCTATCATAATATTCCTGCAGTCCCTGTGGCTATCTCCAGAGTGATGTCAAATGCCCCCATGTCTGCGAATGTCTTTAGCTTTTAGAAACCTCATTCAGATTTCTTTCCCTCAGAGAACTGGTTTTCTGTCTGAGAAAATGCTCCTTCCTCTTACTGAACAGTGAACTGCTGCAGGGACCCCCTAAATGGAGTGGAGAGAAACAAAAATGGGGCAGGCAAGAATTTGCCATACCAGACCTCAGGAGATGAGAGAACTAGTATTTACTTCTCTGGAATCTAGACTTTCAGGGGTCTATTAGAGAGGGGAAAAAAATTGCTTGATTTTGTGACCTACTTAAACAATCTGTGCACACTGTAATCATTTGAGGTTTTCTAAGACACGAAAAAGAAGTCTAAATATAATCCTAAAAGGCAGGTAACTTGACAACAAGGCAGAGACTGTTTCTCTGGAAGTTGGCCCAGCAGGCAAAATCTTCCCTGATTACTGTTGGCTCTCCCTGCTGCTCCACCTACTCCATGCCCTCTGTTCACAGCAGCGCTGTTAGCTTCTCCCACGTGGCATCTCCAAGCTTCATGCCCAGGGCACATCCATCCTGTTCCTCCGTCCTGGAAAACTTGGCTCACTTCTCCCCGACCCTTTTCCCAATTCCCTCACAGTGTGGCTCGAGATCTTCCACAGGGATCACCTCAACATCAGCTCTCCCATTAGTCTGTGGCTCTTCCTTCAGCCCTTGGAACTTTAGGGTCCGTTAGCAGAGCATCATGACCAACATGCACTAATATAGTGACAGCAGAGAATTCGGGGCCAGGCTTTTTGTCCAGTGGTGAAAACAAATTTGTGTGGGTCCACCCATGGACTGCCATTTGATCTGTGTGACAAGCATCTCTCATCTGCCAGCAGAAGCTGATGGTGCAGGCCAACTATGGAACAGCAGGAAGACTGGCTCGGCTCCCCAAGATGTGCCATTCCTGCCCTTGCTCTTTATTTCTGAATTTCATCTTTTCTCCCTGGTGGCAAGTGTTCCCCTAGACTTTGTGTTTGCATATATTAAAGGCATGTTTCAGAGGTGAAAGATAATAGTAAGAGCAGTTAACAACTAATGAGAACTTGATGTTGGGGGCACTCTTTTAAACACTATGTGTATTGACTGATTTAATCCTACAAAGTAAGTGATAGTACTTCGAGGTAGGAGGTAAGTATTACCCCATCTTATGGGTGGAGGAACTAAACACAGAGAAGTTAGATAACTTTCTCAGGGTCACACAGCTAATCAATGTCAAAGCTCAAGTTCTTGACCTTGAGCATAGGTCGGTGATGGCGAAACTTTTAGAGCTTTCAATGATACAAACAGCTTGCTGCAGCACACGTGCATAGGTTCACCACTACTGGCCTAAGTTGTCTCTTGGTTTTGGAGTCATCCATACAAGGCTTCATCAACAGTGACTGGACTCACAAGGGAGTTCAGTCGACTGATGTTCTCATTAAATCCGTTTTGAAGGAGTGACAAAGAGAAAGTTCATAGAATTTGGAAATTTAGCTCTATGTGAGAACTTACAAGTTTTGTCATCAAGGAACCAGGGACTGTCACATGTGCCTCATCTCTCTTACCTCATTTTCTTTCTTTTTTTTTTTTTGCTTTTAAATTTTATTTTATTGGTACACTTTAGGTATACAATATGATAATATTCATCATTGGAAATTTGCACCTTTACATACTCTCTCTTGGTCCTTATTTTTTCCCCCTTTCCTTGCTCTCCCTTCAACCCCTCCATCCCTCCCTATTTACAAAGACTTTGTTTCCAGTTTTTTATTTTCTCATATTAATTCCATTCCCTTCTTTCCTTTCCCCTACCCCTCCCACTTCCCCTTCCCCTTCCCCTTTGCCCCTTTTCTTCCTATTTCACATTATCTATTATACATTTAGTCCTTATTTACACTTTCAGTTTCTCACACTAGAGAAACTATTCAGTATTTACACATGTGTGTCCTATTTATTTCACTTAAGAGTGTGGCCTCAATGTGCATCCATTTAGCTATAAATGTCTCTGATTTCTCATTTTTTATGGCTGAGCCTACCTCATTTTCATTGCCAGGGATGCCACTAAGAATGAGGAGGGAGTAGCACTTAGGATGTGTCATGTATTCATAATGTTCTGGGTGCCAAACACAATTTCTTGATGTTACATTTTTGTCCCTCTGGGATTTTCTACACTAGAGCATTACTGTAATTTTAATAGTTTTAGTTATTAAGATCATTAGAAGGTAAATATGCACAGTTATTGAAATCTTTCTTATTTTATATGAAAGGGAAACATTAAAAAGTTAAATTTAACAACTATAATAAAAGTTGTAACCTTTATTTAGAACTGCCTTATCATCTAACATAAAGTTATTTTCATTGTCTGAACCTGAAACTTTCAAGATTATTTTATTAAGATCTGAGAAAGTAATTTGACATACTGGTATATAAGAGTGTAAATTACCCTGGGGATTAGAAGGTAAGTTTCTGTAGTAATTAGGTGTCCCAGAAATAACCCCTCACCCCCCATCTTTCCTCCTTTTCTAGGTGTACTTGCATTGCTCTTGGTCTCTTAAGTCATTCTTTTAGGACTGCCTAATGTAATGAATTTGTCTTCCTCCCCTCTAGGGAGTGCCTTTATTGCCATTCTTTTATGGAGTTGTACGTGTGGGTATTTTGCTGACCTTGTGGTATTTCAAAGAATAGTAAAAATCCAACTGTCACTAATACTCAGGGAAAGGATTTTATTTTATTTTTTGCAGTACCTGAGACCAAACCCAGGGATACTCTACTACTGAACTACATCACCAACCCTTTTGATTTTTTATTTTGAGACAAGGTCTTACTAAATTGCCCAGGTTGGGCTTGAACTTGCAATCTTCCTGTTTCAGGCTCCCAAATTGCTGAAATTATAGGCATGTTCCACTGTGCCTTGCTTGGAAAGGGAATTTTTTTTTCTCTTAAATTCTTTTATTGGTACATTTTAGGTATACAATACATTTACATTCATCATTGAGAACTTGTACCTTTACATGATGGTATTTTGGTTCTTATTTTTTCCCCATTCCTCTGCCCTCCCTTCAACCCCTCCATCCCTCCCTATTTACAAAGGCTTTGTTTCCATTTTTTTTCTCATATTTTTTCCTTGGAAAGGGAATGTTAATGGATGATTTTTCTATTGAACTAAGGGTTAATCAGGATCCCTCTCTCTACTTTTCCAAATTCCTTGGTTGCAATTTTCCTTCCTTGGTTGCAAATTTTATTTTGGTGAATGATGACAACTCACAAGTTTGGTGTCCAGTATTCTATGTTATTGTTATTTCTGCAACAAGCCTACAATGTATTCTTTTCTATAGGCAGGAAAAGTGAGGCTTGAGAGGGGATTTGCTGAAAGTTGCATAAATGGGAGTAGAACAAATTTCTTTACAGCAGTTTGCTACATTGATTAGTCAAATGTTTTTACTTTGAGCAACAGTGATTGCAGATAAACATAGTATAGAAGATTGGCCAGAAGCATACATTGTTTTGCTTAGATTTCTTTTGGTTATAGGAACAGACTTTAGGTTTGAGAGGGATTTTAGGGAAATCCAAGGACAGAAATTGAATTATAATTGGGTCTTAAGGGAAGCTGTCATGAATCAAGGCTGCTTTTGACTCTCATCTTCTCCTCTCTCTCTTCTTTCTTTTTCCCCTCTCTCCCTTCCTCTTTCTCCTCCTTTCCCTCCCCTTCCGCTCCCCGCTCCATCTCTCTGGCCACAGGGTGTTGCCCCCACCATCTTTTCTGTATTGCTCGACTCCTTCATAACTGTAGCATGCATGTGGCCTGTACAGGGATTTCCATGCCTCTCTCTGTCACACCACTTCTGTCCATTTGGCTTTTGCCCTTACTGCTAGCTAGAACCCTCCCTCAGGGTCTCATGGTTCTGACTCCAGAGGGAAGGACATTATTGCAGAGCTGACCTACTCTGGGCAGATCTGAGGTCACTGATTGCTGATAAGTTCACAACTTGGCTGCCTGTGCACCAGGTGTCCTCCTCTGGGGCTGACCACTTAGCAGAAGCTGTGGGAAGAGGAGCAACAACAGCTGTGTCGCTCATAACTACAATGGGTGTCACCGTTGTCTTTTTTTTTTTTTCAAAAATCCCTTATATTTTATTGTTGCCCTTTAGCCCGTCTCCCTTTTAACATATATCATCTCTGCCCAAAATAATTCTTAATAATCAAGTGACAGTTGATTCAACTCTTATAATGTGAGCTCCAGGAAACATGGAGCCTTGTATTTAGTCTTCTGACTCACCATTTCTAGTATCAGTTCTATAGTTACATATATCATAATTTTTTATATATATTTTCTTAAAAATCAATAATCCATCTACATTTAATTTAATATACATATTTTTTCCATCAAAATTTAGAACTTTAAATGACATCATTAAAATGAAAAGTAGTCCTTAAACAGGCCATATTTACAATGCATATAACCTATGACCAGAATATATAAAGAATTCTTAGAGCTCATTAATAGACAACTCAATTAAAA
>NW_004624777.1:9351511-9363493 GCF_000247695.1 Heterocephalus glaber
GGGTGAGGTGGGACAGGGGCCGGGAGCAGCGGTAGGGATGGTGACCCAAAAGCCCTTTCCTGTGGGCTGGGAGCAGCGGGAGGGATGGTGGCCAGGAAACCCCTCCCTCTGAATCAGGAGCAGTGGGATGGTGGCTCAGAAGCCCCTTCCTCTGGGCCAGGAGCAGTGGGACAGAAGGTGGCCCAAAAGCCTTTTCCTCTGGGCTGGGACTGGAAAGCCCCTTCCTCTGGACCAGGCGCAGTGGAACGACGGCTCAGAAGCCCCTATCTCTGGGCCAGGAACAGCGGGACTCAGTACCTTGGTCTGGTGGTCTGGTGTCTTCTGCATCTTTGTAGTGTGGAATCAGGTGGCTGCCTGTCTGCAGCGGGGTGATTGGGTGTCTTCCGCGCTACTCAGGACCTCGGTAGGGCGTGCACAGACCTGCCTGTCTGCAGCGGGCTGATTTGGCGTGTGTTCTGTGAGACCGGGGACCTCGGTAGGGTGTGGGCCGACCTGCTTGTCTGCAGCGGGGTGATTCGGCGTCTTCCGCACGACTCAGGCAATTCTTTATATTTTTGAAGGAGGCAGTAGTGAAACATGTCATAGTATTTCAAACAGTTTCTAGTCACAGAGCTATTGTATCCCAATATTATTATTATCATTATTGTTATTTTGGTACCGGGGATCAAACTCAGGACCTTGTGCTTGCAAGGCAGGCACGGCACCACTGAGCTAAATCCCTGGCCCTGTGTTCCAAAATTGTGGCTGGAGTATCTGTAATTTTATTTAAACATTTTTTTTTCAAAATTCAAGGAAATTCAAGGGTCTTAGAGCAGTGTGAATGCATGGATGTGACAAGTCATCTTCTAGGAAGGCTGGCAGAACCTAAAACTGAGAGCACAGCCTGCACTTGCTTTCCTTTCTCCACACTTCTGGGTTTTGTTTTCCTCTCTGCTGTTGGGCTTTAGCAGGAAGGCATTCTTTCTATTTACCCAAAGGACATTTTATGCACACCTTTGTCCTGGGGATTGAAACCAGAGCCTTCGCACTGAGCTGCATCCCCAGAAGCCCACCACCTTCCTTCCTGAGACAGATTCAGTCACTAAATTGCCCAGTCCAGGCTCAAATTTGTGATCCTTCGGCCTCTGCCTCTCAGAGTGCTGGCATTACTGGAGTGTGCCTCCATGCCCCACACACCTTTTTTTCCCTTTTGTTGAAATCATAGCTGATATTAAGTAGAAAGATGTATCCTTCAGTTCTGCATAAACTGCTGTGGGCTAGGCCACCCCTCTATCAACTATGAGCCAGAATGGAGCTGGGACCCAATGGATAGCAATGTTGTTCTCAGTTGTTATTTTAAAATGGAGTAACACACTTCTGAAATCCTATCACATTGAGCTGGGTAGCTGGCTTCTATACCATGCATGGATAGTTCCACTTCTGAGATTTATATGCCTTTGAAAAGCAAGTATTTACTACAACTGCAAGTTTAACTTTCTTTTTGACATTGACTTCTTTGGGTTTTCTTAAACTTACTTTTCTTAATTTTATCCATAAATTAGTATCCTTCACTTTATTAGTGAGACATAAGGTTCTTTAGATGTAAACTTGACTCTAGAGTGTGGACTCTTGTGACTTTAGACTTTAACTCCATGATCCTGGCAGATTCCTTTGTATGCAAGTACTCAAGTTGGGTTAGAGCCCTTCTTCCTCTATGAGTTGGCATCGGGCACTGGTTGTAGGCCTTCTTTCTGCTCTATACGCCATCTATTCTCTTTTATGGAGAAAAAAATTAACTATTTCCTTTTTACACTCACAGTCAACACAGAACACTTCTGCTCGCTCACAAAAATGTGTGAGTTTTTCCCCCACAAAGCAATTCCCTGACACCAACTGGTGTCCTACAATTTTATTCAGTTCTACTCCTAACCTCACAGTGCAGACCTCACAGGTGAAGGGCTCAGTCCCATAAGATTATCCCCTACTTCAGATACTCTCTACAAACAGAAATCTCCCACATTCCCCATAACTCAGACTTAGCTACAAACTGGAGGTTCTTATGACCTGATCTTGCTGATCATTTGTTAGAATGGTTCACAGACTTAGGAAGGGGCTTACTCACTATTGTCCATTTATTATGCAAGGATACAACTCAGGAGCAGCCATATGAAGGGCTGTCTAGGCCCAGGCAGCTAGGAGGCATCATGGAGCTTCCAGGACCTCCTAGGGTGCACTACCCTCTGGGTACTTCCATGTGTTCAGCAACCCAGAAGCTCCCCAATCCCTGTCATTTGCACTATTATGAAGGTGTCATTATGCAAGTGTGATTGATTAAATCATTGGCCATTGGTGGTAATCCAACCTTCAGCACCTCTCCTCTCCCAGGGGATCTGGGAAGGGGGCTGAAATTTTCAACTCTCTAATCACATGGTTGGTGCCCTGGCAGTTAGTCCTATCCATTACTTCTATTTCTTGTCATATTGTGCCATTTATATCCTCCTAACATTAACTAAAAATGATGATAATGAATATTCTGCTTTTGTATAGAATTTAAATAGGAATATTTCTGAATTTCATTGTTAACACTTGCTATATATTTTTGGTAGATAACCTTTGTCAGGAGAAGGAAATGCCCTTTTCTTTGTTGCTGTTGTTAGTTTGTCAATTTAATCATAAAAATATTATTGAGTGCTACAATATATTTTTCTGTATGTACTGAAATGTGTGTATTTTTCTCAATGTTTAATTGCAATGATTTTAAAATAATGACATATTAATATGTATTTGAATCCATTGCTGGTATTCATTTCCTAATATTTTATTTAGAAATTTTGTGTCTGCACAGGAGTGTGATTTCAATTTTGTGTCTGTCTCTTGGGATCAAGATATATTTGCCTCATGAAACAAATGTGTTTGTGTGTAGGTGTCTTTCTCTCTTTTTTCTATTTTCTGGAAGACTGGAATTACCTATTCCTTGAAGTTGTGGTAGAATTCCTCTAACAAACTTTTTGTTTTTTAATGGGTAGATTTTAATTATTGGTTCAATTTCTCCAGGTGCTTACTGGTTTATTCATAATTTGTATTTTTTCAGTTGATTTTAGTTATACATCTTTTTTAAGAAAATTGCTTATTTCTCTTATTTTCTAAGTGATTTGTGATATAGTTGTTCAAAGCAAGTTTTATGATTACTAAATATCATATAAACATATTTGTAACTATGTCTCCTTTTGTTTCCAGTATCTTTTTTCTTACTTTCATTTTTATTGAAACCTTGCTTATTTTCAAAGAAATAGCTTTGGGTTTGTGATTCTTTCTATTTCATTGGTTGAGTTTCATTAAATTATAGTCTTTATAATTTTCTTTCTTCTATTTAATTTGCCTTGCTGAGCTATTTCTTTTCCCTAATTTCTTGGATTTAATGTTTAGCTAATTGATTTTCAACTTACGTTGAACACATGATTTAAAGCAATAAATTTCCATCTAACTGTAGCTTTAGCTGCACCTCATACATTTTTAATAAAAAGAGTTGTAATTGTTATTCAGTACTAAATATTTTTAAATTCTTATTATTTCTTCTTTCATCCACAATCTACTTAAAACCATTTTTGGAAACATTTTATTATAAATATACTCAGATGTTTTCTTCTGAATTGAAAATAGAAGTTGACTAAAATCTTGCATAGTTTTAAAATCTCAAATGGAATTATTGCTTTGTAAAAATCACTGATTAATGCTTTAATTGCATCGTGGTCAGGGAACATGGTTGGTATGATATCAGTTCTTTGTTATATGCTGAAATGTGCTTTGTGAGCTAAAATATTACCACTTTCTACAAACATACAACATGCACTTGAACAGAATGCACTGTCTGTTCTTGTTCCTGGGTATAGAAAGATATGTGTGCCAGTTTACAGCAATGATTCCAGTCTTTTTCATGTCATAGCATAAATAGAAAATTCTAATTTTTGCAGAGCACAGTAGTATAAGCTGAAATTGATTTTAAAATATTTTATAGAATTTAATAAAATATTTATTACACATTGTTTATTTTACCTAAGAAAAGTACAAAATAGTAGATAAGCCATCAACTGTAATAGTCTACCCTTATTTGTAGTTTCACTTTCTGGGATTCAGTTACTTGTGATCAACCACAATCTGAAAATGTTAAATAGAAAATTCCAGAAATAAACCATTGATAAGTTTTAAACTGTATGCTATTATGAGTAGCACGATGAAATCTCACATTGTTCTGTCCATCCTGAACAGGAAGTAAATCATCCCTTTTCCCAGCATGTCTACACTATATATGCTACCCATCCTCGTCATTTAGTAGCTATTTCAGTTATTAGATCTACTGTCATGGTATCACAGTGCTTATGTTTAAGTAAGCCTCATTTTAATTAATAATGCCCTAAAACAAAGAGAAGCCATAATGTACTCTCTTTAAATGAAAAGGTGAAAGTTTTATCCTTAAGAATAAAAAAATTATGCTGAGGTCTTATCCGTGGTAAGTTGTTGTTAATCTATTATTGTGTCTAATTTATAAATTATACTTTATCATAGATACATATAGGAATATATGAGAGTTTAGTATTATTTGTGGTTTCAGAAATCCACTAAGGGTCTTGGAACACATCCCCAGAGGATAAGGGGGTATTACTATATTAAATCTAATAAAATAGTTTCAGAATTTTATATGCAAAATGAATTTGCTCCCATGAACATGACCACTTAATAGCAGGTTTTGTGTTTGAAGTGGCTATATATCATCCCAGACTTTTTAATAATGATCTCATCTAATCCCTTGAAATTCTTGGTGGTAAAATACTCGTGAAAAACTATTATCAAGTGAGGGACAAAAAAATGTATAAATCATTTAGAGCCTTTGTTTTAGTTACTTTTCTTGTTGCTGAGACAAAATACCTGACACCCAAAGTTAAACGGGGAAAGGTTGATTTAGCTCACAGTTTGTAGAGGTTTCAGTTCATAATCAGCTGGCTCCAAGGCAGAGTGGCACATGGCAGAGAGGCAACAGTTCATGGCAGTGGAAGACAACAAAAGCAACAAGGGGACTTTAACAGCCTTTCTGCCCCTTTTATCTTATCCAAATTACTTAGAGCGGGTAGCACTCACACCCTTAATCCCAGTGCTCTTGAGCCTAGCATTGCACCATGAATAATTCACACACTCTAGATTCAGCCACTCTAAAAAATCCCCATCTAAGACTTCCTGAGGCTTTGGGGGGACATCTAGACAAAGACTATAACAATCTTTCTTTTATTTCACCAAAAGTTCAATGTTAAAATTTCCTGTGATGGGCGTGGTGACTATAATATGCCAACTTGACTGGATGGACGTGTTTCCTGAGTCTCTTCCCTGTGCGTTTCCAGTTGGGAAGGGCGATGAGAGGCATGTTCTTTCACACAAGGTCCGTGTTATGGCTTATACTTGGATGTCCCCCCAAAGCCTCACACATTCAGACTCCAAGCTTGTGGAAGGTGATTGGACATGAGTGCCCCACAGCTGGCCTGGTGTTAGGAGGTGGGTCTGATTGGAAGAGGCAGGTCACTGGGGTCATGGCCTCGAAGGGCTTAGCTCCCTCCCTGGCCCCACACTTCCTCTCTCTCTGCTTTCCAGTCACCATGCTATGAGCAGCTCTCCTCTGCCCAGGCTCTTCCACCATGCCTTCCTGCCTTGGAGCTGGCCAACTATTGACTAAAAATGTGAGCCAAAATAAACTTCTCCTCCTTTAAATTGCAGGTATTGTGTCTCAGCAATATGGAAAGTGACTAAGACAGATATTGGTATCAGAGAAGTGGGGTCATTGCTGTGACTGTACTTGACCATGTAATTTAGATGCCTTTGGAACTGGTTCATGGGAAGAGTTTAGGAATGTTTGGAGATGCCAGTTGGAGAAACAGCCCTAGAATACTGTAAGCTGAGCTTGATAGGAGATTCTGGTCAGAGCTCAGAAGACCAGAATGCTATTTTATTTATTTATTTTATTGGTACTGGGGATTGAACTCAGGACCCTGTGCCTGCAAGGCAAGTGGCAGAACTACTGAGCCAACCCCCTGGCCCCAGAATGGTATTTTAAAGGCACACAGTAAAGACTAGATTCAGAAGGTATCAGTTGGGAACATGGACTCCACTGATAGTTGGACTCCAGGCCACGTGAGTTATACTGTGGCAGAAAATTTGGTTACATTTTGCTCATGTCCTGAGAATTTGCAGAAGACTGAGATTAAGGGAGGCAGACTAATTAATATGGCCAAAGAAATTTCAAGGCAGCTCAATAATCAGGCTGAAATATGGATACTGTTGGGGGCTTTTAACCAGCTCTACATTGAGAATCAAGAGCAAATGCCACAGCTGAGTCATTGTAAAGGCTTTCACAGGAAATGAAGATCCTATAAAGTTGATGCAAGTAAAGTTGGAGCAGAAGAAAGCTTGGTTGCTGAAAATATTAATATTAAAAAGAAGACAAATACTTTTATAACAGGACAATAGTAAAGATGGCTTGAAAGGATATGAGGAACCAGCAAGGTCTCAGTCTTTGCAGGCTCAAATTGTAAAGTGAAAGACTTTGTTTTGAGAAGAGAGCGCTAGGACCGTGTGCTTGAGAAGAGACATCTAGAGAATTTGTTCCCCGGGATTAAGTTCACAGTGCTAAGCCATCTAGGCACTGTGAGACCTCTGCAGTCATAATTCAAGGAAGCCTGGCTTCTGCTTGAGCTGGTGGAAGACCTTGGAATCATCCATGTGGTGTTGCTTTTATAGCCATGCAGAATGTAGCAGTTGTGGGGTCAGGCAGGCTTCCACCCAGATTTCAAAGGAAGGCCTTGGAGGTCAGGCAGTGTGGCCCTGAGGGGGCAATGTGTGAAGTTGTGAGAGTGAAGCCAAAAGTGCAGTGGAGATCCTAGAAAACTGGAGAAGCCAAGAATGTGAAATGTCTGAGGAAAGCTTCATGGAGTGATCAAATCCAGGCCAAGAGAGCAGCCATAGAGCAACAATCACTGTCAGTGCCATAGGGGTGGGATCACCCAAGCCATTTGGAGTTCCTATCTCACTGCCACAACTTGCCCCAGATGCTGGACATGAAACCATGAGATTTAATGTTTGCCATGAAGGATTTCGGTCTTGCTTTAGTCCCATTGGTTTCTGTCCCACTATTTTTCCCTTTTAGAATGACAATGTTTATTCTATGACATTGTATGTTGGAAGTGTTTAACTTCTTGTTGACATTTATAAGGGCTCAGAATTTGCCTTAAGTCTCAGAGGAGACTTTGGATTTGGACTTTTCAGAGATGCCTGAACTGTTAGGAGTTTGGTGACTCTTAGAGATGGACTGAATCCATTTTGCATAAAAAAGATGTGCATGAGTCTTTTTGTGGGTGAGAGGATGAAGGCTTATATCTGGTTGTCTCCCCAAAGCTTCATGCACTCAGAGTCAGGGCTTATGGAAGGTGGCTGAAACATGGGGCTCTCCAGTTGGCTTGGATTAGGAGGTGGGGTCTGACTGAAAGAGACAGGTCTCTGGGGTCATGACCTAGAAGGGTTTAGCTCCCTCTCTGGCTCTGCACTTCCTCTCTCTCTCTGCTCCTCAGTCTCCATGTCATCGGCAGCCCTCCTTTGCCCAGGCTCTTCCGTCATGCCTTCCTGCCTCTTACCTGGCCAACTATGGACTAAAACTGTGAGCCAACATAAACCTTTCCTCCTTTAAATTGCGAATGTCAGGTATTGTGTCTCAAGGAAAGGAAAGTGACTAACATAGTCTGGAAGGTGGAAGTGAACCAGAAGCCATTATGCTTTGTGTGCTGGAAAGTCTGGGGAAGGTGCTTTGTAAGCTCACACATGTTGTATTTGTTGGCTCATCTCAGGTTCTTAGGGTAGCATCTGGGCATGCACCTGCTGTATCTTTCCCTGGATCTTCCTTCAGTTTCTTCAATTCCTGATCTGGATATGCACTTAGCTCTGTGTCAAATGGTTTCAGCATCTCCAGCAGGCCCCTCACTTCATCAATATTGGAGACAGCAAAAGCTAGAATTGGTTTCAAGCCATTCTTAGAGCTTCCAGTTTGACTTTACTATCTCCTATTCATTTGGTGTTGTCTGCTCTTGGGCTTCAAATCCAATATTAGATACAAAAACAATAGCCTAATGGATACCAGTAAACCAATTCCACAAGTACATGAGGTCAAACCCATGCAATCTGTCCATCTGCCTGTCTAGCCATCCCATCTTCTACTGGTTCTGCCTGTGATAGAACCTTGACTTACACAAAGAGCAAATACATTTTGAATCCAAATAAAATTTCACATACAAAAATTGGACATGAACAATGAACAATGCATCAATGGAAATATCACTAATTCCATTAGTTTGTACAATTAATATGTGTTCATAAAAAATTCTAGTGAAGCTCTACACTGTAAAAATACTGTTTTAAGAGTTATTTGCCTGTTGGAGTCTTTTTCTCCTTTTCTTGTTTCTGGGCTGAGTGCTTTGGCCAATTGAACAGAAGCAACAGATGCTGTGTCATTTCCAGGCCTGTCATTTGAAAGGACATGGAAGCTTCTGCCTTGGCAGCTTGATGTATGAGAAACCACATAAGAAACCTGACTACCTTGCTGGAAAGACAGCATGGAGAGAATGGGACAATGGAGAAGTAGCGAGACCTTGGTTATTCTTGCCTCTGTCAAGGCAGTAGGTATTTAATTCAAACTGTCTTAGACTCTCCAGCCTAGCCCAGCCAAGCCACCAGCGGAATACTAATAAGTGAGCCAAATTTACCCCATTAGAGCAGAAGAACTACCCAGCTACACTCTGATCCAAAAGATATGAGATATAATGAGACAATTATTTTTAAACCATCATGTTTTGAGGTATCTTGTTACACATCAATGGTTAACCAGAACACTATTTAACATTTAGAGTGGACCCTTGCCTTATGAACTCAATTCGTTTGGGCTGGCTAGTTGTAACTCAAGTTGGTCAATTGAAGGCTCAGACTCTTCTGCACAGCCTTCAAAGTCTCTCTCCTGTATACAGGCGGATCTCAGTCTCCTTAAAGAGGCACTGACCCCAGATTTCTCAACTCCCTACAGGAAAAGATGTTGTAATGTTCCTTCCAGAACTCTTCAAGGGTTAAATCTGTATCTGAGACCACCTGGAAGCACATGGAGCTGACATTCAAGTTGTAATTCAAGACTTTGTTCCAAAGTTAAAACTAAAATTCTGGTCATAACCCAAGTTGTTTGTATATCAGGCTGGTCCTAACTTGAGAGCCCACTAGGCACTTCTCCATTTATAATGGAATTGTGTGCCACTAAATGGTCATAAGATGAAAATATCTTAAGTTGAAAGTGCTTTAATATTCCTAACTTATTGATCACCATAGCTTAGCAGCACAGTAGTCTGTAGAGTATCAGTTGTTTACTCTCATGTTTGTGGGGCTGAATGGGAGCTATGGCTCACAGCTGATGCCTAGCATCTGTAGAACACCATACTGCATGCCTCCAACAAAGGAAAATAACAAAATTTGAAATTCAAAGTATGCTTTCTACTGAATGCATGTTGCCTTTGCATCACTGTAGAATTGAAAAATCATGAAATCCTAAATTGAGAAACATCTGTATCTGAAGAAAAGTATTTAGGGCCATTGTTTGGAATAGCACTTACCAGGAGTCTCCCTTCCCCATGTCTCCACCCCAGTTTGTGCTGCAATCATTGCTCTTCAGGCCCTGGAGCACCAATAGTCCTGTAGCTCCACCAGCTCCTTGGGCTCAGCAGGGAGTGCCATGTGTACCTGCTGAGGTCCATCTCCCAGGAGTAGAACATCTTGGCTATGAAAATCACCTGTGCTTAGAGTCTGTGGAGGCTAGTTGGAACAGTAAAAGGTCTGAGAGTGAGTCCACAGTGGCTGGAGACACTGCGCCTCCACAGAGCCTTGGGTAAGGCTGCTAAAACCTATGGGTTCTGGGGATCAGTATTTCACAGCACATCTATAACTGATTCTCGGCATTCCAGAGTGTCTGGCACTTTGACTTACGTCAAGGTTCTTAATTGTGTGGCTCAAAATTTCTAAATTCTACTAATACTAATTTTTTAAATTTTCTTGATCAGTCCTTTGCCATCTTCTAATCTTTATTGCCCATTTAATTCTATCCTTTTTTGAAATTCTAACTTCATCATTATTATTGTGTTAGTTAGCTGCCTTTAGTGCACAGATGCATTTCCTGTCTTTCTCTTATCCCACTCTGCATTGTAGGCAACTGCATTTGCAGGCTCCTCTGACGTCCAGGTAAGTTTATTCAATGGGAGACACTGGCTGAAGATTGGTGGCCTCTTGTAGGATCTCTGGTGGTGGCTGTCTCCTGGGTGACTCCAGCTCCCATTGTGGGCACTTGCTTCATGGCTTTGCCCACTGGCCTAACTTCTAAGCCCTGCTCCTCTGGCTCAGGAATGGCAGTAGCACCCTTCTGTTTTTAATACCTGAGTTGTCTTTCTTTTCCACATTTGATTTCTTCATACTTCCATGACGCAGGTAAGCAATTAAATTCTCTATCAAAAAGACTTAGGATGGTGTCTATTTCAGAGCTGGACACTGACTGATAAAATTATTACCATTATAATAACTATTATTACTCTTCTTTCTGTTTTTAATGCTTGTTTAAATTTACCCTTAGCCTTTGTAATTGCTTTGATTGCTGTTGCCTTTTGCATTCCATTTCTTTACTTTTGGTTGAAGTTTTTTGTGTGTGTGCTGCACTAAAGCCTTAATATGTCTTTCTGTGAGGCTCTGTGTTTTGCAAAACTTACACATTTAGAATTCTAAAATACATATGGTTCCTGACTTATGAAGACTTGATGTAAGATTTTTCAGCTTTACAATGGTGTGAAAATGATATGCATTCAGTGGAAACTGTACTTCAAATTTTTATCTTTTCCCTGCCTAGAGATGTGCAGCGTGATATTCTCTTAAGGTGCCAGGCAGCAGCAGCAAGTCAGGATTCCAGTCAGCTATGCCCTCACAAGGAGTTAAGCAACCATACTCCACAGTACACTGTATTGCTAAGCTATAATGTTTGGTAAGTAGGTTTTTTTTTTTTTTTTTTTTCAGTACTGACGATTTAAACCCAGGACCTTCACACTGAGCTACATCCTCAGCCCCTCTTTTAAAATTTGTTTTGAGACAGAGTCTCATTAAATTGTCCAGACTGGGCTTAAACTTGTGATCCTTCTGTCCTGTAAAATACATTTTGAATTACAATAAATTCAATTTACAGTGGATTTATTGGGATCTCCATCATTAAGCTGAGGAGTGTCTGTATGGCTTCTTTGTTATCTATTTAAGATCTGTATGAAGAAGAAATGAAAAAAACCAATAGGCAGAGGCCAGTATTACCTATCACATTTCAGTTCTATATTAATTTTTATGATTTAATTAATGTTTCTTTATTTATTGTGGTGCTGGAGATCATACCTAGAGCCTCATGAATGCTAGGTATATTAACTTTCCCATTACTGAGACACAATACTTGACATCCACAATGAAGAGGAGGAAAAATTTATTTAGCTCACAATTTCAGGAGATTCAGAACATTGTCAGCAGGTTCCAAGGCAGAAATATGGCAGAAGGGCATAGTGGAGCAAAGCTGCTTAATTCATAGTGGCAGGAAGCAGAGCAGGGGAGCAGAGACAGTAAGGAAGGGACAAGAGACCATATATAGTGCCCACACTCATGACCCCATGACCCCCCAACATACAAAGCCTTCTGTCACTGAATTACATTCCTAGCCCTACATTCTCTTTTATATAGAAATACAAGGCTCCTCCCTTGTTCCACTCACACAATTATTCCTTCAAGGAATTGCTTTGAGACCCACAAGCAAGAGAGGTTCTCAAAAGGTGACAAATATAGAAAGAGAGTCAAATTTTCAAAGCAGGAGGACTGAACCCTAACCCTAACCGTATTTGTATGTGTGTGTGTGTGTGTGTGTGT
>NW_004624777.1:9363593-9377953 GCF_000247695.1 Heterocephalus glaber
ATAGGCAAGGGTGGAGGGGGTGAAGGGAGGGCAAGGGAAGGGGAAAAAAAATAAGAACCAAGAGACTCATGTAATGGTACAAGATCCCAATGATGAATATAACTGTATTGTATACCGAAAATGTATCAATGAACTTAATGGGGGGAAAAAATATATACCCTGAAAAATGTAAAATATTGCTGAGAGAAATGCAAGAAGACATAAATCAACGCAGCCTTATTATGTTCATAAGTTGGAAATCATTCAAATTAAAATGTCATTCCTTCCCAAATTGATTAATAAATTTCATGCAATCCCAATCAATATCCCAGCAAGATTTTTCATTGTAATTTTTAGAAACTGACAAACTGACTCATGCAAATACAACAACATGGGTCTTACACCACCTGACTTCAGAATGTATTATAGTTACAGTAATCAAAATAGCAGTAGCATAAAGATAGATCAGTGGAACAATATAGCAAAACGGAGTCCAAAAATAGACACCTCTAGGATCAATTGATCTTAGACAAGAGATAAGGTAATTCAAAGTAGAAAGAGTAGTTTTTTTCCAACCAATGGTACAGGAAAATTGGAAATATATACATATATATATACAGAAATATATTCAAATACAGTTCTTGCATTCTTAAAGAACATAGGGAAATATAACACTGAAGGCCTATAAAGAGGATGATTGTTCAAGGGATTGAAACATGAGGATATTTTTCTAATTCAATTTTAATTTTCAGAAATGATAGCATAAAGTTTGACCAGTTATGGAGGGGCTGCTTTCATCATTGTCTATGATCAGTAAACATTTATGGTCTTTTTTTGTTAAAAAAAAAGTATGTGTTTTATCTGTATATTTGAATGAATTTAGCCAATACAATGGACTGAATTGTGTACCAGGGAATTCCTATGTTAAAGCCCTAACAATCCAATGTAACTGTGTTTGGAGAGAGGGCCTTTACAAGACATTAAGTTTAAATAAGGTCATAAGAGTAGGGCCTAATCCAGTATGATTAGTGTCCTTATAAGAGGACACCAGGGATGTGCATGCACAGGGGAAGACCTTATAGGAACACAGCAAGAAGGTGCTACCTACAAGTGAATTAGAGAGTCATCAAGTGAAACCAAATCTGCTGACACTTTGATCTTTGACTTTCAGCCTCCAGAACTGTAAAATGTAATTTCTGTTGCTTAAGTTATGCAATTTGTGGTACAAGTAAGCCCTTCGTTTACAAGCATAATTTGTTCTGCTCATAATCCAAAGCACTTGTACAGCAAACCAGCAAGGGATAGAGCAAGAGAAGAACCAGTTGTGATTATGTGACATTCGTCGTGACATACTACTTGTATTGCAAGACATCACTTGTTTATCAAGTTAAAGTTTCCTAGAAATGTTTGCTAGTCTTGTGGAACACTCCCAGACCAAGTTACTTGCCATCCAAGATTTGACTGTATTTAGTATGGCAGCCTTAGCAAATCACTACAGCTAGGTACAGAGTTCCAAGTTAATGATTATTTTTTATAGTACTTTGAGTTATAGATCTTTGAAGCCCTGCAGTATATCTCTATGCCTTCTGAATAATTTCTTAAAATCTGTTCTCCAGTTTATGAATTCTTTCTTTATCTCATCTACTATTTAACCCATCCATTTAAGTTTTTGATTTTCTTTAATTTTCTCTCCCTCTGTGAATGGATCAGTTTTTTCCTGAACTATTCTTTCTACATGAAGTAGAAGCCATCAATGGTCCTAGCATCTATGTAAGATTCTCAGACCCACTGTCCTGCTCACTTCAGCTTGAGACCTTCGGTGAATAGTCAATAATCACCTCTTCACCACCCTAAGCAGCTACATCATGAGGTGAGACTTTGAAACTGTTCTGTTTTCAATGATCTCTTTGTTTCTAGTGCCCATGCATTTCTTTCTTGAAAGCTTAGCTGTAAAACATCACCTCATTAATATGTATACATTTTATGTTTTTACGTATCAGTTAAAATATCTTTTTAAATAAAATTTATGTGGGATAAATGAATGCATGGAGAATCATACGGACTTTGGTTTGATTTCTTTGGTAATAAATTATTTTTTTAAAATATGTATAACATTTAAAATTTTTATTTAGTCACACAATTTTATGTTTTTCTAGTGGGACTGAGACTACCATTTTACGGAAAGTCTTGGGTAACATATAAAAAAATAAACCCCTCAGTAGTTTTAAAAAAAAAAGGATAATTTATGTTGTTCTGAAACCAAGACAAAGTGCAGTACAAGGAAATTCTCAGCGTCGACAAGCCAGGCAGGTTGGCTATGTCCACCTTTTGGAGTGTGATGGCCAATGGATAAAATAGCCATTTTATATCTGCATCATGGTGGCCACACAATCTAATTAAAGAGCAAGAGCAACTATAGGGTAGACTTACCTGGAGTCCTTGTGATGTAGCTCCTCAAAATATCAGAACTTTGAGTTCTGTTCATGGCTGTGCCAATTCATTAATTTATAACCTTCATCAACTTTTTAGATTTTATTATTACAACAACAAAAGAAGTGTAGAATACTTACTAAGCCAAAGCCTGGAGCAGAAGCAGATAAAAGTTGCTCTTTTCAGAGAACTAACATTTCAGCAGTAGAAGGCTGGGTTGGAATTATCTACCATTTAATTGAAGTTTGGATGAATTATTGTTAAAGTACAAAGGACAGAGTGGTCCATTGAATCTCTGTGAGGATTTATAATCAGAAGTTCTGAGAATAAGAAATGAGAGCATTGAAGATGGAAGATCTTGCAATCAGAGATTTGTAGAAGGATATTTAAGGAATGCAGGCTTCTGCAATAGCGGCCCCAATGCCTGGGGTGGAATGCATACAACTGCGCCAACTTCTTGCTCCTTCCTAGGGTATGAGGAGGCTTGAGTAAGTAATATCTTCAGTTTGGGATTGCTGAAGAGCAGCCCTACAAGATCCATGCAGTCTTGCCCTTCTCCAACCACTCAATAAATAGTACTCAGTGGAGATTCTGGCTGAGGATACTTGTTTTCAAAATAACACTCTGAGCCAAACTCCTTAAGCAGTTCCATATGTTTCTATGGAGAGTTTATGGATTGTGGCCTTCGGAATTCTTTTGTTTATCACTGGGAATCCAAGTCCTGAAAGCTGCTAACTAACCATGAGGTTTGCTGGTTATACAAGCTGTTTGACTTCTTAAGGGCTTTGACATAAGGACCACTTTCTGTGGAATAAGAATGAGTAGTTTAAAAGGAGTGCACTTAACAGTATCATGTAAGTATCCGTTTGTGTATGTCATTACCAGCCAGGTTTCTGTTTTTGTTTTTTAAACTAGTCTGTGCTTTCGTATGTGCACACTTAAATGAAGCCTTTAAAGGGAAATCTGAGCAGAATCTTCAGAGACTTATAATCAGACGGTTATTTTTCTTTTCTTTTTCTTTCTTTCTTTCTTTCTTTCTTTCTTTCTTTCTTTCTTTCTTTCTTTCTTTCTTTGTGAGCAACCATCTTCAACACACCTGAAATCAGGACAGAAAAGTGAGTATCTCCCCCTACCTGGGCTCAAAGGCACAGCTCCTCAAGATACTGAGGATTCATCATTCCCTGGGGAATGTTCTTCCTCTGTCCTCCCCAACCCCATCAGTACCCAGCTTGCAGCAATATTCCTTTACCCTTTGCTTATCTGATGCCAAACACTTGGAGGATCCATCCCTGTTTCCCGGAAAGACGTTTCCATGGAATGCCTCATCAGCCTTAATAACAGCTACTATTTATTGAGTACCTTGGGGCACACACTGTTCTTTTTATACTTTATCTCTTTTAATTCTCTCCTCACAATAGCCCAATGAGGTGGGTACTATAATTATTCCTCATTTTATAGATAAGGAAATGGAAGCTCAGATAGTCTGAGCAATTTGCTTAAAGTTACTTAATAGCTACATTAGCCCACTACTTACAATTTTACTACCAGTGGCAGACATGGAACATGAATTCAGGTTGCTGGAGTCTGAGCTCTTATCTACCAGGCTATATTCCCTTTCCCTCTCTCCCGGGAAAGTACTTATAGCTTTGGGGATAAATCTCCCTTCCAGCTTGGAAATACCATGGTTCTTTCTGAATGTTAGTTGTTTTGCTTTCCCTGCTGTTTTCACATGAAACAATGCAGAAAGAGGCTAGCCATCTCCCCGTGAAATAATCCATCACATATTTGAAGCCCATCCATGGCTGATCACAGAAGCTTTTCTAGAGAGTGAAGTGACCTGGCTGCCGCCCCAGGGTCACTCACATCCCAGAAAGGCAGCCACGAGAGCTTGCAGCCCTGCCTAGGTGCACCCCGCCCAGGGCTGACAAGTGAGTCAGCAGAAGTGGTCAGACAATACAGTGTTTGGTCTGAACATGATGAGTCAGCCCTGATAAAGGGCCAGCTTTAGTGTAACCCCCTGATGTTTTAACAGAATATTAATTACCCTGTAGCTTCCTGTTCCACACAGCTGGGTGGGATTGCTACCAGCCATGCTGTTGAACAGTAACATATTTCAGCCCAACCCAGAAAGATTTCCTGTGGCGGGTGAAATGACAACATCCACAAAGGTCAAACTCCAGATGTGGGAATCTGAACTCTTCTCTTGGGGAAAACATTGCCTCCTTATAATCACAAAAGATTTCCCATACAGATTTAAGGCCAAAGTCTACGGGAAGATCCAAGATCCTCTACCATAGAGGATACCCTGGTGTTTCATGTCAGTTTATCCAAGGCTTTGAGACCACCTATTGGAGTCCCTGGCCAAGGGACCAGAGGAAGGGGAGGAGTGTTTCAGCATTTCTGAATGAGGGCAGCTGGACCTGCAAGTTGCTCCTTGGGGTTGGAAGACATTTCAAGATGAGGAATGAGATATTTTTGGATACTGTATAAATGCCAGAAAAGGTGGTGGGAAAGGTATGTATGTGTCAGTGGGGCAGGGTGTTCTCCATTCATTTATTCATTCAATCATTCCGCAAAAATTCATCTCAGGTTTGCAAAACTGACTCACAGAATATTCAGAGATGATAAGAAGATGTAACAGGTTTTTTCTTTATTAACTGATATAATGTTCCTCCCAAGGGTCAACCACTGGACCCCAAGGGGAGAATTAAATTTTAGTCTAACCTTGTAAACTTAGTCCAATGAATCTAAATAAACACTCGGTTTCCCTTCATCTTTTAGATTTCTTCCCCCTACCTCTGCTCCTATGCAAGTTGCTTCTGAGTACAAAGTTGGCAATGGATGGGCACCCTCACTCATGATTTTGTGACACTGGCAGTAGGGTAAGTGGCATTTGGATCTTTGCTGGTCACTGTGGCGGAGTGGTTGGTGTTGTCTACTTCCAACCTGGGAACTGCTGCAGTATGTGACATTCTTTGATGTGCTGGCATTCATCATTGCAGCCCATGGCCCCAGGTCATGGGGTCCATAAGTATGGTGGAAAAGAGAAAGGGACTGGCTTTGTTTTGACCACCAGGACTTTCTAAGGGGGAAATAGGGGAAGAGATTAACTTTCAGATGAGAAGATGTGTCATGAACTTTTGCCACAGTCACGCTGTAACAAACCACCCCTGACCGCAGTAGCTTATAGCCATAAATACTTATTTAGGCCAGGGATTGGCAATCTTTTTCTCTAAAGAATCAGACAGTAAATGTTACAGGAGTTTTTGGGCCATGCAGTCTCCAAACTCTGCCTTTGTAGCACAAAAGCAGCCATAGGCAAGATGGAAATGAATGAGCATGCCTGTGTTCCAATAAAACTTTATTTAAGGACACAAAATTTGAATTTTATTTTCATGTGCTATGAAATATTCTTTTGATCTTCAACCATGAATTTGAATGGCTTGTGGTTACCCCCCCCCCTGCCCCTTGGGCCATACAAAAGCAGATTGTGGGCCAGATTTGGTTCATGGGCCATTATTGATTGAACCCTGATTTAGCTCATGAATGTGCTCCAGGCTGGGCTTGGCTGCTCTGGGCTGCACTTGCTTGTGCATCTGCAGTCAGCCTCGAGCTGGCGAGGCAGCTCTGATGATTTTGATTGGGCTCATTCACATGCCTGGGCATTAGTTTGCTGTTGGCTGATCTAGAATAGGCCTGGCTGGAATGACTGTGGCCAGTTGGCTCTTCTGTACAAGTAGCCAGCAGGTCAGCTTGAGCATGTTCTCCTAGGAATGGCAGAGGTTTAAAAAAAAAAAAAGAAAGTAGAAAAATGCTGGCGCTTTCAGAAGCTGCTGCTTGAATTACATGTGCTAATATCCCATGGGCTAAAACGAGTCACCAGGCTGAAACCAGAGAGGTGGGGCAGACATTGCCGAGGTATGTGACAAAAGTCATTAATATAATCAACAATGCAACTGCCCCTGGGTGGAGTTTGAAGAGGTTTCCCTAAAGAAGAGAGGGGACCTTAACTACATCCAGGCCATTTCTTGACACTGTCACAGAAAAGCATCTCAGGATGCACCAGAGAGAGATGTAGCCTGATTTATCAGGCAGAGTTAGAAAGTAAAAGAAAATAGGGAAGGGACATCAGCTTGAGGAGCTGAAGGGGGCACAGCTTTGAAGCAGAAAATGAAACTGGCCCTTCAACAGGGGAGGGAATCGCTTCTAAGGATTGAGCTGGACTGGGCAGTGATGGCGAACCTTTTAGAGTTTACAGTGATACAAATGGCCCACTGTGACATGTGTGCCATAGGTTTGCCACCACTGGACTAGGGTCTGGTTGATCATTATTTCAGTTCTGCTTTTGAGATGGCTCTGCAAAGGTCCTCATCAATTAATCTGGTCTCTGTGAGAGGATTGTTCCTGCTTGGGGTAATCTCAGTGTTTTGGAGGCTCTGTTGGATCCATAGTGACTGGAGGTTTAGGGTATGACTAGAGTCTTCTGCGTGTTCATTGGTAGTTTAATGTTCCTGTAAACCTCTTATCTTGATGCCCTCAGTCTTGAAGGGGAATGAGATTGATTATGTCAGTTTAGTGCAAATCAACCTTATTTTGCCAGGGTTCAGACAGACACTCCCTAAATGATTAACCTATATGCAGAGCTGAGCAAGGATCACATCCGGAGTTTAAGGTAATAAAGGAGACAGATACACAAGGGAAGTCAAGCTTTGCTCCATTTTTAGTTACCTATTGGGTGTCTGTAGGCCCAAGTAAGGAGTCACTCTTTTGATTTTTTTTTTTAAATAGCAAAAGCAGCTTTCAAGTCCCTGACTGCTTCAAAAGAAAACACAAATCATGCTTTAAGTGAGTAACAAGTTAAGGCCCAAGAGTTTGTTTGTCCTCTGTCCTTCTGGTGGTCTTTGTCTCACAATCAATCTACCAAATGACTTAAATTGGGAAGCATTTTTAAAATTGTTAGGTAAATGATGGCACTGGCTTAGGTGGGGTGACTGGAAGTTGGGGGAGTGTGAGATTGAGAATGGCCGAGTGTGTAGCCATAGCGATGGCTCTGTGACCTAACAGATGGGGCAGGTGTGACCTGGCAGAGGAGGTGTTGCTCTCAGGCTCAGGTGCAGGTGGGCTGGGATGGTTCTCGGAGCTCAGGAACTCAGGTGCCTGGGAGGAGTAGGTGGGGGTCAGACCTATCAAAAATATTCTATCTGGGATACTTTCTTTTGGCTCAGAACATGATGTGGAAATACACAAATGGGGAACACAGGCACGTGAAATGAATACAGGTGACAGGAGAGGGGAGGAGTGTACAAAAGGCCCAGAAAGCATAACTGAACCCATTCTTTGACAATGGTCTTAGTGTTAAAGAATAACGACTGGAGGGAAGAGTGGAGGAAAACAGGCAAATTGCAAAGTGGACCAGACAGTACATGGTGATATATGGGATGCAGTGGGGGAAGTCAAATTCAAAGAGGCAGCCATTTGACAGTGAGTGAAAATGAGGATTCTTGTTTTAACTCTGTTTACATGGCACTGTAGTAAGCATGTAGAAGACAATAGACTTCTATCCTCCCATTTCTTTTTACTAAAGGAAAGTATGAGAAAGAACACTGGGAGTATGCTGACTGATTCTCAAGGTGACAGAAATTCAAAGGGCAATTCAGGATTTCAGATTCACTTTCATGTTGTGGTGGTTTTAGAGTGAAGAATTAGGACCTCTGCTCTTTTCTGGTATAAAGTGAGAGGAGCCATATACTTCCTTTGCCCTTTAAACAAGATTGAACAATTCCAGGGAAAAGCTAAACCATTGTCTTTTATTTCTAGGGATCATTTTCTTTCCTTCCTTCCTTCCTTCCTTCCTCCCTTCCTTCCTTTCTCCTTCCCTCCCTTCCTCTCTCCCTCCTTCCCTTCTTTCCTCCTTTCTTTCTCCTCCTTCTTTTCTCTCACTTTCTTTTATTTTTGGTTATAGTTGAGCTGGATAAGAAAGGAAAATGGAGGCCAATACACTACAAACTCTGCTAGAATCCTTGGGATCATGGGAAATTCTTTGCTTATTTTGTGAAGATTGGCTGTACCTCAGGATTCCACTTCAGAGTAGTCCTGTGTATGGCTTAGGTTTTGTGTGAGGACTCTGGGGATTTTGGCTATGAAACATAGTGCATAGTCTGCCTAGTTTCCCAGCGGCAAAATAGAAAATGAGATTTATTCGTTATAGGACTTTTGAAGTTTATTGTGGCAAATACAATGAGACTTGACAATTTAAAATGAAAATCAAATATTTGGAATGAAGCATCATAGGTTTGAGAGTAATTTTAGAGCTTTAAAAAAAAGCCTTATGTTTATTCGGCCTTATTGTTAATGGTTTTCCTATTTCCTTATTTCCTAAGTCCGGCTGTCCAAAATCCCTTGATTCTTCAGCTAGAATCGGTGATGTCATTAGAAAGGAATGTTTGAAAGCTTTTTCTACCTCCATCCCCAGAATTCAGATGGCACAGCTTCTCTAGCAAAGCAGATGTGAAACCCAGTTTCAAAAGAATAATTACTTGTGTTTTGCTTTTATATTTTTGCTGCTTTCCCTCCCTGGATTATTTAGTTTTAAAAAGGGACTTTCATCATCCTTGAGATTTTGTGTTGACCAGACATTCTGTCCCTATAATTTCCCCTAATTTGTTAACATTACACCAATGAGAGAAATAAGAATCAGTCTGAAAAAAAATCAGGCTATGAGGTAACAGGATGCTGGGGAGTGGTACATTAACCCTAGAATTAGGGTTCTGTGGAAGAAGCTATTGGCATTTAAAATGCTCTAAAAATATTTGTAAGTCTGTTGTCCGTCTTCCTCACTGGAGTGGAAACTCTATGAGGACATGGATCTGTTTTGTTCACTGTGTTACACCTAACACCTAGACACAGCTTTGTACAACACATGTTACTGAATTAATGAGAAAATGCTAAAATTTAGGATTTACCCTGATGTTTTGTTTTTAAGAAGCCTGCAATTGTTATGGAATTTCACTGGGTTCAGCTATACTTCTCCTATTTGTGGCTCATAAGGGCCAGGTCCATGTTGCCCAGCCTTGGTTCTTTCCGATCTGGGCTCTCATTGTCATTGCCACCAAATACTTACCCAGCTCCTCTTACATGCCAGGCATGGTTCTGGGCCCAGTGAGAGACAGAACTGAATAAAATGTACTGAGCACCTGTCCTCATGGAGCTTATACTGTATGTATCTGGGTCTTCACCCAGTCCCCTGTTCTACATGAACATGTGATAGAATCAACTCTGTGCCATGGTGGCCTTGATGGGAGTTGATTCAGATCCAGAGTTTCTGCATTTGTAAGAAATGAAAGGTGTTCCCCAGCTTGGTTGCTTGGTTGTGTCATAAAGGAGAGAGGCAGGAGCACCTGGCCCAAGATAGTATCAGGGTGGCCTCTAGAACAGGATGAGAGCGGTAGAACAACAAGGTCCGATTGGCATTGGCTTATGACCTCACCCTGCTGGCAGCTAATTCAGTGCTGTTAAAAATTATAGGTGTGCTGGGTGCAATGGTGCATCCCTATAATCTAAGAATTGTGGGAGGCCGAGACAGGAGGATCACAAATCAAGTCTAGCTTCGGGAACTTAGTCACTTAGTGAGACTCTGTCATAGAATTTTAAAACAGGCTGGGAATGTGGCTCAGTGAGAGCTCCCAGTTCAATTAATCTTTAGTATCCCCCCCCCCCCAACACACACACTACCAAGCTGGTCTCTACTTCCACCTTAGAGGAGGCTTCAGCTGCCAAATCTGGAGAAAGCCAGCTGTCCTCAGTTCACCTTTGCTCTCTGTTAGCATAGCTGTATTTTAACTTGAACAGTAAATTCACTATTAACACTCTTAGATTTAGTTTTTAATTGAAAAAAATCTGTGCAGTTCAAGTAAACTATGAAGATAAAGCTTCTGTCTCAAAGACCGACCAACTACCAGGTTAGTTTCCAATTTAAAACAAAACATACTTGGAATCATTTCATTGTCCTGAACAGTCAAACTTCTTTTTCCTCCAAAAACGCAAAATGAAGAGAGATGTTCACTTGACCATACTGTTTGAGGCTGAATGACAAGGCAGTGGTGAGTCCTTGGAGGTCACAAAGACAGCACGTTCTGCAGCCCAGCCGGCCCAGCTTTCCTGTCTGTTGGCCCAGGCCCCTGCGACCCCAGCCTGCCCCACGCCCACCCTTGTGACTGCATTGCCTGGAAAGTTAAGTGTGATCTTAAGGGCTGAGTGAAGTTCTGGAATTTAGGGCGGATTAGGAGTGTATTCCCAGATGGGCTGCTCCTTGAAGTGACCCAGCCTCTTGATATTTTAAGTATTTGCCATCTTCCTTGAGACAGAGCAGATTAATGATGAAAGGAGGGATGAGTTTTCCCTCTTCTCTTAGCCTTTAAGCTCCCTGCTGCACAGTCGGAGCTCTTTTTCTGTGCGTGGCAAGTCACAGGGAAGCTGTTTGTGTCCCTAGGCTCAGGAACAGTGTTCTTCCATTTCGCCTGCTGGGTCTGACACATGTGTCCCCTCGAGTGCACAGCTGAACCAAACACCAGTGTGTGTTTCCGGATCTTAGGTTTAAGGTATTGGTGTATGCTAGTAGGTTATTCATCTTTAATTTCATAGGTTACCTCTGAATGGTTCATTATCAATATAGGTGCCTCTTGAGTTACAGTGGAGTTATGTCCCAATAAACCCAAGGGAATGGAAAATCTTGTAAGTCAAAAATGCACTTAATGCACCTAACCTACCAAGCTTCATAGCTTGACAACACAGTGCACTGTAGAGTGCTGGCTTCGTATACGAGTGAATGCGGGGCTGATGGGAGCTGTGGGCCCCTGTTGTTGCCCAGAATCAAAAGGAAACATCTTACTGCGTATCACTAGCCTAATCAAAATTCAAAATTTGAAGTACAATTTCTACTGAGTGCACATAGCTTTTACACCATGGTAAAGGTGAAAAATGTTAAGTTGAGTAATCATAAATTGGTGATTGCCTGTCTTTGCAATAGATAATGTTTACATTCCTTGTGTGGAGTTGGCACATGTACATAAAACATCTTAATTTCTTTTTTCATACCCTTTCCCTCCCCCTCTTCCTTCCCTTCATCTCTGGATACCTTTCCCATTTAAGAAAGATCTCTCGAGCTGGGCGTGGTGGCACATGCCTGTTAATCCCAGCATTCAGGAGACTGAGGCAGGAGGATTGCCATGAGTTTGAGCCCAGCCTGGGCTACACAGTGAGTTCAAGGCCAGCCTGGACTACATAGTGAGACCCTATCTCAAAAAGACAAAACAAAGCAAAAACAAAAAAAGATCTCTCTACTTTCTTTTATCTATATTTTATTTTGCTCATTATATATAATTTGTGTTCCCCATATAGCTGAACAATATTTAAGCTTGTGCACCTGATTTATTTCACTTAACATTATATCTCAAAGTGTATCCATTTTCTTACAAATGACTCAAGTTTAACTTTCCTTATGGCAGAGCAGTACTCCAATGTGTGTAAATATCACATTTTCTTTATCAGTTCATCTAGTGATAGACATGTAGGCTGGTTCCAAGATTTAGCTATTATGAATTGTGCTGCTATAAACATGAGTATGTGTGGACCACTGTAATATGATGTCATTAACTCTTTTAGGAAGGTACCTAGAAGAAGAATAGTTGGGCCAAATGGAATTTCTAGTTTTTGCTTTTTGAGGAATCTTAATACTGATTTCCATAGTAGTTGTCCTAGTTTACATTCCCACCAACAATGAAGAAGGGTTGTTTTTCCCCAAAGCCTCACCAGGATTCTTATTCTTTGATTTCTTCACGATGACTGTTCTTTCTGGCGTTAAGTAGAAATCTCAGTGTTATTTTAATTTGCATTTCTCTAATGGACAGCAAGGTTGACTAATTATTCATCTATTTATTGGTTGTTTGTATTTCTTCTGTGAAGTGTCTGTTCATTTCACTTGTCCATTTTTTATTGGGTTTTTTATTTTGAGGAGTCTAATTTTTTTTGAATTCTTTGCATATTCTAGATATTGGTCCTCTGTCTGTGGAATTCCTGGCAAAATATTTTCCTATTCTGTAGGTTGTCTTTTCACTATTTTTTTTCTGTACAGAAGCTTTTTAATTTGATGTGATCTCATTTATTGATTTTTGGTATTATTTCCTATGCAACCAGGATTCTATTCAGAAAGTCATTGCCTACCCCTATGACTTCAGGAGTTTTATGTATTTTATCTTCCAGCAGGTTTTTCCTGCTTTAACATTTACTTCTTTGACCCATTTTGATTTTAGTTTAGTATGTGGTGAGACATATGGTCTAGATTCAGTCTTCTGCATGTAGACAGGGAGTTTCCACAGCACTATTTATTAAAGAGGCTATCTTTCCTCCAGTATAGGATTTTGGCTCCTCTGTCAAAGATCAAATACTTAGATGTGTTGGGGTTGTTTATGCATCATCTATTCTCTTACATTAATCCCCATGTCTGTTTTTGTGCCAGTACCATGCTATTTTTATCACTGTAGCTTTGTAATATAACTTCAAGTCCAGGATTGTGATGCCTCCCCTTTGCTCTTGTGATCCAGGATTGTTTTAGCTCGTCTAGTCTTTTCTTGATCCATATGAATTTTAGAATTGTTTTCTCCAGTTCTGTGAAGAATACTGTTGGTATTTTGATTGGGTTTGCATTAAATCTGAATATTAATTTTGGAAGTATAGCCATTTTCACTATATTGGTTCTGGCTATCTAGGAACAGAAGGTATCTTCCCATTTTCTGGTATCCTCTTCAATTTCCTTTTTCAGATTTCCTTTCTCATTATAAAGGTCTTCCATTTCCTTAGTTAGGTTAATACCTAAGTATTTAATTTTCCTTTGTGCTATTGGGAATAGCTTTTCCCCCCTCCTGCTTTCTTTCTCAGTAGTTTCATTATTGGTGTGTAGGAATGTGTAGTTCAGGCTGGCCTTGAACTCACTATGTACTCCAGACTGGCCCTGAACTTGCAGTGATCCTCCTGCCTCAGCCCCTCGAGAGCTGGGATTATAGGTGTGCATCACCATATCTGGCTAGTTTTTGTGTGCTTGTTTTGTATCCTGTTACATTGCTGAATTTGGTTATTAATTCTAAGAGTCTTTGATGGATTTTTGGGGGGCCCTCTATATAGAGTATCGTGTCATTTTGCAAATTATAATAATTTGACTTCTTCCTTTTCTATACATGTCCCCTTTATTTTTTTCTCTTGTCTAATTGTTCTTGCTAATGTTTTGAGTACTAAGTTGAAAGGGAGTGGTAATAGTGAACATCCTTGTCTTGTTCCTGATTTTAGAAGGAAAGCTTTCAGTTTTTCCCATTTAATATAATGTTGGCAGTAGGTTTATCTTAAATGGAATTTATCATTTATTATGAGATAAGGTCCTTCTATACCTACTTTCTTCAGAGTTTTTATTAGGTTTTTATTTGAAAAGATGTTGGATTTTGTCAATGGCTGTTTCTGCATCTATTGAGATGTTTATGTGACTTTTTTATCCTTGCTTGTTTATCCTTGTTAATGTGATTGCAGTCTGTTTATCTTATTAAATGTATTGATTAGTGTATGTTGAACCTTCCTGGTTTCCCTGGAATGAAGCCTACCTGGTCAAAATGTATGATCATTTTGATGATTCATTGCATTCTGTTTGCCAGGATCTTATTGAGAATTTTTGCCTCTATATTCATTAAAGAGATTGATCTATTGTTCTTTTTTTTGGCTGGCTCCTTGTCTAGTTTTGGAATTAGGGTAATGCTAGTATCCAGGAATGACTTAGGGAGTAGTCCTTCCTTTTTCAATTCCATTAAAAAGCTTGGGGAGTACTGGTGTTAGATCTTCATTGAAGTTTTTGTAGAATTCAGCAATGAATCCATCCAGATCTGGGCTTTTTTCAGTTGATAGATTTTTTTGGG
>NW_004624777.1:9387085-9413656 GCF_000247695.1 Heterocephalus glaber
CCCTTCCTCTGGGCCAGGAGCAGCAGGACAGAAGGTGGTCCAAAAGCCCTTTCCTCTGGGCTGGGAGCAGCGAAAGGGATGGTGTCTGGGAAGCCCCTTCCTCTGGACCAGGAGCAGTGGGATGACGGCTCAGAAGCCCCTCCCTCTGGGCTGGGAACAGCGCTACCCAGTACCTTGGTCTGGTGGTCTGGTGTCCTCTGCGTCTTTGTAGTGTGGAACCAGGTGGCTGCCTGTCTACAGTGGGGTGATTCGGTGTCTTCCATGTGACTCAGGACCTCGGTAGGGCATGCACAGATCTTCCTGTGTGCACCGGGCTGATTCGGCATGTTCTGTGTGACTCAGGACCTCGGTAGGGCGTGCACAGACCTTCCTGTGTGCACCGGGCTGATTTGGCATCTTCTGTGGGACTCAGGTCCTAGGTAGGGCGTGCACAAACCTGCCTGTCTGCAGTGGGCTGATTCAGCATGTTCTCTGTGACTCAGGACCTCTGTAGGGTGTGGGCAGACCTGCCTGTCTGCAGCGGGCTGATTAGGCGTGTCTGGTGTACCATTCTGTTAGACATTTTGTCATCATTAGTTTCATTGTCTTTTTCTAGGATATCCTTGAGATTTTTTTTGAGTGTTGGTTTGGTAATCATCAATTTCTTTAGGTGCTCTTTAATATGGAAATATCTCATTTTTTCATCAGTTTTGAAAGAAAGTTTTGTGGGATATATCAGCCTAGGTTAAAAATTGTTTTCTTTAAGGGTTTAAAACACTTCATTCCAAGCTCTCCTCATCTTTAAGATTTGTGTTCAGAACTCTGCTGTAACTCTATTGTGTTTGCCTTTATAAGCGATTTATTCCTTTTCTCTAATATTTTTTAAGATTCTGTTCCTGTGTTGGACTTCAGGGATTTTTACTATAATGTGTTGTGGGGAGGTTGTTTTCTGATGGTGGCTATTTAGGGCTTTATATGCCTCACTTATATGGATGTTAAATTCTTTTCCCTTATTTGAAAAGTTTTCTGCTATTATTTTAAAAAGCAGGTTTTTATGGCATTTGCGTGTCTTCTGATTTTTCACTAATTTCAGTTAATCTTAGGTTAGTGTTCTTTGTGTTGTCTGTGAGATTTTAGATCTATTTTTCATGTTCTCTTGTTTTTAAGGTATCTTTCAATAATCGATCATTTACAACAGCTCCATTTCTAATTATCACTCTGTCCTCGCATTGGTTACTTTTGCTGCTCATGCTTTTGATAGAATTTTTAATCTCCTGAATTTCTATTTGGAGCTTTTTTATAGACTTGAACTTTTTCTCTGCTGGTCATTTATGTTTTGCATCATTTTGTTTAGCCCTGCTAGCTTTTTGTTAGTGTCTTCTGTAGACTTTTCATAGGTCATTTTACTTATCTGGCCCATTTTCTGTTTACTTATATCTTCTGTGAGCTTGGCAAATGCCATATTGGTCTATTTTGATATCTCCTCTGATGTCATTTTAAATTAATTTGACTGTGTAGCTTTTAGTTTCCTCCCCTTTGATGTTCCATGGATCAGTTTTGAGAATGGTGGGAATTTTTGGAGGCATTTTGTCGCCATGTATTCTCATGTTTTTATTTTTTTGTTTGTTTTTTATGTTGAGGCTTGTGGGTTGATTACAGTGGAAAGCTTTGTTGCTAGTATGGAGACCTCTTTTGTTAATGTCTACTTTTTGGTGATATCCTCTGGGCATGGCTAACTATTGGATGTCTCTGTCCCAGAATCCAACCACCTCCATTTACTTGGGATGGGAAGTTGCAGCATATTTGGCCCAGTACCCAGTATCCAGGAATTGTTAATGACCCCAAGGCAGTCCAGATATCAGCATCCCAAGAAAACCCATTAATAGGAACAACTATGCCACCTGAACTATAGTAATGAAATTAGCATCAATCATAGTGTCAAAGACAAACCAAATATTAATAGACCCTAAGGACCAATAATGTACCATCCTTGAGAGCTTGTTTGAAGATTCTAGCAAGGGAGCGCAGCTACTCATATACCCTTGACCCAGGAAACAGTTCTCCTCTGTGGGTGGTGGTTGTCCTGTTTGACTGAGCACAGCTTCAGGAGGGATGCACATGGAGCAGTGAGGGAGGAAGAGAGCACCCGGCTAGCCAGCCAAATCAGCCAAATCAACCCTGGTGATCAACAGAGTGACAGATGTCGCAGCCATATCACCCTTACATCCCATCCTTTACATTAGGAACGCAACCTATAATTTTAGTGTGAACACTAAGACAAACCAAATATTGACCTACAGTAAATATCTACTAAATGGAAAAACTTTATCTCTACTAGCAATAGAGCAGTATTCAACAGTAACAGTGTAACATTACCCAGCAATCTATAGATTTATAAAGTGTAGTAATTATACCAGTAAAGGTAGAGGGGAACCAGAGACTGAAAAAAATTAAAATTTGAAAAATTAATCAATGGGATGTGAGAAGGAAGAGATAAAAATGAGATGGGGTATAATTGAGGAGTAAAAGGAAATTAATAATATTAGAAAACAGCTGCAGAAAAGAATGCAGAAGAAAAACAGAACAGTATAGGAAATTTTAAGAAAGATAAGAAGGAAGAGAAAAAATGTGGAAAGGTGAAAAGAGAAAGAAACTAAAAGAGAAAAAAAGTCAAAAAAGGGAGATAAAATTCCAAGTCTCTAAAAAACCTGATAGAGAGATAAAAATAATTATAAATATGATTTGAAGAAAAAAATTCCTCTGTGTTTTTGAATGAGTGGTTTCTTTCCAGAATCTTTAGTCTTAGAATTCAGCCAGTCATGATTTTCTCTGGCTAGCTTTAGGGCCTATGGGTTTTGAGGTGCCCTCCCTACACTAGAGGCCCCTCTGTCTATTCACCTGGGCTATGGCTACTGTCCAAGCTTAGGCATGCATGTCTTGCTCTCACTGGTAGATGGAAAACCCAATCAGACTTATGGTCTCTGCTGGATGTAGGTTGTGGGGCAGGGGTTCAAGTGAATTGATGAACTTAATATTGACACTTGCAGGGTCTGGTTGCTCCCTATGGAGGGCAGTGCCCATGTCCTACATCTGGCCCACTCCTTCTCCGCAGTGGTCACCTGTGGTTGTCTCTCACCCACTCACTTTGGAAGGTAACTCTGGAGTCTCTGAAGTTGCATACTTTCTCCTTGGGTCAGCTGGCTTTCTGGACTTACCTTCTCTCTCCAGGTGTTGTCCAGGATCAGGTTGGTTGGTTTGTCTGAGCCTCTGCTACCTCAGGCCAAGGGAAGCAAAATGCAGAGTTGGCTTGGAGTTGGTGGATGGTTGCTCTGGGCATGGGCCTGCTTGCTCGTGTTGGGATCCTGGCTTTACTTTTAGAAGAGGGCTGATTTGGGTTCACTAGGAGATGCTAAATTACTCTGTTGCATTTGTTTTAACTAACTACTTAAATGTCTCACACAGAATCTAAATTCAGTCACTTTGTTGGGTGCCTAAAAATTTGGTGTTATGAATTAAATCACAACACTGAGTTTGATGGCCAGTACCAAAAAATAAAAAATAAAATAAACAAAAAAAAAATAAAATAAAATCACAACAAAGTATAATTTCGGTTACATGTATATCCCTGGGAGAGTCTCCTCTCCTCTTTCTCCTCTTTAAGGTCTCTTTCATTCTTTACAATTTGTGATTCTAAATAGTTTGTATTTGGGGTTTGTATGGACACCTTAAGGCTGTGGAAATCTTGAGGAACAAGAATAGCTTGGTTACTTGTTTATCTTTAAGATGATTTACCCCCTAGGTGTTTTTCCACCTCCAGAGGAGGGATAATTGGGTTATCTGTATGTTGTTATTTAATGCTGCTCATCTTAAGGGCTCTCCTTTGTGTAGGTGAATATTTCAGATTTGCCAGCTGCTGTCAGCACATAAATAAACTCTCACATTTGACTCTGTAGTAGGGGTTTGTACAATTGCTCCTTGTCATAGTTTCCAAGAGTGAGTGAGTTATTTTTCTTCCTTCAGTTATTTCCTGAGCTTACAAATTCCAGTTTTATTTAATCAAAGGAACTTCATGGGAAAACAGCAGTATATGAAATATTCATTCACAGCAGCGATAGTGTGACTGAGCAACAGCAACAGCTGCCCTAAGTCCATGGCTATGAGAACACAATTAAAATTTTAACATGTTTTGTGAAGCACTCTTTTTTCTCCAGCTCAGCTTTCAAAACAATGGGAAAATACATAGAGTGCTTAAGTATAAACTTCTACTTGAATCTCTGTTATAAGTTTAATGATGAAACTAATACACACACATTGATGTTATGGGTGTTTATAGTTATTGAAACTCCTAGCATTATTCTTCAAGCAGATCTTCAGATTACTGAATGAAAAGACTCAAAATTTTGTGTGTATGAGTTGATCAACAAGCTTGTTAAAACTACAGATTTGGATCAATTGTTAACAGACTTTTAGGTATTACCAAGTATTTGGCTGCTATGAACAAGTGAATATTCTAGTTGGTGTCTTTTGGTGGATTTGTATATATATTTCTGTTGGGTATTTAGGAGTAGAATTTCTGCATTCTCAGGTATACATGTATTCAGGGTAGTAGATGCAATTCAGCCAGGAAAGTGTCCTGAAGTGACTGTACTATTCTATGGTCCCACTGTTAGTGTTTCAGAGCCTCATTTGAGCCATATTCTCTCCACTTTTAATTGTAGCCATTCTGGTGGCTAGACTGAGGTATTTCACCATACTTTAAATTGAAATCCAATGGTATAGTCACACAATGGAATATCATTCAGTCAGAGAATGAACAAGCTCTAATGATATGTGACAATGTGGATGAATATCACAAATATAACCAGTGAAATATGTTAGATGCAAAAGAATACATACCATATGAGTCCATTGCAGATTGGTCCAAAAACAAAAAAGTTGAAAGTAATCTATGGCATTAGAAGTTAAGACAATGGTTTACCTTGGGAAGGGTAAGTGGTTATGGCTGGAAAGGAGCAAATGGAGCTTTTAGGATATTGGTAAAGTTCTTGTCTTGATCCGAGTGCTGGCTTTACATTTGTGCTTCATCGTCAAACTTCAGCAAGTTGTCTGTAATATATACTACACTTAATTCAAATGTTCTTTAAAAATACCAGTACCCAGGCCCTTGCCATAAGTTAGAGTGTTTGATGAGGCTTGAGACTTTGCATGTTTGACAAGTACATGGGTGTTTGGGGTTCAGGGGTCCTCAAAACACACTTTGAGAAATACTGGTAGTTGCCTTCAGTTATTGGAGATTTTTAAAAAAAGGTCATTGGCTCTTCAAAATAATTTAATCAGCTTCTGTGAACACTGAGGGTATTTTTGGTCATTTCAGAGATGATTTTAGAGACCGTACCTTTCACCTTCTGAGAATGAATCAAGCCTAGAAATGCAGAATCCCAGTGAGCACCATGTTAGAAAGAGCTACAGCCCACGCTCCATATGGATAGGACAGCAAGAGAGAAATAAAGCCATTGGGTGGGAAGGGAAAACTCATTGAGTTCTGCGATCCTAGAAACTTCTCTGGGAGGAGGACTGTTTGTTTCTGGTGAAAGCCCATTTCATGTATTCAGCCACAAGTGATAGAATGTGTCTGAGCCTGTGGCATTTGAAGGAGGCTCTGTAAAAACTGAATCAAAACCTCTCCCAGATACACAAAGGAGGAAGCTGAGGATGCAAATAACTGTCAGGCTATTGCTATTTGTGACTAAAAGCCCCCCACCCCCACCCTAGTAAGCCTGAGTCAGCTTTCATTTCTTCAGGAAGAGCAGAGTACCTGACACAGTTACACAGGCAAGTTTTAAGGGGAACAAAAAGACGAGGGAAAAAAAAAATCACTCAGTGCTTATTTAGAGTTTGTTCTATCCACCCAATTGCTGAGAAAGAAGGTGTTCTCAAATGTCAAGAGAAAAAGTGTTCTTAGATGGGAAAAAACCCCCAAAACAGAAACCTCAGCTTTCAAAGGAGCAGTTATTTTCCTTGGAGATGCAAGGGTATATTATCCAATTTAACTGTAAGCAGGCTAATATTGAGCTGTGTTCGCTGGCATGGCTGCACCAATTGTCAAGAGAATTGAAATCACTTAATATGTGCTGGAAAATAGCTATATCCCAGGGCTTACCGAGAACCCTCCTTAGAGTTCACTTTGCCTGCCCCTTCCTGGAATCCCACAGGATGCCAGACAGAAGGGCCACCAAAGGGTTCAAGGCTGCCCATTGAGGGACTCCAGCCTCACTGGACCTTGCTGGACCTCAGAGGTCGCTGCTGTGTGATAGCAACTGTGGAGGGGAAACGAGGCCTTATTTGGGTGAGAAGAAGGGCCCCATCTGTGTGGCATTCCTCCTCTTTTCACCCACAAATTCCCCTTCTTTGATGATTTTTCATTCAAGCCATAATTTTAGGCAATGAAGAGTCAGTAATCAAATGTAGATGCGGTGTCATTACGTTAACCTTTCAGTCTGACCTATGCTCTCTGATTCATTCGCTTACCCACTCTCTCACTCATTCAGCAAACATCTATGGAATTCTTGCTACAGGCCAGGCACTGCAATTACCAGTAAGATTCCCTCTTTGGCCTAAACCAAGGCTCACAGTCTAGCAGGGATGGTCAACTCATAAATCCACAACTGTGGTCAGTCATGGAGCAATACATGGGGAGTCAGAGAAGCCTTCCTGGAGGAGGTGGCTTGAGCTCAGTCGTGGTGGAAGAAGAAAAGTTGGCCTGGTGGGGATGTGGGAAATTGGGGGCAAATGGGACTGTATGAATAAGATTAGAAGTAGTCTGATATGTGTGAGCCATAGAGGGTAAAGTGTAAGGCTGGAGAGGAAGGCAGAGTTGGGAATGTAGCTAAGGAGATAAGATTTGATTCTATAAATCAGAGGCTTTCAACCTGGGAGTCCTGATTCACTGGGATGCAGCCCAATAATGTGTTATTAATAATAAATGTTAGGTTTGCAATGGCTTTATGCCTTAAAAAACTAAATTAGAACAGATTCAAGGTTATCCCTATAATATGGTGGCTCTCCTCCACTGGCATTCCATATGCCTTCTTGAGATAAAAGGAAAAGAGCAAGGGCTAGAAGCCAGTGCTTGAGAGTTACTCTCTGCTTACCTTGTCCAAGCAGCAAGCTAGTGACTCTGGTATTAACAAGTGGCTGCTGTTTACTTTCTGCCAAGATTATTAGGGTTCATTGAATCAGGGTACACCCATGGATGGTACACCTCATTTGGCTGGTCACGGGAGAACTGAGGTGTGGAAAATAGAGGGTTGTGGGAGGGTTTTCATGCTATGCGCCCACAGAGCAGTGAGTGAGCATCCTGTGGGAAAGGAAATCCCAGGTGCACACTCACAGTGTAGTTGTATTTCAAATAAATTGTTTACTGTTGCAAAAATGTACTATATCCATTTAAAATATACTCCAGATTGTGCTGGGGATTTAGCTCAGTGGTGCTGTGCCTGCCTCACAAGCGCAAGGACCTGAGTTCGATCCCCAGTATCAAAACAAAAATAATAAAATATACTCCAGAGTTGGAAATGGAGCTTGGTGGTGGAGCCCTTGGCTGGCATGTGCCAGGCCTTGGGCTCAATCCCCAGCATTACCAAACAATCAAAAACAACACACTGCAAAATAGAAATGGCAAAAGGATAAGATAGAAATGAAATCAAAACATTTAAAATAAGGGCTGCGGGTATAGCTTAGTGGTAGATTATGTGCTTAGCATGCACCAGATTCTGGGTTTATTCTCTAGCACCAAATAAACAAAACAAAAGAATTATTTTCATTTCTTTTATTTATAATGAACAAAATCTTATGCTTGAATATGCTTAATATTTTAAATATTGATTTATTTCATGTGATTTGTAGGTCTTCTTCTAAGTTCATTTCAGTTCTTGGTTTTAATGGCTGATGTAGCTGGAAAAAGCTTCATAAAGCAATATGACTCCAAATGGAAGCACATTTACTAAATTGTAGTAACTATTCTCAGCTCTATTTTCTGTCCTTTCCTCTATTAGTTTTGCAAATGTTTTTGATGAAATCCTAATTAGTAAATATCTTTTATCTCTGATATGTCAGTTGCAAGTTAATTGGAAGGGGTATAATTTTTCGAAGTGTGAAAAAATAAGTTTAATATCTGCTGAACTCTGTTTGAAAAAAATAAGTTAAGTAGACCAAGTTTTTAAAACATTCTGATACAAATGTTTGTCCACATGACTCCACTGGATCATTTTTTGGGCAAGAAAGTCACAACATGATGGAGATATTTCTAAATGCCTATTTTCAAATTTCTCTTTAGTAGGAGTTTCTTTTGAAAAGTAGCTTACTTTCTCATTCATTATAAAATGTTAACTTTACCTTGAAGGGACTGAAAAAGTGTATTTATTTTTTCAAAGGTAACTGGAAGGTAGTATACTGAAACTGTTCATCAAAGAAAAGGGCAGAAAATGTAAAATATCTGGCTTTGTGTAAATGAAAAAACTATGCCTCTTATTTGAGTTTGGCAATTTGGAAGTTGACCTCATTGGATGTTGGAATGAGTAAGAGAAAAAAGTCCAGGATGAATTCCTAGGTTTGGAGCCTGGACAACCGTTTGAATGGTGGTATCACTAAATGATGGAGGCAGAGGAAGAGAATGGGAATAAATTCAAGGGAAAGATGATGAAGAAAGGTGAATTTTGGAGTTCGGTTCAAATGGCTATAGGACTTCTTATTATCCAACATATTAAATATCCAACATATCCAACAAATATCCAACATATTAAAAAGTAAACTCTTCCTGGGCTCCAGTTTCCAAATTTACTTTTTCCTTCTGTCCTACTGTTTGTCATGGCACCACTATCTCTTGGTCACTTAAGGCTAAAATCTTCAGAGTCATATATGATGTCCTTTTCTTTTGTGCCTGATGAGTGACTAATCTTTCAAATTTTATTTATTCATTCTACACATATTTATTGAGCACTTCCTGTGAGGTAGGTACTCATCTAAGACTGAGGTTATAAGTTTGAGGAAGACAGACAAGGTCTTTGTTCTCGTGAAGCTTATTTTCTGGTCGGGAAGGCAGTTTGGAAATGAGTACAGAAACGTATTATAAATAAGAAAATGATGAAAAGCTGATAAGTGCTCAGAAGAGAATTAAAGCAAATCATACAGTGCTACCTGGGAGGCTGCTATAGATGAAATGGGCCACAAAGAGCTGAGGAGGAACCAATTTAGGGGAAGTCTAAAAGTCTCTCCACTATCAGGGAAAAAAATCTTTCCAGGCAGAAGGGTCCAAGCCCTCCATGAGCTCTGTGAGTTACAGAAACAGAAGGAAAACCAGGATGGCTAAGGCTTGCAGATGGCAGGGGTGGGTGACCCTGATAGTCATGACTTTATTTAATCAGAAATCTGAAATGGGTCTCACTGGATTTAGTATATGTGCTGCCAAAGCGAGCACAGGTCTCACTGGATTTAAATCAGTATGTCTGCAGGGTTTTGCTCTCTTTGGAGTCTCTAAAGGAGAATTCATTTCCTGTCTGTTTTCAGCTTCTAGAGGCTGCCCATGTTTCTTAGCTTGTGGCCTCTTCTTCCACCTTCAAAGCCAACTGAATAGCCTCTTTCAATTTCTCTCTGACTCTGACCCTCACTTTTTGCTTCACACTTTTATTTATAAGGATCTTATGATTACATTGGGCCTGCCTGGATAATCAAGGATAGGAAAATTATAATTTATAGGATTAGGATAGTATTGAGGATTAGGATGTGGTCATCTTTAGGGGCTACTATTCTGCCTACCACACCTTTTAAAATAGATATTGGTTGCCCATGGGTGCTTCCTTCCTATGGAAAAACCACTAAGAGCAAGAGGAGCCCTGTAATGGGAGTCTCAGTAGGATATTGCTTTAATTCTGTAAACATGGTGGAACTTTCTTCAACAATGGGGCAGGACTGCTAGTTTCTCCTCAAGGGCAGCTGAGCGTGAGATGGTGGGAACAGCAGTAACTGTTCTTGGATAGAACTAGAACAACAAGGAATATTTCTTTATTTCACTTATTTTCTGGCCAAATGGAGAGTTGGATCAGTTAACCTTTAGCATACCTCTTAAACCTGAGAGTTTATGATCTCCCTGATTGGTGGGCTGGAGCTACAGCTCAGTGGTGAAGCACTTGCCTATCATGCATGAGGCCCTGGGTTCAAGCCCCACCAAAAACAAAACAAAAATATATGATTGGTGAAATGGCTTTCAAATGGGAATGTATGGCTGCAGAAGATAGAAATGGAGGGAGCCATATTAGATAATGCAAGTTCTAACCTCATGAAAGAGATAAATAAACTTTATTTAGTGAACATACTCTGTCTAATCCACACTTGGAAATTTGTAGAAAAAAGACACCAGAATGTTCCTCAGTTCTTTCATTATCTTTAATCTCTGCATTGGCTTTCTGTCACTATGACAAACTACTTGAGATAATTAATTTATAAACAGAAAGGTTCATTTTGATTCACAGTTTTAGTTTCCAGTCCAAGATCAAGCAGAACCATTGTTTTGGGCCTCTAGCGGGCATACCAGATGGCAATGGCAGGGAATGCATGGCAGAGCAAACTGCTCACTACATGGCCAGGAAGCATAAAAAGAAAAAGGAGGAGACCACTTCCTACAATCTCCTTCAAGGATACATCAGTGACCTAAGGGCCTCCCACGAGGTTCCATGTCCTAAAAGGTTCTACCGTTTCCCAATAGCACCACCCTGGGGATCAAGCCTTTAACGCAGGGACCTTTAGAAGATGCTTACCCAAGCCATAGCAAACTCTAAGTGAAGACTACATGCCAGGAAATCCACTCTTTGGCAGGAACACTATTGGTCTCCATTGGATAATGACCATATGCCATGAATTTCTGAAATAGTTCTCATTTCACAGAAATAATAAAGAATTAATTAAATGATTAGTGAATATAATTTAATTCCACAACTTGGTGGAATATTTAATTCAGATAAACTCACAAGTCATAAAAGATCTGCCTTGAACCATTTTCATTTTAGTTTGGGAAAATGTAGTTGAATATCTGTTTTCCTGGTGGTGGTATTTTTTGCCTGAATAATTATACTGCTAACAAAACATTCCTTGTCTGTAGAGCTAAAGACAAACACAACTTATTTCCAGACTTTCTGGATAAGCAGCAAATTGGTGCCTGGTAATAAATTTACTTTGAAAAATGGCAAAGAAAGAAATGCTAAGAATAATAACATGCAATGTATATTAAACATCTAAAATAATTTAGGCACTGTGGTAAGTGCTTTACATAAGTAGCTTTGTTTCTATCTTAAATATGAAAATGCTATGAAGTAAGTATATTTTTCTCTCTCTTTGGGGATTGGTCCTAGGGCCCTGCAAATACCAAATTCTGCAGATACTCAATTCCTTTTTATAATATTTGTGTATAAGCCTCATACCTTCTCCCTATAGTTTAAATAATATCTATATTATTTATAATACCTAATGCAATGTAAATGCTATCCAAACAATTATATTTTTTGTTTGGGGAATAATGACAAGAAAAATGGCTGTGCATATTCAGTACTAACATTTTTTCCCCAAATATTTTCATTCTATGATTGACTGAATCTATGGATGTGGAACCCACAGCAGATACCCGCAACCAACCGTTTCTCCTCATCATCATTATTACAGAGTAAAAGACAGGTAAAGCACTTCAAGTGGTATTGTCCTAACAGTATACGTAGAAGGTGGGAATTGATATTTGGGTTAATTTACTGCTTTCTAACACTGTTTCATCTTCAAGCCTTTCTTCCTCTAAGCATCCTAGGGATGGATAGGTGGGTTTGAGTAGGGGTGACATTTTCAAGGATTGAAGCCCTTGGACTCCAAGAGAACCAACAAGAGTTTCTCATCTGATCTGAATCCAGGGACTTCAATGTTTGTACTGTGGAGTTATTCAGTGATGAAGACCTGGGCAGTCACTCCAGTCTCTCCCATCCCTGAAAATGGCTCACCAACCACTCAACCAGTCAACTATTTTTGGGGAAGAGTTATTTATTTATTTATGTTAATAAATTTTATTTTATTTTATCCCATCTCCTCCCTCAAGCCCATTCCCCTCCCTATGTACAAAAGCTTTGTTTCTATTTTTTCCTTCTATTTTCACGTCGTTTCCTTCCTTTCTCCCTCCCTCCTCCCATGCTCCCCTTCACATTTGAACACTTTCTTCCCATTTCCCAACATCCATTATACTTCTCAGTCCTTATTTCCACATTTCAGTTTCTAATACCAGAGAAACAATGCGGTATTTAAACATATGTGTCCAATTATTTCACTTGAGAGGGGAAAGGAAAGGAGGGAAAGGAATAAATATGAGATAAGGAAAAAATGGAAACAAAGTCTTTGTAAATAGGGAGGGGTGGAGGGGTTGGAGGGCAGGGGAATGGGGAAAAAAATAAGAACCAAGATATATCATGTAAAAGTACAAATTCCCAATGATGAATGTCATCATATTGTATACCTAAAATGTACCAATAAATTTATTGAATAATAAAAACAAAAGAGTATGGTCTCAAGATGCATCCATTTAGCTATAAATGTCTGAAGCTCATCCTTCTTTATGGCAGAGTAATACTCCATTGTATAAAAAAACCACATCTTCTTTATCTACTCATCAGTTGATGGACATTTGGGCCATTTCCAAGATTTAGCTATTATACACTGTGCTGCTATAAACATGGATGCTCATATATCACTGTGGTATGATGTTTTTAATTCTGTAGGGAAGATACCAAGAAGTATAGCTGGATCAAAAGGAACCTCTAGTTTTAGTTCTTTCAGAAATCTCCACACTGATTTCCACAGTGTCAGCCACTCAAATTTAAGCTAGTTTGAGCTCACAAACTTAAGCTAGTTTGTAGTATGCAATTTTTCTCTTTTTTCTTCCTCATTAGCAAATTTTGGTGTTCTACCTTATAATACATCTAGAATTCTGTTCTTCTGCTCTTCTGTTGTCTTAGTCTGTTTGGGCTGCCATAAAAAAATACCATAATCTGAGTGGTTTATGAACAACAAACATTTATTTAGTATTGGGCCCGGGATTTAGCTCAGTGGTTCCACCACCTGCCTCGCAAGCTAAGGACCCGAGTTCAATCCCTGGTACCAAAAAAAACCACCAAAAAATCAAAAAACCCCATTTATTTAGTACTGTTTTGGATGCTGGAAGTTCAAGATCAAGGTCCTAGAAGACCCCGTGTCTAGTGAGGGTCAGCTTTGCCTTCTTTTTTCTCCCTCAAATGGTGGAAGGGTCAAAAGAGCTTCCTTGGCCACTTTTATAAGGTCATAAAGTCCATTTGGGAGGGCTCTGCCTTCATAGCCTAACCCCCTCCTGAAGGCTTGCCTACTAATTCTATCACATTGAGGATTAGATTTTTGCATATGAATATGGTTGGGACACAATCGTTTGGAGCATAGAATCTGCCCAGCCCAGAAACTGTCACTCTCCCAAAGAGTCATCTCTTCACTTTCTCTCCTGATCACCTGAACAACCCTAACAACTGCCTAACTGCTTTTCCTGCCTCCACTCCTGCCAGCCTGTAATTCCACCCAAAAAGTCATATTTTTTAAAACCATAGATCAGATCAGATCTTCTTTTTCCCCCTGCTTGACCTTCATCAACATCTTCCTAGAATCCTTACGATAAAATCCCAGTCCCTTAATGTGCTCAAGGCCCTGCGTGAACTGGCTCTTGTTCAGTTCTTTAAACTCTGGTTTTGTCCTCAAAGTCCTTTCGCACCTCAGGGGGTGCATCCTCTCCACTGGGTTCACCTCCTTCCTTAGACATTTAACATCAGCCCTTCAAAGAGGCCTCGGGGAGGCATGCCTCTGAAGTACTGTGGCACATCACACTTATAATGTTTTATGTAGAAATTATTACAATCTATTATTTTATTTTGTAAGTTGGTTGACTTTTATTTACTCCTTTCATTGTAGGACTGGACCTTATTTACCTGTATCCTCAGAGCTTAGCATAGTATCTGACAAATTAGGTGTTCATTAAATATCTATCAAACTATAACATGATTTATGATTTTTAAAGTATCAGTATTATCTCAAGCATAAGTGCGTGTACTGTACACTGGTTTGGTTTGAATGTGTCCCCCAAAATGCATGTGTTGGACACTTACTTGCCAGTGCAGTAATACTAGAAGGTGGGGTCTAATGGAGGTGATACATCATGAAGGCCCATGCATAGATTAATGCCAATTAAAAAAAGACTGGAATTTGCAAGTTGAAACTCTGGGTCTCTTTAGACATCACTTTGCCCTTCTGTCAAAGGACGACACAGAGAGGTCTTTCTAAATGCTGGCACCTTAATTTTGGACTTTCTGGCCTCCAGAACTGTGAGACAATAAATTTCTGTACTTTATAAGTTATACAGCCTCAGGTATTTTGTTAAAGTAGCACATAATGGACTAAGACAGAAATACTTTAGAAGGTCTGCCCAGCTCCTACTAACCCTCTCCACTGTGTTTCCCAAGTCAGGAACATCTGGTTGCACAAGCCCACTGACCTCTGGCTACAGCGGATTGGACAGGTGGCTCAAGATGAAGCAATCAAAATTGCAGCCCTGGTAATTTGGAAATGCGACTGAATGGACTGGCATGAAAAGAGTCTGGTGAGAAGAGACAGAGTGGAGACTGAGCAACTGTGCAAAGAGAAAATGTAACATGAAAAGAGTGGGAATGACTTTTCAGGCCCTGTTTGGTATCTTCTTGTTGCCCAGCTGATCTTTTATCCTTAGATCCAAGAAAATTTCAGCTGCTTGCCCCCGAAAAGCCAACATGGTGAAGATTGAAGCCAGGGTGAAGCCAACATGGTGAGGACACCACAGTCGGTTTTATAAAAACAAATTCACCATAAAAATGTTGTGTCTGCTTTAGCACAAACTGCTCTGTGGTTTGGTTTCATGTGATGATAAATGATTTGCTCTTCAGCTAGAAACTGTGTGTAAATGACAAGGTTTCCAGAAGATGCAAACAGAGAAAAAGAAGTGAGAAACCCTCATCTTTGTGGCATCCTCTGAAAGGAGAGAGGGCTTGTGTGATGGAAGGGCAATTGCAGTGAGCAGAGGCACCCTGGCCAGGGACCCATAGAATATAAAATGACTGGTTGTGAGATATGAGTTCAGGAGCAGCAGAGTGAATCTCCTCAGGTGATGGATCATTATGCTGAAATCAATCTTTACAGTGGAAGACAAAGTTAGCCAAAATGAAATATTTCCTTGAACAAGAGGTTTAAATTGTAGTAGGCCACTCTACGGATAGTGACAATCAATATCAACTTAGTTGAAGACCCTCTCAGCCAGACCTCATTAAACCTGATACCAATGAGGGACTAAAGTCCAGTTGCCACGGATGAGAGTTTAACGTTGCCACAATCATGCCAAATCAAATGTCCTTTATCAGCAGAGGAATGGGTTGAAATATGTAGGCTTCTCAGCAACGCAACCAGCTATTAAGTATCTCTCAATGTGTCCACCAAGGTGTGAACATCAAAAGCCCAGCAGGAGCTATTTATATTTGAAGATTATTAGACAGTAGCTGCACAGAAGGCTTGCCTCAGAAAATGCTGTCCCTGACCAGACAGTCCTATGGTAAAACCCCGGAAACTACTGAGCCCTCCAGAGTCATTTCCATTTTTACAAGGATCTGCAGCTCTGTGTGGAGCGTCGTCCTTCCCACCATGTAGCCCTGGACAGAGTGGGAGGAAGAGTGGACCCCAAGGGCAGGGGATAGGTGAACATCACTTACTTTTGTGTCTGTCAACAGACCCACCTGCTATTCCGTAACAACTGCTTTTCAAGTGAAGTGAAGCTAGTGTGTACAGTTCACACGTGCGTACTAAGACATGTGCAAAAACATCTGGGGAAGCTCAGCCTCAGCAAAAGCTATGAGTCCGCTCTGGCATCCTGGTCTTACTGGAATAATGGCCATAAGTTTGTGCTGGGGTGAGTCTGCCAAAAGAGAGAGGTTATAAGGCCTAGAGCACTGTTTTCCAAACTAAACTCAACAGGGTGTTAGTATGTGTGAGGAGATAAAAGGATTACACAGGCAATGTTGGTGAGATATTGAGCTAAACAAGTTAAATGAACAATTAAAGTGTATGCATGTGATATTCATGAATACAGTATATATCTGTAGATCTACACACACACAGTATAAAGAGCAATAGAGGGCCGGGGATTTAGCTCAGTGGTTCCGCCGCCTGCCTCGCAAGCGCAAGGACCTGAGTTCGATCCCTGGTCCCCCCCCCAAAAAAAGAGCAATAGAAATCCACATTAATAAACACATTACCAATCTTAGCAAGCCTGCTGGTTGCTTCTTTCTGGATTTAGCCTCCCATTTCACCCCAAGGCGAGCAGTGATTTGAATTTTGTGTTTGAGTTTTACTTTTCATTAAGGATCTACTATATATTTATATCTCCTTAGATAAGATATTTTCATTTTTATATCCTTTTGAATTAACTTTATATAAACATTCTTCTGCAAAATTCTACAGTTGGTTCTATGTTTCTGGGCCTTATTTTTGTTGATGCACTAGGTGTAGTCCATTTTTACTGCTATTATCCATTCTATGAATATACCACCATTCACTTATCATTTTCTTCTCTGATGATTAATATGTTGCTTACAGTGTTTTGCTATTATACACAATGGATTATGAACTTTCTTGTACATAACTTCTCTTTCTATAGCACATGTGTAAGAATTTCTGTAGAGTATGTATCTAAGAGCAGAATTATTAAATGTGAGGGGAGGCACATCCTTAATTTTATAGAAGAAACCAAATTGTGTTCCAAAGTGATTCTTCCCATTTTTATTTATTCCAGTGGGCCTTAAGAGTTCAGTGCTCCATATCCCCACCAACACATGGTCATGTCAGGCTTAAATTGTTTGTCCAACTCTTTGTGATTTTGATCCTCATTTCTCTTATCAGTGAATTTGAACATCTTTCATATATTTTTTGGCATTTGAGTTTCCTCTTCTGGAAAAAAGAGAAAATAGAAGGAAAAAGTAGAGTTTCCTCTTATTGTAAATAATGTTCTTGTCCAATTTCCAATTGGGTTGCTATCCTCTTCCTGAGTAATTTTTAGATGTTCTTTATGCATTCTTCATTGTAATTCTTAAATTGTATGTTTGTAGAATTTCTTCTTCCAATGGGTGATTTGTATTTTTACTTTCTTAGTGGTGTTCATTCATAAAGAGAAGTTTCACACTTCAATATAGATGAATTTGTCAGTCTTTTATGTTATGGTTGTGCGGTATGGGTTCAATTTAAGAAATATTCCCCTACCAGAGATTACAAACAAATTATTCTAAATGTTTTTGAATTTTTCTTTTCACACTTAAGTCTCTAATCATTGTTTTTGTGAGTAGGTTTCTTTACCTTATGCATTGATTAGCTTTCTCATGGCTGAGAAAAAGGAGGAGAGATTTATTTTGGCTTACAGCTTCAGTGGGTTTGATCCATGACAGAAGAGAGAAAAGGAAGGAGCCAGGAACGAGGGTATACCCTTTCAGATCACACCTCCAGTAAACCACCTCTTCTAAACAGGCTTCATTTCCTATCAGCACATTCAGCTGTGAACTCATCAATGATTAATCTACTGCTAAGTATAGTGCTCTGTGACCCAATCATCTTTCAGAATCCCCACCTCTGAATAAATGAGACTTTTGGGGAGCATATTAGATCTAAACCATAACACCTCAGAACCTCCCTCAGTTGTTTCTTTTTTTTTGGTACCAGGGATCGAACTTGGGACCTTGCGATTGCAGGGCAGGCAGCGGAACAACTGAGCTAAGTCCCCGGCCCCCTCAGTTGTTAATATGCACTGTGGGCCTCTCTGATGGCAGACAAAAGGCAGCATTTTCCTGTTGTATTTGGCCTTGGGTTTCTCTCTGAGAGGCATCTGTAGAGATACCTTGGAAACCACTTTTCTGTATAGTGGAATCTCACTTTATCCTATACCTAAAAGAGTTGCTGGGTCACTTCCTTGTGCTTTTTAAAATTTATTTAAAAATGAAGACCTTATTACCTTAATACCTAAAGTAAAATGTGGAAAAATAAGCAAAATCAGTATGTACACAGAATACTAGGTGGTATAAAATATAATGTGTAAAAAATTTTCAAAATAAAATATAAAAATTTAAAAATATAAATGCAGGAATATTTTTGTCTCGTCTTCATTCCATGGCACTCCTTTGGGGATGGGAATGTTGTGTGGAAGATTCTTGCCTGCTGGATTCTGCTACAGGTTTTGGTTTTGGAGGATTTGGGCGATAGGCATGTGGAGGGAAGGCAGAGAGGTGAACTGACATGTGCCCTAAAGGGCTGGAGAAGGGGTGGGACACAGGAGTTAGGGAGAAGGCGGGTATGGGCAAGCTTCAAGTCTTGGTTGCTGGGGTGCAGACTGGAAAGGGAGGAGTTTATTTATTTATTTATTTTTTTAAAAAGAGGCTCAAAAAGCAGCAAAGTGTGAGAGGGTGAGAATTTGAGAAGTACAATGGGGCTAAAAGAAATACTGTTGTGAATTATAAATTATACCTCTTTTTATGCAAATACATTTCAGAATAACTTTATAGTTGTTGGATTGCTTTATATTTTTTAATGCAACACCACAGTAAGACTGGCCAGTTGAGGCCCCAGGCTTATGCTACTTTTTTACTTATATGATTTTATTTGATCATAATAATAATCCAGTGAAATAGAGAGGACAAATATTATCTATCCCCATTTAATATCTGAGAATACTGACTCACACAAGCAAAACGACCACTAAAGACACAGTTTGAGAGTGAGTAGGCAGGCATGAAATCCAGATGAGTAAATGTAGATCTGTCCTTCCCTATACCATGCAGCCTGTAGGGAAGACTGGCTTGTGAAAGGAATATTTCCACAAACATTAATCATCTTGAAATAAAGTGGCTATTTTTTAGTATTTGAGTCTAACGATCACAATTACTGAAGAAATGCTACTCAAAGATTAGTAGGAAGTCCCTGTATCTTGTGTAATTTGTGAGATATTTTCACTGAGCTCAGCATTTCTCAAGTTTAGCTTACATAATGCTGACCATACTTTTTAAGTAAGGGAACCAGTAACAAGGGTAATTTATTCACAATCATAAGATGTAGCTCAAACTTTTCTCTATATTCCTAAGAAAATGATGGCAGAATGGCTATGATAGAGCCAACTTAAAATGTATATTAAAAAAGATTAAAAAGTTAACCAGACCTAGGGAAATAAGCCCGCTAACAGTTCAATGAAATGGGAACAGAACACTTTATTTTCTGAGGAATGTACTTAATATTATAGCTGAGTGGATCTTATTTTGCCATTTATGAAATACATATGTATATTATATATTATGTGCAGTCTCATATGGCCAAAGTCAGTCCATTTTAAAACTGGAAATGAATATAACTTTATTTCTTGGCCCTATAGGAGGATGACAAATTATTCTAGGAGCAGGAAATATTTGAAGTGATAATTGTGACTTCAGTAGTGTAGTCCCTTCTATTTCTAACAAGTATCACCACTCCTAGTTAAAGATATGCCCTTCACCATTTTGACTTTTTTCCCTTCAGTAATGTGCTGGGATCCATTTCCTGCTGCAGTACTATGTTGGCTGTGGCATGGTCATTCTGAGTCCCAGAGAGGTTCCTCTCTAATAATGTGGCCCGGTGGGGACTGTCATTTCCTCTAATGAATGAAGTAAACCTGCGAGCATGCACACACTACAAACTGTAAAGTCAGATCTGTGGTCCTAACATAATAGCAACAGAGGTGATTCATAGTTTTTTTTAATGAGGTAACTGGTATTTAATAAGTTATTGATTTTCTTAGCATATTACTAAAGTTCTTCGGAATGTGAAAAAAAAGTCTCTCACTTATATAAGGCAGCATTGATTAAGTATGAATTCATACAGTGGGATTCTGGATGCTTTGTATCTCAGGGCCAGTGCATATTACCTGATTAGTATTGATTGTACTGGAGCCACTGGTGAATTCTCAAGGCATTGTTTTTAGTCAAGGAAGAATGAATTGTTTAGTGTGACCCGAAAATGACTTTGCAGTGGATCCAGAGAAAGTTGGGTTGTTGATGACTCAGAGAGAGTGACCATGGACTTAATTCTTTGAACCGAATATAGTTGTTCCAAACATTTCAATGTTATTGTTATGCTCAGGAGGGTCTCTGTTCATATTCCTATACTTCATTTTTTTCTTAAACACTTTTTCTTTATCTGGTACATTCTTTCTCCCCATTTCTTCTTTGCAAATTCATACTTATGCTCCAGAACCCAACTGGAAAGTCCTCTCTTTCATGGATTCATCGTTGATTCCCTTGGGATTTTTTTTCTCCTGGATCTTCTTACCATTCTTTGTTGTACATATGCCTTCAATACCCAGTGATAAATACCAGTAATTGTGTTTTTATATCTTCTTTCTACTAAATCATAAGATTCCTTTGGACAGGATAGTATATTAACTGTTATGCTTTTCTAGCTCCCAATGATGCTACTATCCAAGAAGGTATACGGTTGGCCGTGTGTAAATGGTTGTACTGTTACACTTTGGGTGCTATTTCTTTTCACCACTCAGGATCTGAAACTTCTGTTCCCACAGGATTTAAGTGGGCTTATAGTGCCTTGGAATGATACTCTCTTACTTCACTATTTATGGAGTGTTTGTTTGGGTCATTCATTTATCACAGTGGAGCGAGGTCATTGTTATATCCCATGTTAGATAAAGAAAATGGGGCTTAATACATAATTCTCCCATGGTCATGCTACTGGTAAAAGGTGAACCGGGGAGTCAAACTGAGATCTGTCTGACTAAAGCCCAGGTCTGCATAGAATGAATGACACTCTAAGCAAGGCCCACCTAACCTAGGAACCTGAAATTTTACCCGTAGAGTTTAATTTCTTGATTAATGTACAGGGACAGTGAGAAAGAAAGAATAGGAGTGGTTAATGAAACAGTCAAATGAAGTGCAGTATTCTAATATGTTAGAATTGTGGTGAGCCATAATACTTTAATTTCTTAACCTGAAGCAGCTGACAATTAGTAAAAAGCTTTCCCTTCAGGAGTAGTTCACACGGGAAAGAAAGACCTAGGAGGGAACCATCGAGGAACCACAAGAAAAAAGTGGGCTAAAGAAGAGTAGAAGATGCTAAAGACCAGCCACAGAATAGAGGGAAGGAGTGGCAGCAGGAAATAAGGGGTTTCCTTGTCAGCGGAGGGAATAAAAACAAAGCCAACTGCCAACTAAAAACCTGCCATGATGATTCTTCTTTGTTTGTTTGCTTTTGTTTTTGTTTTTGAGACAAGATCTTGCTATGTATCCTGAACTCACTATGTGGCCCAGGCTGGCCTCAAACTTGCAGTGATCCTCCTGACTCAGTCTCCAGAGTGCTGGGATTACAGATGTGCACCGCCATGCCCGGCTGCCATGGTGATTCTTAATGTCAGTACTAAAATACTCTTCCCAGAGGGGCAGACCACTCCTGCATCCTCCCACCTGGGGCCACTCCTGGACCAACTTTAGGATGAGGGTCTCACATACTCTCTCTGCACTGGAGGTCACAGCAGAAGCATTGGAGTCCTATCTCTTCTGGTTGTATCTAGGCTCTGATCAGCACGGAGGTAAAAGTGCTACTTTGAATCCATCTAAATAAGAGGGAAATGTGATTCCCAGTGAACGTGTTGTATTGGTTTCCTATTGCTGCTCTAACAAATTACCACAATCTTAGTGGCTTAAAACAACACAAATGTATTCTCTTACAGTTCTGGCAGTCAGATGACTCAAAGGGTCTCTTGGGCTAAAATCAAGGTGCCAGCAAGATTTACATTCTTTTTCGGAGGTTCTCGGGAAGGAAACTTTTCTGCTTTTAGAGACCTCCTGCAGGTTTTGGCTTGTGCCCTCTTCTGCCAGCCTCAAAGCCAGCAACACAGCATCGTCCCATCCTCCACTCTTCTTTCTCATACTCATTCTCCTGCTCCTCATTTACTTCTGAAGACCCTTGTGATTACATTGGGTCACCTGGATAATAGAGGATAATCTCCTGATTGCCAACTCCTTCACTTTATCCTACTCACAAAGTCACTCTTTCCATATAAAGCACCATATTTACAGGTTATGGGGGTTAGGATTAGACAATTCTGGGGTGCCTTATTCATAAGAATTTAGAGTAGAAATTAGAGACCAGAGGCTGAGTTCCAATCTTGGTGCAGCCCTGGAGGAGCTTGTACTGTGGTGCAAATCTCAACCTCTCTGGACCATTGTTTTCTCCTGATCTCTATGTAAACTCTGCTAGGAGATTCTCTTCAAGAAATAGTGCCTTCAACTGAACACAGGGAGACACGGCTCCTGCTAATTAAAAGCTAGACTTGTTTTACACACCTGTAAATGACACTGTAGCATTTATTTAAGGCCACTTCTGAACATGTCATTAGTCCTTCTAATGGCATTTCTGCAAGCTCTCTGCTGATTTCTGCTTTCTATCCTACATTTACTTATACCTTGCCTACAGAGAGTGTAAGTTTTCAACTTCCCATCTTAAATAGGGGCCTCTAATTCTGTAGTGTGGCCAGTGCATTAAATATCCACAACCAAATTGCTTAACGCCCAGGTTTTTTACCCCCTTCAAATTAAAGCTTTTAAAATACCCAGGCTGTATGCTGGCTGAATGACATACACAGACTTTCTGCCGGCTCTGGGGGGCAGACGATACCGGTTCCTGTCAAGTTCTAAATCTGGATGCTTTTTTATAGTGGAACAACTAAAAGGAATTGCTGCCTTCTGATATATGACTACTACTTATTATAGATTGATCCATTCTGCAGCAGGGAGGTGGAAGGCAGGGAACTGTAGGAAGAACAAGAGCCAATCTTAGACCCAGGAGCAAGTAACCTTCTAATTGCCTTCTCCATGACAGCATCATAAGCTTCTTCATGGCAGCTTTATTTCACGGGGACCTGCCACACTGCTGTAATTTTCCTGGTGTCACTCATGCAGGTTTAAAAAATTATTGGCTTTATGGTTTTTATTTGGGAATTTGTCAAGGTTTCACATTGTGGAAGCCTTGAAGCAGTGGCCCTAGTACTCCATAATTTGGTCTTTAAAGGGATAGTGGTGGGTAACCGGCTCCGGCCCACGGGTGCCTATGGTGATCACATCCTTATGCCTGGCGGGGAAATCTCCGTAATTTTGTTATGCTACAGTAAACCTCTGCTGTCAGAAAACTCCATTCCAGGTTCCAGAGGATTCCTAGCATCCTGAGATGGGAGAAAAGCCTTTCAAGCTTCATGATCAGGTTGATATTTAAAGCTAATTCCCATGAAATGTACTTCAGGTGTTAGTAAACCCAGACTCAGGTCAGCAGATTCTGGCGATCAGGATTTACATACCCCTTTTATGACTCACAGTCTGGAAATGAAACGTATGTACTGAGTTCTGAGTCTCCCCCCCCCACCCTTAGGATCTCAAAGCCCCTAACAGATGTTCTTAGAAGCTTCGATTTTGAGGACTGGGTTGGCCTCCTGCCACTGTATGGACAGGTTTAATGAAAATTGTACCTCCCAAGCTCTCCCCCTAAGGGGGAGTAACTAGTCCCTGGTGCAGTTGCTGGGAGCACCCTGGGCCGGTGATGCTGTGTGTAAACACACCCGTACACACCTGCTTCTTCCCCAGCTCCCGTCTCTCCCAGTTGCCTGGGCCGGCTTCAGTTCCACGTATACCTGCTGGTGTTTATCACAGTCGGCTTTCCCCCCTCTGTGTGCCTCAGCAAAGCTGGTGCTTATTTGAGCAGCGGGCGATTTTTCTGAAGTGACCTCCACCGTGCGGGAGATTTATGGTGGCGTTTGCTTTCATTATGTGTGGAGGCTGCCTCATGAGCTCACTGCGTGGCTGTCAGAGGAAGAGCAGAATGCTTCCCAGAATAAGCCTCCAGTATTATCTTTGAACATATGTTCTTGATTAAATGAGAAGAGGAAAGTCTCTTCGTTTTTCCCATTTGGAGGTTAAAGTGGAGGGTTTGTCTAAAAACAGATTGCAGTAAATTGTGGGTTTATTTGAACAGTATGTCAACATTATTTACTCATGGAAAAAAAAATCTCAAATTGATAGGTTTCTTTTAATTACCTCATCCTGAAAGCTGCTCTCAACAAACAGCAAATATTTCAGAAGCCATTTGGATAAGTCTGGAAATGTTGAATTACTGGAAACCTGCCGAGAATAATACCTTTGAAAATGTTTCTGTAGTTCTGAGTATAAGAAAACTTGATTAGGAAACAGCTTGCTGCTCAGCAAACTAGGTATTGCCTTCTGTGATCTTGCTGGCCTCCTTGTAAAAGATGGCTTTTGATATTCTTGCCTAACACTGATCCCACCACACTGAAAAACAGGTACCTTTCCAGGGTTAGGTATCACTATCTGGCACTTGGACCAGAGCGAGCTTGTTTGACGCCACTACATTAATATTTTCCTCTTGGGTTCTGAAGCACAAAAGCTGAATGAAAGAAGATTCAATAACCAGGTAAGTTCTAGGCATATCCAAAAGGTTAGTCTAGCAAATGTAGGCCAAAGCATATTTCACCAGATAATGCCCTTTGACTTCATTGCTTGATCTTGACTAGATGAAAAAAAAATGTTCTACTGGATACAGCCGTTCCTAGCTTGTGTGTGGGGGGAGGAGGTACCAGAGGGGAAGAGGATGAAGAGACTTACATATAAGCCTAGGATGCGTCCTTCTGTGACTTCCTTTTCAAAACTGCTTGTGGTATTTGGCGCACGCGCGCGCGCGCGTGTGTGTGTGTGTGTGTATGTGTGTGTGTTGACAGGGTGGGTGGAGTGGTAGGAGGGAAGGACGGAGGGTATAAAGTACCTACAAGCAATGGTTGGAGTAGATTTCGGACCTACACACTATGATTCATCTTGGACCTTGAGTCCTTTGGGCGCATCCTTACTTCAAGTGACATTTCATTGCAGCAGCATGCACTGAGTTTACTCCTCAGGAAACTTAAACTGAGTATCTCATTAAGATTATTTCATTTGAAACTGCCATATGCAGGGATGATTTCAGGAATGCTGTATGAGCTGATAAAGTTGTACTTGTTGTTAAATATTGAAATCTCTACCACTTGATTAATCACTGCCTGAGACCTGTATTGTATCAGGCTCATGCTGGCCTTTTCTTCTAGAACTTCCTTCCAAACCTCCTCTAAATCCAGTAGCTAAAGACTTAGTGCCCAGCTCTGTGGGGACTTCCAGGACCTGCCTGGGACCTACAGCTGGCTGTTGAGACTCACTAGTGGTCAGAAATTCTGAATCCTGGGAATGTGTGCAGTTGGTAGTAGCTCAGCCTCAGAGAGACTGTCCTCAATGCCTGCCCTGACATCAACTCTCAGGCAGCCAGAATCCCCTGCTCCCTTGGTTTATGTGGAGCAGATCAGACAACAGAGACTTGCTAGGTAGTGCTCCCAGTCATGCCAACAAAAGTCACCTTTCAAAAAGAAGTTCTGAGCCATTTCAAAGCTTGTTTTCTTCCTATCCTTACATTACTTTTCCTCCACATACCAGTGTGAAGTCCTGAAGCCTTCACCGTGGAGACCAGCCCAGGAGCGGGAGGTGTAATTCTAGTCCCAGCTCCAACACTTAATAATTCCATGACCTTGGGCCAGGGACTTAACCTCCTCACCCTGCAGTTTTCTCTTCTGCAGAGTACAGCTGTTGGGCTCAATTCCTTCCAGCTGTAACAACAAATGATTTTTAGTCCTTAAATTTCTGTTTACTAGTCCATTCATCCACTCTACTGATGGATGTGCCATTTATGCTTCCAGAAGAGAAAGAAAAGATATTGTCAGTTAGTAAATAATACCTGAACACACATTAAGGTGAGAATGATGCCACTTTCCTCAACAGTCTGAAAGAGGAAGTTGACAGGCACAGGATGGGGCTGGCTTGCTCCACCCCTGCTGACATCAATCAACATGGGTGAACTCTGTAGCTCGGCTTGGCTGGTGAAACTTCATGTGGACAGGGCCACAACCACCAGTTCGTTTCCTGCTCTGCCCAGCTGAGGTCACCTGTCTCATGGTCCTGCCATGGCCACCATCTTTAAAATATGTGCTGTGGCTCATCAGGGGCCCTTAAATTAATTTATTATTTGATTTTTTTTTTTCAGTACTGAGGCTTGAACCCAGGTCCCAGGTCTGAGCTATATACCCAGATAGTTAACTTTTTGGCTTGAGACAGGGTCTGTCTAAATGGCTAAATTGCCTAGGCAAGGCTTGATCCTGCTGCCTCAACCTTTCAGAATGCGGAGATTACAGGCATATACCGCAACACCCAGCTAAATTAACTTATTATTAATAGGGAAACTAATCTCAACATGCAGGCAACAATGTCATAAACCTGACATAGGGTGCCATTATGTCATTAGTAGTATTTGCAGTAGTTTTTGATTTTGTAACTCATTTTGAGTATTGGTAATTATAATTTATATATTTTGACA
>NW_004624777.1:9433134-9453150 GCF_000247695.1 Heterocephalus glaber
TGAAATAAAAAGGACACACGTGTAAATACCGAATAGTTTCTCTAGTGTGAGAAACTGAAAGTGTAAATAAGGACTAAAAGGTATAATAGATAATGTGAGATAGGAAGAAAAGGGGCAAAGGGGAAAGGAAAGTGGGAGGGGTAGGGGAAAGGAAAGAAGGGAATGGAATTAATATGAGAAAATGGAAAACTGGAAACAAAGTCTTTGTAAAGAGAGAGGGATGGAGGGGTTGAAGGGAGGGCAGGGGAATGGGAAAAAAATAAGAACTAAAATGGATTTTGTAAAGGTGCAAATTTCCAATGATGAATGTCATTATATTGTATACCTAAAATGTACCAATAAAATTAATTTAAAAAGTTGTAAGTCTGAGCACAGACTGAGAAGAATGCAAGCTCCTTTGGAGCAACATCTAGCTGTGGTTTGGAAATGGCTGGTAGAAAGATGAGAGTTGGGAAAGGGCAAATGTGGCCCTTTCCTTTCCTTGGGAGCTAAGGTAGGCTTTGAAAGGAATCCTGTATTTCTGGTGGTTAGAGAAGACTAAAATCCAGCTCAGCTAGTCAAGGGACTCAGAGTCAAAGCTAAGGGAAGGAAGGGAGGGTTGAGGTAAAGTGTGACATACCTCCCTCCACAGAAGATACTCATGACCACTCTCTCAGAGCACAGGAGAGCCAGCTATAAGACAGTAGCAGTGCCGGAGACCAGCCAGGTGAAGGGACCAGCAGAAAACACACCACAGAGCTTCCCAGCTATGGTTTCAGCAGTGGTGTCCACCAGACACCTAGTGATGTTATGGCCACCAGAGGTCCTTTCCCGTAAATGAAAGACTTGACTGAGAGTTTCCTCAAAACAAATTGCCATCTTCTAAAGAGGTGTGGTGGCGTATGCCTGTAATCTCAGCACCTGGGAGGCTGAGGCTGAAGGACTGCTATGAGTTTGAGGCCACCCTGGGCTACATAGTGCGTTCAAGGCCAGCCTCAACTACTTAGAGAGGCTGTCTCAAAAAACAAAACAAAACCCCAAAGAAAGAAAGAAAGGGACTGTTTAAGTCTGAGATGGACAGATACTTTTAATTTACAAGTTTAATTTTATTTCTCATATTTTAGCATAGTGGTAGAGAACAGGAACTTTTCAGTCAAATGACATGGGCTGGAATTGACTCCATTTGCTAGCAATGCAGCCTTGAGCAAATAATTTAAATCTCTGTTGCTGGCTGCTCATCTGTGAAATGGGGATCCTGACAGTATTCTCTCCTAGCTTGGATGAGAATTAAATGGTTAATGTATCTTAAGAGCTTAGAAAAGGGTCCGCCACACAGAGCAGCCACCATGTAGGGTTTGCTATTGTCACTGCCCCACAGGATGATGTTTCATAAGGAACTCGAAATCCATTACAGAAACTCAAGAAGAAGAAGAAAAAAAGAAGCCCCACGTGGTTGGTGTATATCATCCATGGTGTGCAATTTTGGATACTACCACAGACAGCTACTTGGCTATAGCACTGTCACACCTGACACACAGCCTCTGGGGAAGTGTGCCAAAAGTCTTGCTTCCTTCAGGAGACTAAGCTTGACACACAGGCTTCAAAAGGTTGTTAATGTGCACACACCCTCCTCTTTAGTGTGATTTCTTTTAGCAGGCAGGGCTGTTTTCAACCTAGAGACAAGAGGCTGCTCTCTGCCTTGGTCTGACTGCCTGTTTTAGCTGCTTTTCTTTTATCTTCCACAACAGGGTAAAGTTGCTCCCTGAATTTTTATAGCACTTCAGGAAGAGACAGGCTATTGTTACAAGAAGCACATTTAAGTGTATTGTGCATTCCTTTGAACAGAGATTTGTGGATGTTATTTTTACATTCTAAACCTTTGGGGCAGAGAGATTTAGGAGTGCAAACTCCACAGTGCAAACCAAGACTGGATCTGTGCTATTATAAAATGGTGAAACCCCGGTGTCAATTGTCTGTGGTAGAGGGTGGTGTTAACCAAACTAAGGTCAGGCTTCTGTCTTAGCCTGGGTAGAGGCTAAGCGCGCTCTCTGCAGCTTGGCCACAGTCTCTCAGGTGGCTGCCTGTGGGCTGATGCAGGGATTTGCTCACTGAGCTGGTGAGAATAGGCAAGGGACTTTCTGTGTCACTTGTCACCTGCTAACATCGTATCAAGCACACAGCATTGAATACTGCTTGCGTTTCCTAGGGCTGCTGGAATAAATTACCATAAACTTGGTGGCTTAAAACAATAGAAATTTATTCTCCAACAATTCTCGAGTTTAGAAGTCTGAGATCAAGGTGTCAGCAGGGCCACATTCCCTCTGAAGGCTCTGCAGGAAATCTTTCTATGCTTCCTTCTGTTTCTGGTGACTCGGGACTGTCCTTGGCTGGTGGGTACATCATTCCGCTCTGCTCCTCTGCGGTCACGTTATCTTCTTTTCTGCTTCCTGGTCTCCCAGAATGACACTTGTTACTAGATATAAGACCCACTCAAATAATCCAGGATGATCTCATCTCAGGATCCTTGATTACATCTGCAAAGACTCTTTTCCCAAATAAGGTCATGTTCATATTCTGGGTTTAGGGTATGGGAGCTTTTCATTCAAAGTACCTCAGAAACTTCTGGGATTTTCACAACTACATTCTGAAACATCTGTCATTCAAACAAAATTCAACTTCTAAATGTTTTCTTAAATTGTCAGAATTATAGCTCTTGTAAGTGGCAGAGCTGATTTAAATGCAGGATTGTCTGATTTCAAATCTATTATTCTTTCTACCATACACACTAAAAATAATAATAATAACTGACATTTATTGAATCCTTACTAACTAGGCACTATGCTAGTATTGGAAGTATTATTTCTAAATATTTCTATATTTTCTAACAATCTTATCACAAAGTCTTACTATTCACAATGAATAGATAAAGAAATAGGCTCAGATGAGCTTAAAAAGCTGAAGGTTATATATATAGTAAGTGGCTAAATGAAAACCTGAAATCAAAGTCAGGCCAGAACAAGTGATGATAAACAGTTCTTTAAAGCACTGATAGACAGTTCCTTAAAGCACCTAGGACATCTATAGCTAGTGGTTTAGCTATTGCAAGAAGAGCTGGCTAAATATGATGATTTAATCTGGATTGTCAACTTGATTAGCTTCTGAGTGTAACTGGTAGGGTCATAGAAGTGTGATCTTGGGGACTACCTCTGATCCCTGGTGCCTGGCTCTCTGGCATTCTTCTTGCTCTGTTTCCTAGCCATCACGAAGTGAGCAAATTTGCTCCACCATGCTTTTCCATTGTGATGGATCTACCCTGGAGCCAGCTTACGATGGGCTGAAACCTCTGAAACTGTGAGCCAAAGTAAACCATTTTTCCCTTCCCTTAAATTCATGGTGTTGGATGTTTTGTCCCAGCAATGAGAGAGCTGACTGATACACTATGTCTCTTAGAAAAGCATCAAAAATTATTGACACATTTAGGGTCAGTTTAATCCTACCTGGTGGGTGCACTGTGGCTTGGGCATTTTTTATACTGTGCATGAGGTAGGGATTTAGCCATTTTCTTTTTCTTCCTGTTCTGGATCCTGTCACTGTGGTGTATCCTGTCTGTCCCTCGACTTCTCCTAGTTCTAGGAGACTATCTTTGGTGCTACAGAAAGCACAGTAAATGCTTTGAAAAGCACTTAAGCATTTTTAGAGCTCTGTCTCATTTCATTCTTAGAGCAATCCCTGAGGTTGGCGGGGTGAGTATCATTATTCTCATTTTACAGTAGAAGAGTCTGAGTTTCGAAGTGAGTTGTTACTATTTGATTCACACAGAGTCAGAAGCGACTTGATGCCTGACTATTTGATTGCAATTCTAATTCTTTTTCCAGTACACCAAGCCTGTTTTAGATTAAGAAAAAAAAATCAAAGAAAAAAATAAATATGGCTAGTATTATCTTTAGATAGATAAAACACACAGACACATACATATATGTGAGAAAAGTCTCCTCTCCCTTTTCAGTTTTGAGGGTAAACTATTGCATTTTAGCTTGGTGTTAAAGAATGATTTGCAGTTGAAAATTCTTTCTTAAGAGCAGAGGGCTCCTTGTATGACCTTATTTTCCTTGTGTTCCAAACAAGTGGGCTGAGTATGGTCTATTATGTCTAGACTAGTGTTTATAGTCCCCTCTCCAGATGATAGATGTTACTCAATAATGCTGATATCAAACAGTTCCAAGCCGTTCTTCCAAAGACCGGCCTGCATATGCCAAAACTTTCTGATGACAAGTCATAGAGCTGGAATGAAAGAAATGTGATATCCAAAATCTGTCTTTCTCTCAAGTATGAAGACTGAGAACCCTTGGCTTAAGGATATTTCTGCATTTTAGCTGAGTTAGTAACTTTCTAAATAATAATACAGAGAAAAGAGCTTAACCCAACATGCCAAAAAATGATCCTTTCACAGTGGTTTGAATGGTTCTTCTTTTCCCTGAGCCATGATCTCTGACACCATGCTCAGGCTTCCCCTTTGATGCCACAGTAACTGCCCCCTCCCAGGCTGCTCAGCGGCTGTCCTGCTCAGCACAGTGCTACTGGTCAGGACTGATCATTCATTGTCTTGAAATCTCTGACTCCTCACCTCTCAAGTAAGTCATGTGCCACATGATGACATTTCTGCAAGACTGTGTACAACAGTGGTCTCATAAGATTCTAATGGAGCTAAAAAATTTCTATCAACTAGTGACACTGAAGCCATCATAACATCATAGCACAATTCATTAGCCACATATTTATCATGAAATAATATATACTATACATTATTATAATCTAAACTATATATTAAATAAACCTATACTAACAGTCATATAAAAGTATAGCTCATATAATTATATATAGTAAAGTTGATAATTATAATAGCTACTTTACTGCCTTACATATTTACCATACTATATTTTTGTCATTATTTTACAGAGTACTTCTTCTACTCAGAAAAAGTTTATTTGCTAAACAGAAGGCTGTATTAGGCCAGCAGCAACCTCATTCATTTCATGCTTACTCAGACTCTTTCTTCTTCTTCTTCTTCCTCCTGGTACCGGGGATCGAACTCAGGACCTTGCACTCGAGAGGCAGGCTCTGGAACCGCTGAGCTAAATCCCTGGCCCAAAGTTTCTGTGTTTAGCCTGACAAGAGAAGCTTGGAGAAAGGCCTTTTTTTTTGGTACTAGGGATCGAACTTAGGACCTTGCACTTGCGAGGCAGGCAGCAGCACCACTGAGCTAAATCCCCAGCCCTACTCTGACTCTTGACTGCATCAAGAGACCACATCACGTGACTGATGTATACCACGTAGGCTTGTGTAACTATACTCTATGATGTTCCCACTTTGACAAAAATCATCTAACAATGCATTTCTTGGAATGTATCCCCGTCCTTCTGCGATCTATGAGTGTACGCACACACACACACACACACACACACACAGTGCCAAGCCACCCAGAACCATAACTTCTACATGTGGATGAAACACTGCCCATCAGATTGTGAGGTCTGGCAAGGCTAGTCATTGGAGCGACCATGTGATATAACTTGGAAATGCGAGGGACTTAATTCCTAGTGGGACAAATCTTGACCCACAGGAAATAGGCAATGGGAGCTGTGTGGGAATATAAACCTCCCCTTCATTCTTCCCAGAGAGTTCATGGGGCACAGTGTCTCCTGGCACCCCATTCCAAGAAGTCCCACACATCAAAGGCACAGACCTGCCAAGTGGCTCTTGTGCCTCTTTGTTATGGATCGTCATGAAGGGAGGTCAGTTCTCTAAGGCATTACTTTGCATTGCTTCTTTTCCTTCCTTTCTCCTCATCTCCGTTGCCCTGCTTTCTCACTTCCCAATTAGAGTACCAGTATTTTATCCTGTTTCAGGAAAACACAGGCTATATTTTGCTGGACTGTTGAAGAATATGCCCAGGGAGTTGGCATTTTCATTCCAGGCACCTCTCTTTCCAACTTAGTCCAACACACCCCTGAAACACAAGTTGAATGTGACATCTGCTTAGTGGCCCCATTGTGCATAAAATAGACATTTGGCATTAACAGTCCTGTAGATTTGCCCTCAGACTAATGTTTCAGTTTTGACTTCTCTGATTTTTTGGCCACATACCATGTTCTCCGGTCAAACTCAACTACTTAAAATTTTTTTCCCTTCCCCATATTTTCTGATGTCCGTGATGGTTTTCTCTCTATCTGAATAGTCTGTACTTAACATTTCCTCTCCATATGTTTAAGTTCTATCCATCGAGGGCAAGTTTAAGTGTCATCTTGAAAAATTAGTCACCACTTCACATTCCTCTGCCACGCCTCCCCCAAATTCAATAATCCTTCTTTTCTGAATCCTTTTCTTGTTTATTCCCTTCTTACAGTGCTTCTTACTTTTTACTGTATGTGGTAGTATTTTGTCATACGTCTTTTCCCCAATTAGATTATAAACTCCTTGAGGATGCATTTGGCTGATTCATCTTTGTTTCCCCAGAGCCTGGGTTGGTAACTTGCCTGTAATTGGTGCTTAAGAAAATTTTGTGAAATGAATAAGCAGCCTATTTCTTATATAAAAGTCCAGGCTGGGCCAGGGGTTTAGCTCAGTGGTTCTGCCGCCTGCCTCGCAAATGCAAGGTCCCGAGTTTGATCCCTGGTACCAAAAAAAAAAAAAAAAAGAATCCAGGATTATGACTAAAAAGTAATAAAATTAAATATTTCTTATGTCAAGCCCTACATCCTTAGTTTTTCAGGGAAAATTTTACTGAAAAAAATGGCTATGATGTTGCCTCTATTTGTAAGTCAAAAGGGCAGGAGATATTAATAGTGAGAATTCTGTGGCCTTCTGCCTAAGGCCGTCAAACAGAACATGCCATAGCATTTAGCTGACCTTGGACATTTGGCTCCAACATAGCACTGAATGATCTAGCTTCTTAAGAAATGACTAATCTACAAGACTTCTGAGTAATTGTTCCTTCCTGAAAATGGAGGAAAATTTTTATTAAAAATATTCCAGGTTGAAGATGTTGTTACAGTTCTTTCATCACATTGTAAAGTCAAATGAACTCAGCAGCAAAGAACCAAACAGAAAATGTTTAACTATTCTATTTAAACTTATACTATTTATAGTCACCCTATATTAATCATTTCTAAGATAAATGAAATCTTCATGGAAACAGTAGACAAAAAAAACTGCCTGAGTATTTTTCTTGTATGAAATGTTAAGTTATAAAATTCAAACATATTTTGGAAATTCAGTCATATATTTATTTGTTAAGAACAGTTAGTGAACTTACATAGAAACTCATGTAGAAATTTAATAGCATTCAAAGGGTAAATAAACAATATTAAAGAGTTTATCATTTTCTTACATATATTAAAACTATGATGTTTATATGACTAATATCTGTTGGATAGTATTTGAGATTAGAAAAAATTATTAAAATACAAAGAAATACTACTTAATAAATTAATATAAGTGGGAAATGTATTTTTAAGAAGTTTCCTATTTTAAAAGTATAAATATGTGGTCATACATAGTTATATCTTGTTGGTAGAAATAGACTTTATTTTTGGTACTGGGGATTGAACTCAGGACCTTGTTCTTGAGAGGCAGGTGGCAGCACCACTGAGCTAAATCCCTGGCCCAGAAATAGACTTTATCAGTAGAACTGGGCAACCGTGCAGTAGTCAGCAGAAATGCTGAGGAGCAGTCATGGTGAAAAGAAAGAGATAATCCAGGTTGTGATTCTTATAACTGTAAGAGACAGGGAAGAAATAAAAATCAGTTGGAACAGCAAGTCATATGGAAGTGGTTGGGTTGAAGCTCAAAGAAGACATAGCAAGCTGTAAGCTCAGGAAGTCCTTGGGCAGATCATCTGTGGTTTCTCCACTGGCACCATCATGGCGGACACGAGTTGACCAGGAATTTGTGTGTTGTGTTGCCTTGCCAGTCCTACCTCTCAGAATCATTCCCTGGCAAGGGAGACAGCAGAGCTCATTCTCTTCAGGGCATTAGTAGGTTGGTTTCCATCAAGAATGACTATAATAATCTGCTCCCCAGTGTTCTCTTTGCTTCTTACTCCTGTTAGAAAGGGCCATGTCCTCCCAGAAAGGCAGCAGCAGCAGCATGAAGCAAATGACCACAGTCAGGGGCAGACTCAGAGGCCCAGTTCCATTGAATGCCCCCTATAAGTAAAAGGGAAACACGCACTCTTGCTGGCTTTGTGTTTTCTAGCTTTCTCTTAAAATAGTCAAAAGTAAGTATTTAATTCCTTATACATATATTCTAAGCTAGCTTCTCCACCACTGTCATTAAACCCAGAAATGCAGAATGAACATAGTGTCTGAAATGGATTCATGCATTTCTGAAAGGCTTTTCCTGCTCACCCTGATTGTGGCTTTCTTTCATTGGTTCTCTGCAGTGTTTAACATGCAACCAAGTCAATTTGCTAAATTAAATATGGTCGGTATGAGATGTGAGCAGAGAAAAACCTGCTGGGAACAGGATAAGCACAAAATAAGATATACAATCTTTTCTCCCTTGCAAGAAAACACAGAAACAAAAATGAATACCTTGGGTCAACACTTTCTGGCTCTTTTAAAATTCCAAAATGTTGTTTACATATGAAGTAGAGACAGTAATACTCAAAACTGGATTAAAGACAAAGGAGTCTAAGTAAATTCAACAGAAAGAGTATAAGCCATTGATGGAAAAGAGTTAAAGAATTGTTGGGCTGCAGCAGCCAGGCAATCCTGGTGAATTTCCAAGGATGTCGACTTTTTAGTCGGGATTCTCTTTTCAATATATGCCCCTTTTTAGCAGAAAAACTTAGGTCAAAAAGCACAACCTACAAACAAACCTTCAGCATAATATGTTTTCATCATTCCCAGGGGAGTGAAATTGCTGGGAACCTCCCGACTTGAGCCGTTTAAAAGTTGGTATCCACGCTACTGAAGAAAGTACATTCTAAGAATGCTTCGTGGAGTGACTCTTCTGTTATGTCTATGTTTTACTATGTATGGACTTTAGTTTGGGATTCAAGAAGTCAGTGAATGTCTAAATCTAGTCTCCACAGAGTCTGGTCCCCTACAGAACAGTAAGAATTAAATATTAAACAATAGTAATAATGCTAATATCAACGATGAGCATCTAAAATTTAATGTTTAATTTGTACTATGCTCCAGGGTGTTTGATTTCAAATACCTACCTAATAATAGTTAAATGGGCAACCACATACTTGCCTGCTCTTTGGTTGTAACACCTTTCAAGTGTGCTGTTCTCAGAGAAACACTTTCATCGAATTAATCTCATTTAATCTTTATAACCCTGTGTGGTAAGATTATTATTATTATTATATTTTCACAAATAAGGTCTAAGCAATTAGCTGACTTGTCTAAATCATGCAGCTAAGTGCAAGAACTGAGACTTCACTATAATGTAGGATTCCGTTTCAGCACTTGCAAGAGCCACGTTGTCTCCTGTGTAATTACTTGCTAGATACATTCTCAAAGGAATACTTGGAGAAAAGTTTTACACATGCATTTATCATTACAAATAAAAGGGACTTTGGTACCTAAGATAGGTCAGCATTTGTTTGGTATGTAGCACCCTAGATTTTAAATGACATAATGAGCTCCTTGATTGGAAAGAACACTTCAGAAGATGAAGGAGGGGGAGTATAATTAGAGAAAAACCAAGTGGTAGAATACTGCTTAGGTTTATTTTTTAAAAGCTAAATATTTAAATTTCCTTAAAGTCATTTTGAAGCTGATACTATGGTTTCAATGCAACGTTTTGAAGAGGCCTTTGAGGGCTGTCAGCGATCAGGAGTATTGACTAATTTTTACCAGCAGGGGGCAGTAGGCATTTCCTCATTGGTTTCTCATGTCTTATAGAACCACTGGGCCCTAAAACTGGCTCCCCCCCTTCACAATTTAATTTAAGAAGTATGAGGAAAACAGAACAGAGTATAACGAGCTAGTGTAATTCTTAAAAGCCCTCCACAAGTCCTTGAAAACTAAGGCACTCATTCTAATAGAACACATCATGGTACAGTATTGAATTTCTCTCCAAATTTTAGATAAATTCTAGGAATTGAAAAGAAAAAGTTTGAGAGTGCCACTCAATTTTGTTATTCAAGATCAAAATAAGCAGCTAAATATTTCTATGAATTATTATGTCCAGTATGTATTTATCTTTAATGAACAAAGAATTCCAAGGTCTGCCAGGGCTCAGTTTCTAGAGAAAATCCTCTTCCCTTCACCCCACAAAAGGCACTGAATAAAGAAAATCACAAATTTATATCATTCTGGGCCGTTGGGTTATAAGTCAGTTAGTTATGTCAAGGTGAGCAACATGGCTGAATGCCTAGACAGTATAATTATTATGAATAGTGGTAGCGAGTAAGGAATTTAAGAAACAGAGCCCAAAAGAGAAGCAATGTGAACATAAAGTCCCCAGGAAATCTTGACTGTTTCTCTCCATCTTCAGCATCTAACCCTTTACTTTGCATACCTTCCCAAATACAGTTTGGGAAGTTATTTGGTAGGTTGTAAAACCACAACTATCAGAAAGCACCAGTATGTTTTAATTTCTTTTTTTTTATTTTTGATTTTTTATTCATACATGTTTGCAGTACACAGTGATTATATTCCTCATGGGGAGCATGTACATGTGCATAACACTTCTTATTCTTTTTTCATCCCCTCCTCTCCCCTCCCTCTCGCCCCATTTGCAAAAGATCTATCTTCATGGACAACTGAAGTGAGTAGACACTTCTCAGAAGAAGTAGAATTGGGGCCCAGGGTTTAGCTCAGTGGTTTTGCTGCATGCTGCGCAAGCGCAAGGACCCGAGTTCGATCCCTGGTACCAAAAATAAATAAATAAAAGAAGTAGAACTGGTGTTTTAATCTCCTAAGAGAATTTCAAGGGAAGGAGACTTGGGCTCTTGGCTCCCAGATTATAAATTGGTCCTGAAGCCGAAACCTTATAACCCTCATAGGTAAAGCTTGTTTATTCACCTAGGTTTGATAGCTAAGTATTATGAATAAACTGACAGCTGTGAGATTAACAGGAGAAGAGATATGCAAATTTATTAATTTTTAATATCACCCACATAGGAACATCACAGGAAAGAAAGTAAATATCCAGTGAGTCAGTGAAGCTTGGAGCTTTTGGCCTGTCTTAAAGGAGAAGGGGAGGGAAGCGTGAGTCACTGAGGGGACAGCAAGTGATTTTTAGGAAATCTGAGTGGGCCCTGAGAAGAATAGATGGAAGGTAGAATAGTGTGATAAAGTCTGTCTGGGTGAGGTGTCCCTGATAATCTCTTCTCCTGTGAGAAGAACCTGTCTTTCCTGGTTGATAGAATTCCCAGGAATTTACAGCACCCAGTTCCTTTCAGAGAATCTGTCTTCAGGTCAAAAAAGGGAGTTCAGAATAGCCTCTCCTTGCATTTGTTGTTTTTCAGGTGCCTTTGGCTCGAAATAATTAATACACCCAAGGCAACATATTTTGGGATGTTATGTCCTGAACTCTTTCAACCTAATTCATAGAGAAGCCTCAGCTACTGTCACAGTAGCATTTTCAATAGCAATGTGGAAGTGCCTGATGGTATGGACCTGTACTAGTCAGCTTGGGCTGGCATCACAGACTGCATGGGCTACACAGCAGGAATCTACTTCTGAGTTTGGGGAGGCTGGAGCATTCCAGATCAAGATGCAGCGAGGTAGATTTCAGTCTCGGGCCTCTTCTCTTGGCTGGTAGGTGGCCACCTTCTCACTGTCTGCTCCTGTGACCTCTGCTTTGTGCAAAGAGAGCGAGCTCTCTGTTGTTTCTTATTTTTAATTTTTATTAGTACATGTTTGCAGTATGCAGTGATTACATTCATTGTGGGGAGTTGGGGTACACAATGCATCTTAATTCTTTTTCTATCCTGTTTGTCACTTCTCCTTTCCTCTTCCTCGTCTCTTCCCATTGGCAAAATCTGTTTCCTATTGTCTTTCTTGTAGTTTGCTCCTTAAATTATTTATACTTTGGGTTGTTTCTCCTTATAAGGACACTAAGTGAATCATATCAGAGCCCCACACTTACGACCTTACTTCATTAACCTTTATTACCCCCTGGCCTTACTTTCAAATAGGGCTACATTGAAGGTTAGGGATTTGACATATGAATTTGGGTGAGGGAGAGTACAACTGAATCTATACCAGTCTCCTTTCCCCATTATTTGGGGGCAATGCCCCCACCCCCAGATCAGACTAGACCATTACTGCTACCTTTTAGGATACTTATGTAAAAGCATGACAAACAGAAGAAGGAGTATTTCCTCACCAGAAAGGTTACAGCCTCTCTCAGGTGAATGCTGAGCAGGATGTCTACACTCTGGGCTCTGCAAAGGCCAGAATTATTACAAAGGCCAGGGTGAAGGTTTTCAAGTGCATCTCAAAGGACAACCAATGAGTTCCACTTGGGGGAGCAAGTTTAATGTTAGGGTGGACATCAGTATTATGTATTAGGCATAAATTAAATTTTAAAAAACACTTTCTTCTGTACTCGGCCAAAATTGACATCTAATGCTATTTTGTCTTTGGAAACTGGGTTCTGAGTTTTAAGAATCCCCCTGCAGAGCCTGTACCCCATAGTTGCTCCCAGAGTGCCACTAGCTCTCTGCTGTTGGGATTTGCCCGCCTCGCAGTAAGATATCCCAGCGTCTGAACCATTTGGGTAAAGAAGGTCTTAGAAATGAGCTAGCCACCGCTGGGGAAGCAACTGAAGTCATTAACTTGCTTTCTTCCAACACAGAAAAGGGCATTTCCTTTGTCCTCAATTGACCAAAAAATGCTTTTAAACATTCAAGTGGGACCAGTTTGCAAATGCCAGTGTGCTGATGCAGTTACCAATTCGACTCTGTTTCCCAGGCCAAGGAAGCCCTGTGTCCGGTCCCTTAGCATGGCCTTTCTGAAGGCTTGCCTCCTGCAGAGGTGTGGAAGGGAAAGAGCAGGAAGGGAGAATAGTGTGACCTGCTTCCACCAGGAAGCCTCAGATCATTTCCCTTTGTCTGTGTGCCCCTTTGGGAGATTTTGATCTAATCTGCTGCGGTGAGAAGCAGCTCTCAACATAACAAGGGGGAAAAAATTCAAACTTCCATTTTCTTCCGAAGAAATGAGGTTTTATTTCTGGATGACAAGGGCTTTGGCAGAAAGGCCATAGTGTGGTATACTAGTGACCCTTTCACAGCTGTTGAACATCAGTAGTCTACAATCCAAACTATACAGGCAGCTCTTAAAATATCAGCCAAGGAAAAGTTTAGTAAGAGCAGAGTGCCTTTAAGGAACTGTGTAACTGTTATCGAATCTTTCAAATAATAATATAACCTCTGGGATAGAGCAATAATCTTCCTGAGCCGCATTCATAAGGAACTGAGTTCAGAGAGACAGCACAGGGGGTGCGGAGATGCGGAGCCCTTTGTCAGCCATTTGTCTCTCACTGGCATTGTTAGTATTGCCCCACACAGGTTATCTGCTTTTTCTCCAGTCCCCTGGATATTCAGCAGATGTTTCAGGATGTCTGTAACCTAATCTCCTGCCCAGCTTCACCCATGGGTTCAGAGCACACCGACAGGTGGTTAACTGAGCTCTTGGAAAAAGGTGCTGAATAGGCACAGAGGTACAAGTCAGAGGGGTGACAGTTCCCTGGAGGATGGAAAAGAAGACAGCAGAAATCCCAAGGTACTTTCTGACATGTGCCACCCACATACACTGATGAGAGAGTTCGTTATTAAGGGGCTTTTTGTTGAACTAGAAATCAACCCAAAAGACCCTGATATCATCATTTACTCTCCTGCAAAATCATGTGGCCCAGGTTTCAGCCATAATCACAGAGGAATTAAAGGTGGGCAAGTGACTTTCCAAATCAAAACTTCAAAGACAGAGGAGAGGCAGAGAGAAAAAATGTCACCACAAAGGAGCAGGAAGCTGAGGCAAGCATTCATCTATGATGCTACAGAACCCCTGTGATCTCATTTTTCACTGCTTCAGCGATGTGAGATCGAGATTAACGTCACATTCATATTCTTCTTCCATCCTTCCCTCCTTCACGCCTTCTTTCCCTCTTTCTCCCCCCTCCCCCATGTTAGTACTAGAGATTGAACCCAGGTCTTTGCAGTGAGCTCTATCCCCAGCCCTTTTTATGTTACTCAGGCTGGCCTCAATGTTGCAAATCTCCTGCCTCAGCCTTCCAGAGTGCTGGATTATAGGCATATATCACCTGCCTGGCTCAATGACACCTTCTTTTTAATAGTTAAATGAAATATAAACTGGATTTTTTTCTCTTGTCTGCTGCAGGTGAGCCATCATTGAGTGAGGAACATGGTAAGCAGGTGCTGCAATTTCCACAACTCTTCCTCTATGGACAGGTGTAGCCCTGGGCCACTTCTAGAAACAATGTTGCAACACACATCCTGTTCACTCAACCTCACAAGTTGAAATTTATTTTTTTAAGTTATAAATATTTCAGACATACAGAGAAAGAACAAAGAATAATTCAAAAACATGTAGACAGCATTAGTTTTGTAAATAGTTGTTCAATTTTGCCATATTTACTTCAGGTTTTCTAAAAATAAGATTACAATTGGGCCAGGGATTTAGCTCAGGGGCATCACACCTGCCTCACAAGTGCAAGGTCCTGAGTTCGATCCCCAGTACCAAAAAGAAAAGATTCAGATTATAGTTAAAGACCTCTTTATTTCTTCATTTCTTTTCTCGTCTATTTCTTTCCCTCTCTAACCACTATTTTAAGTCAGTGATATATTGACTCCATCCTCATTTTACTATGTGTATAATATTCTGTGTAATTTAAAAGTGTACATTTTGGGTTCATTTGCTAGGTATTCTTTTCAATTTGTTTTTATTAAGCATTATATTTTAAAGAGATCCACATTGACATATAGAGAACCAATTCTCTAATTTTACTGAATAAAGGAATCTGCCTCATTTTATTTATTGGATATTTACCTCTAAAATGCAAAGTCATTCATATTGTTTCCAAGTATTCACTATTATAAATGGTGCTCCATGTGCCCATCCTCCCACAGGCAGCACTGGGGATTGAATCCAGGGCTTTTGCATAGAGCTACATTTCCAGTTCTTTTTTAAATTAAAAAAATTTTGCAATAGAGTTTCCCTAAGTTCCTTAGTTGCCAAGGATATACTGACATTATTTTTGTGGGGGGTTTTTTTGGTACTGGGGATCAAACTCAGGACCTCACACTTGCCAAGCAGGTGTTGTGCCCCTGAGCTACATCCTGGCCCTACACTGACCTTATGATCCTCCTGCCTCAGCCTCTGGAATGCTGGGAATACAAGCATGCACCACCATGCCCAACTCATAAATTTCCAACATCATTGTGAGAGTATTCCTTACGAACAAAACTGATAGGTGAAAAGCAATATATCATTGTTATTTCACTGACAACTAGTGAAACAGAACATCTTTTTATGGGTTTAATCATCATTTGGGCTTGTTCATCTGTGAATTTTCTATTCATATTATTTGCTTTTATGTTTATTGCATTGCTTATCTATTTCTTACTACTTTGTAAGAGTTATTTGCATTTGACTAATATTAACCCATTACTTGACATATCCATGACAAATTTTCCATAATTTAATATTCACATTTTAACTTCAATAATTGTTTTGTATTTCTGTATGAAAACTTTTACAACTGGGCATGGTGGTGCATGCCTATAATCCAAGCATGCTGGGAGGCTGAGGCCAAAGGATCACAGATCCAAGCCCAGCCTGGATAACTTAGTAGCTTAGCAAGACCCTGTTTCAAAATCAAAAGAAAAAAATGAAAAAGGGTTGGGGATGTAGCTCAGTGTGAAGGCCCCAAGTTCAATCCCCAGCACTGAAAAACTTACATATTTATATATCAGATAGGGTCATCTTTTATCCTTTCTCAGTTTCTTTCTCATCCCTAAGTTATACAAATAGTTTCCTAAAATTTCTTCTGAGATTGTTTGCTTGTTTTTGTTTTTGAGTATTTAACCTCTCTTGAATAAACTTTTGTATTCAGTGTAAGCTAAGTGTGCAATTAAAAAGCAGTATTTGTATCACGAGATGCACAAATATGTATAGATGAAAGCCTATCATGTCATGTCATATAGAATCATCACATGCTTTTGTTCTTCTAAATCCATTTCAGTGAGACCCAGTTGCCCCATCAGGATTGCTGGGAAATCTAGTCTGTCATTTCTCTCAGGAAGTACCTTTCATCCGCTTGGGCTCATATAGGACCTCTAGGGCCTACAGGTCAAAGTGAATGGGGATGAAGTCAGTTTATCTCCGAGAACTTGCTCTTCCTGACTACGTGATCTATTGTGGGCCAGCAACTCCTCTATCAATGTTTACATTTTCCAAGTCCAGGCCTTGGTAGTGATGTCTTTTCTGACTCCCATTTGGGGTGCAGGGTTCCTGGCCTGCCTAGGTGCATACATAGCCATCACTATTGGAGTTCCTATCAGTTCCTGGGCTCCCGGTGTATGCCACACTCTCATTCTGGAAAGCACCTTTCCCCCTCTTTCCTAAAGGCTGGATGTCCCTCTCTTTTCCTTTTCTAAGTATATAACCTTCATCCCAACTGCTCTATGAGATCTGGTTTAAATTCTCACCCTTGGGACTAAAAACAAGACACAGTAATAGTGGGATAGTAAGGGGTGAGAGTGTAATTCGGTGTTGATGAGGAGTCTAGACTATGTGAACAAAGATCTGGCTAACCATTCTCTGGGTAAGAAATCATACACCAAATCTTTGATATGGCTATCTCCAAAGACTGAGAGTTTGAACTTCCATTTTTTTTTTCTTGGTACCAGAGATCGAACTCGGGTCCTTGTGCTTGAGGGGCAGGTAGTGGAATGACAGAGCTAAATCCCTGGCCCTGAACTTCCATTTCTTAATTCTAAATCTTTTGAATTCCTGAAAATTCTTTACAGTTAGAAAAATAAATATTTTTACCAAAATGTCACAAAATGATAGGAAGGATATTGACAGCCAATGAAAACCTTCTAATCAAAACTTACAAATATTTTCCATATATTTACCCTTGAAATCACCCTTTTCAGAAACTTGGGAGCAGGGGACTGTGATGACACAATAGTGAACAAAAAGCTATTAGGTATGATGAAAAGGTCCCTGTATTAACAGTTAGGTCATTTGGGTTTTCTCCATGGCTTTGTCAAGAAATAATTGTGTAACTTTGACAAGTCTCTTACCCTCTGGGCTCCTGATTCTTTCCCACATTCTAGACAGTCTCCAACATCTCCTTTCAGAATTTTATAATAAATGTTATTTAGAGATTCTTATTTGGTAGCTACCAATGTGGGCAAGTATTGTGGTGTTTGTAGCCATAAAACATGTAGGCTGACTTTCCTCCTGAAAGGGTGGATGTGTCTGCCAGCCGTTCTTTCAGCCCTTCCTGATTTTCAGCGATCACTGAGCCAAATGCTTACAAGAGATTTAGCCTGGAAAATGCCTCACTGACTAGACGCTGAGATTTGCTCCTAGCATCATCAGGTTAAACAGACGGCCACCAGACCCAACAGCTGAGCTGGCTCCTTCTGGGCAGCTTGCCAGCATTCGAACACAGAGGCACGTTCACTCGACACCAGGATCTCCACAAACCAGGATCTGGCCTTGGCTCACTTTCTCTCCTTAGGCCTTTGAGGCCTGAGCAGCTGTGCCATCATGTCTGGGTCACTGGAGAAGCTGCCTCCTCTCCGGGGAGATGACTCTGAACCACTGCTCTCGAAAGCTAATTGAGTTTCTGTAATAGATTTGTTCTCAGCTTCAACCTTTTAACAGTCTCACTGAGCTCTGCCGTGGGCAGCACAATTGCTTCTCGTCTCCTACTCTTCCTAATTGAGTAGTTCTCAACAAGGTAAGAGAGCAGTCTATTTCCACATTTCTGAAAGCAAACTCAACCCACCTCGCTTTTTGCCTTTTTAGTTGAGGTTTCTTGACGTAGCACTTCAGAGAACTAGACTGACTGTATTAGGATGGTGAAAGATAATGCTGTTTCTCCACAAGAGAATCAAGTCTTTTATCCCTATAGATGAAGCTGCAGCTATGCTAGTAGTTTGGGCTAGAAATTGTGAGATTTCCGGATTGGATAGGGTCTTGATACCACATTATCAGATTAAATTTTCATATACCCCATTGTTTCATATTAAGATATGAATATATCAAAAAAATAAAATAAAATAAAATATATGAATATATGACTTACCCTAGTTCCTGGTAACCAGCTCAGCTTACAAACATAGTCTTTCAATCTTTTAGTCAACAAATATTTGCCGAACATCTGTGCTCTATTTAAAATTGGATGGCAAGAGAGAATGTAATATGATTCTAGAGTAGCTCTTGGAGTTAGAAATGCTTACACCCTAAATGACAAAAGATTCAGTCTCATCAGAACCCAGAATGGCAAGCCCAAGATGGTCATGCGTGCCTGTAGTCTCAGCTACTTAGGAGGCTGGCGCAAGAGGATTACATGAGCCCTGGAGGTTGGGGCCAGGCTGGCAACACAACAAGGACACAATCTCTTTTAAGAAGAAATCTCGACTGGGGCTTCAGCTCAGTGGTTATGCCGCCTGCCTTGCAAGCACAAGGACCCGAGTTCAATCCCAGGTACCAAAAACAAAAAACAATAACAACAAAAAAACCTCCTATAAGAAGAAATCTCTTTGGGTACAATTTGGGCAACTACAGGACTCTTCCCCTCATCTAGTCTTTGCCAACCTCGGTTGAAATGTGATGTTTTCTTCCTAAATTTGGGGCATTATGACAGCATCCCACTGGTTGGAAATTCAGGCTCTAAATTCATATGCTGTGTTACTGCCCTTGACCCAACTCTTCTCTGATCTACTGCCCACCCCCGCCCCGGATGTCTAAATCTTCCTTGTGGGATTCAGGAAGCCTCAGCTGCCTTTCTCCATCACCAAAGGAGTAGGAGGGCAGGTCTTGGTGAGGCCGAGTGAGTGTCCGATAGACATTTGCTTTGATTCAGTGATGTCTTAGCTGTGGTCCCATTGCAATTACAGTGATGTCTCGGTTCACAAGCTTAGTTCTTTCCATGATTCTGATCACAAATCAAACTGGACGAGAACTGAATCAGATTCAATGGTTAGGTTCAATGTTGACCTAATGGAAATTTGATTCGGGATTCTTGTCCAGTTTGGTTTGCAACCAGAATTGTGGAAAGAATGAAGTTTGTGAACCGAGGTACCACTGTACCAGAAGTAGGTCTAACCAGTTACTATTTCAAAAAATTCTACACATTAACCTGCTGTTCCCCCATCTAACCCAGTTTGTCAGACACTCAATTCAACTTTAGCATTTTGAAGATATGGTCTTTTTGGAGAGAGGAGGTTATTGGGGATTGAACCCAGGGCCTTTGCCCTAAGCAACATTTCTCCATCACAGGGTCTCACTAAGTTGCTAAACTTCCCAGGCTGGGCTTGAACTTGTGATCCTCCTTCCTCAGGCTTCCAGGGTGGTGGGCTTACAGTTATGAGCCCCCATGCCCTGTTTAGGGTATGTTCTTTATCAACAATATCAGCCCTACATGCAAGCCAACTATTTAATCTAGTGCCTACCCAAAGTTTGAGGAAATGCTGGCTGGCTTCAATTTCCCTACAGGCAGTATGATGTTGGTTTCCTAAGAGAATTTCAAAGTTAGTTTTGCTTATTTATGATTTTTACCTTATATATTCTGAATTTATAATCTTGGCCTTTCGAAGATGTGGTTCCTTGGAATTTTTCTGTGTTCTGTAGTTGATGTTTTTCTATTCTGTGTTCAATGACTTGATTGCTGAAATATAGTTGCAGTATCTAAATGAGAACTTATGAAAAAAAATTCTTTTTTTTTGTATATCCTTTTATTGGTACATTTTAGGTGTACAATTTAATGACATTCATCATTGGAAATTTGCACCTTTACATAATCTCTCTTGGTTCTTAT
>NW_004624777.1:9455255-9475000 GCF_000247695.1 Heterocephalus glaber
ACACACACACACACACACACACACACACAATATAACACATCTTGTAGATATTCTGGATTTGATGCCTCCTGCAAATCTGTCAGCCAGGCAAACTCTCATGACCCTGAGCCTTTTGATTTTACATTAAAGAATTACATTTATTTCATACAAAATATTTTCTAGTGCCCACTAGAATTTCCACCAACTCCACCCATGGAGACATAGACAAAATTAGAAAAAGTCCCTTAGCAACCTCTCCCCAACGTTCAAGGTATGGACAGTGCTCTCAGCTCTCCTTCAAAGTCATGTGCTTTATGCCATGTTTTTTAAAAAGGCCTCTGGATTTGGTTTCGTAACTCACGGAAATTTGAGACAGCAGAGGGACAGGACAGGCAGCTGAGGTGAGTGCATAGGTCACAAGAGAGGTGCTGACTTGTAGACACTGCTCAAGGAAGAGGTAGCAAAATTCAAGGAGACGTGGAACTGTAACCCTGTGCAGGAGACATGTCCCCAGCCCCACTTGTTTCTCTCTGGAGGCCACCATTCCCTATCTCTATGGGGTACTGATGTCATCACTCCAAGCACAGTGTCCCCCATGCCTGCCACTGCAGGAGCAAGTACAGCAGTGATACTTAGTCCCCTCAAAACAGAGTCAGTCCCAGAGATAGTGCCGGAGAGGGCCGCTTCTGGCCACTATGGCTGCAGGAGTATGCGCGTGAGGCTGCTTGTGGCCTCTTCCCTAGCATAGAGAGAGAGACACATTTGGAAGCTCCTTTTTGTTGTAAATAAATTTGTGTATGTTTGAGATGTATAATATGATATTTTGATTGCATATATACTGTGCAATGATTGCCACAAACTAATGAACATGTCCATCACTTCACACAGTTACCATGTGTGCATGTGTGTGTGTGTGTGTGTGTGTGTGTGTGTGATATGAGGACACTTAAGGTCTACTCCCTTAGCAGTTTTCAAGTATCCAAAACAGAATTACTGACTGTGGTCATCATGCTCATCCTGTGTGAGAAAACTCTGGGTCCTTCACTGACGTTTTCCTATTTCCTTCATTCTCCCAGGCCTTGGCCACCTCCATTCTATTCCCTCCTCCTGTACGTTTGACATATATAAGATATATAGATAGATAGATAGATTCCACATATAAGTGAGAGTGTGGCATGTGGGTGGTTCTTTATAGCAAGCAGGACAGGCATCCGAGTGTCCTAGTGTTACCTGGTCTGGTGCCCTCCTTTGGTCCTGGGACCTGTTGACCAGTTGAAATGAACACTGGGACTGCTTATGCTTCTGCCCCAGCAGTTTTCAGTAGCTCTGGACGTTGACACCTTACAGCCTGTGTAGTGCTGCGTCAGGCCCCTGGGTGACCTGCTCCCTGACCCTGCACTCTTGTACCCATCTTTCCTGGGCGCACCTGCCTCCTGTGGCCGTCTGGCCACACTCTACTTGCTCGAGCTCCATTGTGGAACCAGCCTGTCCCCATGGCTTCTCAAGTGCCCAGGCACAGAATTTTCCTAGGCTGTTTTCAGTCCATATTCGTTTCTCTCTTTCTCTAGCTTCTTTTGCATGTTTTGCCTCTACCTCATGATTAGGAACTTGTTATGTAGCACTCCCTTTCCCCGTCAGCCCCTGGCCTGGCTTTATGTTTCTTTACAACACTTCACACCCCTTGACATACTACATATGTGTGTATACACGTCTATCTGTATACTAGGGGGCTTTTCTGTTGATTGATTGCTTTCCCCACTAAAGCAACAGCTCCACATGGACAGAGACTTGTTTTGTACATGGCTATATCTCAGCACCTGGAATAGTACCTACAAAATGATAGATGCCCATAAATATTTGTGGAATGAACTAACTCTGTGCTGCCCTCTGATTATCTAGATGCTTTAGAAATCTATTAAAGTGTGCCTTGTCCACCATTTCCTCTTTGGAGACCCCAGAACAACTGGTTCTGACATGCTCTGATAGCGTATAACTCATCGTACCTACATCTCCCCTTCACCGTGTCCCACTGCTAACTGTGAACTTGAATGCAGGTGTTGGTTTCTACTCGTTTTTGTATCCTAGCAGCTCCATATCCATAAAGTCCCTTCTCATATTAGACCTTATGGTTGGCGGTATCTGGAATCTCTCCAATGAGTCTTCACGTGGGTATGAATAGAGGTTTGCGTTGTAACTCTTCTGTGTCCCTAAAAGCACCATGCACGCAGAGCTGTTCGGGAAAATACCCTGACTCGCTGGGAGGACCTAAAGCACACCGTAAGGCATCACTGCCGTGACCATGGCTCACACGCACACACGGAAGAGCATCGGAAAAAAATGGGCTGGCTCCTCCTCCTCCTGCGCAGGCCTGCAATGTCCTGAGGCCTGCACACCTCCTCCTCGGATTTGGACTGAAACACCAGAGCCCACAGCCACTCCCAATTCATTTCTCTCCCATCTCTAAAACCATAAAACTAACAACCACCAACTGCTGTTGAGCTCTTGCTATCATGCCAGGAACTGATTTAGTGCTTTGCATACATTTTCTCAATTAATCCTTCCTTGCGGCATGGACTATTTTATCTTCCTGTTACACGAGTGGAAACTCCGGCACAGAGAGATTAAGCAACTTGCCCAAGGTCACACAGTGAGTAATTAATTGCTGGGTCTGTGGTTCGAACCCAGGCCAACTGCTCCAGAGCCCACATTTATAATCTCTTTGCCTCACCACCACCACCACCACGTGATCTGCTTAACATGTCTAGTGACAAAGGCTCTAGTAGCCAGGTTAGCTGGCTGTCAGGTCCCATCCATAAAGGAGGCGTGATTAGAAATTTAGAAAATAAAAAGTCCCGGCCTGTACCTGAGTGCCTGTTAGGGTGCAGTATGCAGGGGCCGCAGGCCGCAAGATCCACCTGGACCCATATCCTCTTGGCCCAAGGCTCCAAAACAAGCTGAAGCACAGCGGTGACTGAAATGTGCTTCCTTGTTCCCTGTTTGCAATTTTACAGCTCTCCAGTAACGGGCCAGGCCACAGGACAGTTCTCCTACGAGGTCAGGCGTTTATATTCCCTCTCTCGTCTTTGCTGTTAAAACCACAGAATTCTGGCTACAGAATGAAATGGTCGACCTAATGCGTGTAACCTGGAAAGTCATTCCATGGACTGAAGTACTTGATGGCCATAATACGTGGATGTCAAAAGGATAAGGAGACAGTTCTCTGTTTCTAATTTTATTCTTAGAAAATGATGGTCCTGAGCTATCTGTTGAGTGCTCCTGTGGATTAATTCCAGTTTTTCTTTTGTAGAGGAGATCTAAGGGAAGTTTTTTTTTTGTACTGGGGATCGAACTCGGGTCCTTGCACATGCGCAGCCGGCGGCGAAACCACTGAGCTAAATCCCCGGCCCTCTAAGGGAAGTCTTAATCTGCTTTATATTCAACTCTTATCTCCACACTGGGAATTAAAAGTAGAATACCGGACTTCTACTCACCTCCTCAGACTCAAGGCTCAAGTCGCTTCGGGAGAAGGCTGGGCAGGAGCGGCTCCAGGTCTCAGAGAGGTTCAGCTCCTTTTGCTGACTTTCCAAACACCTGCCTCTGGCTAATTTTCCATCCAAGAGCCCCATCTTAGCCTGTCCTGAAATGCGTAGTCTTTAGTCTATGATTCTTGAATGACATTTAACATTTCCCCCCAGTCCTTTTTATTTGTAATGAAACTCGATTCTGAATCCTTTCAGAATTTATAATTTTGAAAATTTTCTACATCCTCTAGTTGTTTTTCTGCATGCTTTTTCTAACTCCATGTGAAGGTGGGGACAGAAGTAAAGGGCCTTTATTTTCTTTCCCTTTAGCTGGTGGGAATTGCCCTGGTATATTCCCTTGGCTTTCCTCGTCTCCCTCCCACTCTCCTCCTTTCCTCTTCTCATTGCCACATCTTCTTCTCATCCTCTTTCTTTTCCCCAGTTCTCTTTTCCTTCCCCAAACCAGTGGCAGAGACAGCAGCGGGAGAGGGACCCGAGTCAGGGTGGCACCTTCTTACCTGCTCACTCCCTTTTCCCATCCGGAGATTCAGAGGGTTGAAAACATGCCCTTCCAACATCCAGATGTTGCCGATGTCATGACATTAGGAGAGGAGGGCCCTAAGAGGTGAATAGGCTTGAATGCTGGTCCCTTATGAATAAGACCAAGGCCTTTATAAGAGGCTCAGGCAGCCTGTGGCCATCTTGCCCTTCTACCTTCTGCAAAGTAACAGCGTATCTAACTACAGAGACAAAGTGTTCTTCCCCTCTAGAGGATAGCACCCTCTCCAGACAACCCAATCTGCTGGCACCTTGGTCTCATACTTCTCAGTTTCCAGAACTGTGAAAAATAAATTTCTGTATTTTATAAATTGATTAGTCTCAGGTATTCTGTTACAACAGCATAGATTAAGACAAGATTCATTCCTCTAATAACCAATCATCTAATCAGTCTAGATCAGAAAGGGTTAGAAACCTCTGTGGAAACTCCCACAGCTTTGGGTTTCTGGCATCTTCAGTCCAGCCAACTTAGCGTAGCTGATGAATCTTGTGTCTTTTCCAAGTGCAAGACAAAGTATACCTGGGCCTCAAGCATGCTGGGCAAGGGCTCTGCCACTGAGCCAGGCTCCCAGCCTGTTCTCCACTGGGCAACCTTGAAGCCATAAGACCTGAGTCACAATGTGGAAGCAGCTTTGGTCCCTGAGCTGTCATTTGGAGGTGTACCACTTACTAGAGTCATTTGGCCAGGAACATCAGCTTCTAACTTTGTGTGAATTAAAAATAAACTCCTGCTGGGGATTTAGCTCAGTGGCACCGTGCCTGTCTTGAAAGCACAAGGTCCTGAGTTTGATCCCTGATACTGAGAAAAAAAAAGAAAAAAGAAAAAAGAAATGAACTTCTATTTTGTTAAGCCAGATTGTTTTACCTACCTTGTTCATACTGTGTGTGTATGCACACATGTGTACATGCATGTGCAGGGAGGTGTATCCTGTGACCTATGTTGTAACATGTATTTTTAATGTAGATTTTGGTAAAAAAACATTTGAAAGTCACTGTCTTGGACACTGTAGTAATTCAAAATGTATTGTGTTGCTCATTCTAGAGACAGAATCCTAGACCCTACTGAGAGCTCCTGAGTCAGGATCTTAGAGTCTGGGAATCTTTAACATGTTTAACAAACTCTGTAGATGAACCTTATGAACATTAAAGTTGAAAAACCACTTTAGCTCTGGCAGTGAGAAATGTTTTCTTGGCAGCCTCGGGGCTGTTTAAACTACCAAGCTTCATACCTATTTTCTTTGGTCACTTTCCAAAGCATGAATCTTTCCCTATTCCTCACTCCGTGTTACTCTGCATAATCTTATCACAATAATGTTCTGTTCTGATTCACATAATCTCTTCATAAGAACGCCTCCCACTCTTTCTCTTCTTCCTAAGCACTTTGACTGCCCTCTAAAAGACCTGTTGCATAATTGTCGAATGCCTCAATCCCCACGACCTTACCTTCTGTCATTTTCCTAACCTCTTGGTTCTTCCTTGAGTTACCTATTCTGCTCTCCACTCAAATGGGAGCCATTCATTTTCCAAACTTATTGTCTTCCCTTTGGGGTTGGCAAATGGGCAAACTCCCTTCTTTAGTATTCATTGCCGCTTCTCAATCATGATTTTCCCACCCTTTGGGCAGGCCTCTCTCCATTAGAATCTGTTGGCTGAAAGTAATAGAATATCCAATTACAAGAGCCTAAACATTACAGCATTTAAAGGTTGAGTGATAATTGGCTAATTCAACAGGTCTTCCTGTCTTTCTGCTGTATTTTTTCTACCATGTAGAATTTTATCCTCAGACTTTTTTCCTTACGGCTGCAGCATAGCTGCATTAGCTCCAAACATCACATCCCTCACGGTTATGTCTCTATTAGTCCTTTATAGCTCTTGTAACAAATACTATGAATGTGGTGCTTAGAATAACAGAAATTCATTCTCTCTAGGGGCTAGGATTAAGGTGTTAGCAGGGCTATACTCTCTCTGGAGGCTCTAAAGGAGAATCTGTTTGCTTCTTTCAGTTTCTGGTGGTTACAACATTCCTGGGCTGCATCATTCCAATCTCTGCCTCTATCTTCATATTGCTCCTCAATCCTCAACCTCTCAATCTCTCTCTCTCTCTCCTATCCATGTGTCTTTTGTGTATAGAAATCTCTCTCCTCTCTCTCTCATAAGAGAAACTTGTAATTGCATTTAGGGCCCACTTGGACAATTTCAGGTTTTGGGGGTTGGCAACTGATACCTGTTGGGGTCATTTTTCAGACTAATACACTGTCCAAGAGTAGAATGGGCAATTTCTGCTCATCTATAATTTACTAACAGGAGGAAACTCTTGGCCAGAAGTCCCCTGGGGAATGGCTCCCTAGACCTATTGGCTGGGCTTGGGTCATGAACCTATGTATGTGGCCTCTATTGGGGAGGAAGGCTCTACCAGCAAGAAAAATGACAAGAGAGTGAGGGAAGATGTCTGGTTAGAAATCACCAAGCTCTGCTCAGGACTCCCGTGGGGGCTTCTGGTACAGCTTGTGTCATTAGGCCACACAGCCTCTGCCATTCCATGGCATTCTTCTCTTTTGGTTTTCTGCTCACTCCTCAGCTGTGCAAACTGACATCTTCTTTCTAACTGACCCCTCTAATCACTGGCCACTCAGCTCTTCCAGTGACCTTCCTTACTCCATGTCTGCCTTCCATCTTCACAGCTTCACCCTGACCCTGAACAGCAGCAAAAGCTGCACCTTCTCTGGAATAACAAGAGCAGGCAGCTGCCCCTCATCCTGGCCCTTCATCCTTCCGGCTGGCCCTTGCTTACTCAGGCCACTCCGCCCCAGTCTGCCTATCCACCAGGGACCTTTGTCTTGAGTTTAATCTGCTATCTGAATATATCGTCTGTATCCCAAATTCTTTTGGCCCTTGGCCCTTGGTCCTTCCATTGAAGTTATCTAGCAAAACCCTAATCCTGTATGAACTCCACTGTCTACTTGGGCAAACATTTTCATTGCTTTTCATTCCCATCCCTTCACTCTCAGCAGATAGCTTTATTTCACATTTCACAATTGAAACAGAAGAGAGCTGATAGAAACCACTCAATTTCTCACTACTAATTTACTCGCCCATGAACTGAGATGTTTAACCTTCTTCCATCTTTATGACAATAGAGTGGGATTTCTATCTCTAACGAATGTCTGTTTTCATGAATAACTCTGGAAGATTCCACGTCCCATTGTCTTTCCCAATTCCTGCTTTCCTCTCCCTGACAGAGCCGGTAGAGGCTTAGGGGCAGGTCTGTGTGAAAAGATGGAAAGTTACCCCAATTACCCATAAATAACTCTGTCAGTTTTTGGTAATTTTTAAAAATCATCCTTTCTCCCTCGTTTTCTTCTCTAGTCCTTTTGTTTCTGTGCACCTTTCATTTTGTTTAGAAACCAAGTCAGAGGAAGAAAGACCTCCTAACTATGTCTCAATATCATCAAGCATTCATCCTATCTCCTATATTTTCTATTGTTAAAAGAAAATATGAAAAATAAAAAGTAATTTTTTTGTTTCACTGCTTTCCATGGGGCACAGAAAATATCCTCTGGAGGGAAAACCTGATCATTTGTCTCAGGATTTGGCTTGAATAGAAAAGAGGATCTTGCCAATGGTGGTCAAAAAAAGAAGTGTAAATCCTCGGTATATTCCTGAAAGAATTAAAGTCAGCATACTGTAGAGATTCCAGCATAACCATGTTTACTGCAACACATTTGTGATAGCTAAGATAGGGAAATATCCTAAGTGCTCATAAACAGATGAATGGATAAACAAAATGTAATATATATGTTATATATTATATATATATAATTTACATATATATATATGTGTGTGTGAATATTGCTTAACCATAAGGAACAACAAAATCATGTCATGTGCAGGAAAATAGATGGAACTGGAGACCATCATGTTAAGTGAAATAACCCAGATTTGGAAAGACAAATATCACGTTTTCTCTCATATGAGGACTCTAGAAAAATAAAAAGTTGAAAATTTAAAAAGAGAGAGGACATGAATGTAGAAGGGAGACGATTGGAGAATAATAAGAGGATGGGGAGGAGGAAGAAAGATGAGGGAGGAATGGGAAGAAATGATCTAAACGTGAGTTGTGATCAAAATATATGGTGAATGTTTAAATTTAAAAAAATTTATTATAGTAAATGATTCATTGCCATTAATTCCCCTTCAAAATACCCCCTTCACATTGAACACACTTATCTCATCATTTTTGGCACTTTCTAAAGCAGTTCTCAAAGTCTTTTTTGAGTGCCTTTATGAAATGTGATTTAAAATATATATATATATATACACACACACACACACACACACATACACATACATACAAATATGGTGAATGCAGCTACCAAGTGCCATCCAAAAGAAAAGCAGGCTTCTAAAAGCATTACAATGTGTCTTCAACCATCTTGTCCATCAGATCTGATACCACTGACTTCTGGCTATTCCCCAAAGTCAAAATGACCATGAAAGGCAAATGTTTTGAATCAGTTCTGGACACTAAGGGAGCCATAAAAGTGCAACTAAAGACACTCGCAAAAGAAGAACTGCTTCAGAAAGTGGCAAGAACAATGGGATAAGTGTTTTAGAAGTGAGGGGGAGTATTTTGATGGGGCTTGATGGCAATGTGTCTTCTATTGTAATAATTTTAAAAATTTAAACAGTCACTATATTTTCAGTAACACTTCATATGTTATATTCACAAGCAAATATGCCAAAACAAGACACACTATTCTGTATAGTTAATAGGCATTTTTAAAAAAAGTGTGTGGGGGGTGACTTAGTCCCTCACTCTGCCCTTCTTTTACTTTGCTGCCCCAAAGGAAATTCAGGGGGCACACCTGATTGTTTATTCTCCTGCTTAAAATACCGCAGTGGGTCCCTTTCAGCTTTATCTGTCACCTGTGGTCTGCCACAGTTCCTATGGCCCTGCATGGCTTGCAGTCACCCAGGCCACCCAAGCTTCTTTCACGCTGGTTCTTTTTTTCTGGACTGTCCCTCACCTTGTCCTTCTAGTATACACCCACCTCTCAAGCTCAACTTGGGAATCTCCTTGTCCTCTGTAAAGCTTCCTGTCCCCCTTCACCTCCCTTCTTCAAACATGTTTCCTTCATTTCTGTCCCCATCCAAGGACGTATCATAACATTTATCACTCCTTATTGCAAAACTATCTTATGTTTGTATCCTTGGACTTTGACTTGATTGTAAGCTCATAGAAGGAAGGCAGTGTTCTGGCTCACTCTTTCACTGCCCTAGTAATTCTCCAACATTTTTTTTTAGTAAAAGAATCAATTAATACAGAAATAAAGTCAAGCCCTCAAGTCTCTCTCCCCTTCCCAAATCATTCATATTTGAAGCTTCGGTGTGTAGGCACACAGAGCCACTCCCTACTGCTGTTTTTTTGAATGAAGGAAGGTACGACTGTCCATCCAAGGTGGCTGTCCTCAACCAGTAGTACATCTGACCATGAGTCTGAGTTCAAATACCCATCCGCAGCTTGCACTTCCGCAGTCTGAGTTTGCACTGCATATGTGCTCTCTTGTGGTTTATTTTTGCTAACTCACTGTCTGAGTCTTCAGTCTCCTCCAGGTCCTGTTTACTTTGACTATTCAGAACTCTGTTCCTCTGCTGGTGCAGTTTACATTTGGAGGAAGTTTTCCCACTGCCTGTGCTGTGTAAATTGGTTTCCAAACAATCTTGCCCACAGTCTCCATTAATATTGTACTGGAGAGCAAGGCAGGATAAAATATTCAAAGTAGCAGAAGTTACTTTTTAGGATGATTGAATATGATGAAGGAGCCAAGGACAAAGGGTAATTTATTCCAAAGGAAGTCAACACCTTTGCTTTGCACTAGCTCTTGCAGTTAAAAAATAAGGCTGGTAATTGGACTTGCTTTATGAAAATCTCATTAGCATTAACATATAACTAAAATGCACAGTTCCATAGTTAATTGCAATCCTGCACTGCGGTTAACAACTACAGTGATGACATTTGCATATTGCACATAAAATTAAAAATGCATGTCAGATAGGTGCTCTTTCAGGAAAAAAAAATCCTTGAATAACATTGCATTCACTACAATAATCGGAAAGATTTTGAATTTGAATGGAAATTATATGTATAATATGAGCTTTAGAAAGACAGAGGAGCCTGATCAAAGAGGAGGGGAGACTAAATCTGAAACATTGCATAGTCAAAACTCTAGCAGCTGGGATCTTCTTCAAGGACAGGGACATGTAATACCGAACTGTGTGCACTTTGTGTGAATGTAACCCTTTCATTGGGAATTCTCTCACTTTGCAGGCATCAGTCTCATCTTCGTGATTTCCTCTACATCATAAGCTCCTTGAGATCAGACACTTGATCTTTTTAAACGTTTGTCTGTTGCCCACAGTGCTCTGCATATAGCAGATGTTAAATTATTTGCAGACAACCAACTCAAGCCCTCTCTACCTGAATCCGTGTAGAGAAGTGGTTCAGAGTGATGTTTCCATGTCTGTGTGACTCCGGGGTCTACCATTTCCCTGAGGCCTGTTATCTCAACCTCCTTAAATCCTCACTTCCTCTGAGGAATGACTTCTGCCTAACAGGGATTCTGAGAAGATACAGAAAGATTGAGCATGTAAAGTCTTACCACAACACAGAGCCTGGCTTCTTGCAAGTGCTATTATTATTGTTGTTACTGTTGTTTTGGGGTTAAAGATGTTGGGGAAGGGCATGTTGAAGTTGAACTATAAATCACTTCATATGTCAGGCCTGATGCTGGCTAACCACAAGACAGAACAAAGTTATCATGAGTAATATTACTTGCCACGAGGGCTCATTACTTTTGTTCTATTTCACTAAGAAAGAAAATGAGATCCTGAGAAGAGAACAGAGTGGAATAAGAGAATAATATCACTCTTGAGGTGGATGACACAAGGCTCATTGTCAGGCTTGGTGTATGAGACTTTTCTGTGACCCTACGCTCTCTCCTTTCAGAAGACAACAGTTGGTCAGGTTAGAAAGGCAGAAGTGACAAGAAGGGCATTCTGCAGCACATTGGGAGAATTCATTCACTTGTTTGTTCATTCATTCATTCATTCATTCATCATTTGTGTAACATTATCATGTCCATGCTATGCCATGCACTGTGCTAGGAACATTGAGGGGCACAAATGACCACGGATGTGGACCGAAACAGTATGCAAGTGGAGATTCTGGGCTGGTGAAGACTCGGATCTAGAGATAAAGATGTGGGTGTCATCAACATGGAGAAGTGTAGGAACACCAGACACAGGTGAATTCCCTGTGGCTGCTGGCTGGAGGGATCCCACTTAGGGATGGGAAAGGAATTGCTGCTGAGGAAGGAAACAGAAGAGGAGAGTGTGACAGTTAACTGACTGTGTCAACTCGAGTAAGAAATGCCCAACTAAATTGGATTAGCATAGTTCTGGGTGTGGCTGAAGGGATTTTCTGAAGAGAGAAGACCCACCCTGGGTGTGAGTAACAGCAACCAATAGGCTTGTGGCCTCAATGAAATAAAATGTGGAACAAAGAAATAACTCTCCCTTCTGTTTCTTCAGAGGAGCTCTAGTCTTCACCTTCGCCTTGGATGTCCATCTCCTGGCTTCCAGGGCAGACTCTTCAGCCTCCGGATACAGACTCATGTGGGACCCTACAGGAAACTCCAGCCTTTGACCTTTGACTGGATCTTTTGGCTCTTCCACATGCCGACAACACTTTTGCACTCTTCCACACCTGACTCCGTGGGAAACCATTGTAAGCCTAACTTGTAAATCCTTATATATTTATATATTATATGAAATCTGTGGTTCCAGTGAGTACTGACTAATACAGTGAGCTATGGGAAGAATAGGGGCAGAGAGGCGTAGAAAGGAGAGAATTTCCAACTGTGATGCGGTAGTTGCCAGAGTCAGCTCTGTGAAAGGACAGTGAGGGTCATCACTCATGGTTCTGTGAAGTGGCACAGATGAGGTCACACCAAGGGGTGGAGAATGAGAGGGTGGGGAGGACATGTGGGAAAATATAGTCTGTGCTTCAGCCCCCTCATCCTACGTGGGTCCTGTTCATTCAAGATCCAAAACGTTAGCTGTTCTGCTGGAGAGCCAACCCTATAGTCATCTCCAATTCAGAGCGACAGGCTTTAGGGCCAGGGATTTAGCTCAGTGGTTCCAATGCCTGCCTTGCAAGCACAAGGTCCAGAGCTCGATCCCCGGTACCAAAAAAACCCAAAAACAAACAAACAAAAAAACCCCGACAGGCTTTGGTAGAAAGGGTTGGAAAGCACTACTTCGGGTCAAGGCAGTGTACCACATTGTCCTGGCTTTTTCAGTATGTCAATAACTTGCAAGGCTTTCCAATTAGAAACAAAGAAAATTTTACTAGTAATCTCTTTAAGCCTAATCCCCTGCTATTCAACGTGAACACGTTGACTTTGCACATGTTGCTGGTTTCATCAGGACTGGTTCCAAAGACAGGCCTGGCCCTGACCCAGGAGCACAGAGGGGTAAAGTGGGGTGTAATGTTACTGTTGCTACTCGCTGCCCTTCTCCAGGGGGCCACTGTGCACTTGCCTCCTGTGGGCTGCGGTTTACAGAGCCCAAGTCCAAGAAAAAGCAGCATTGTCTCACAGCTATAAATCACAAATTGCATTTGTGGATTTTCCTTTCCTGCTTCTTTCTCATGCTTTTTCTTGTTTTCCTGGCACAAGGGCATTTGCTTCTAGAATGGCCGCTTATCTCAGCTGATTGCTATTTGCTGATACTGGGCTCATTCTGTTCTGAAAAGTCACATAAAGGAAAGAGTTTGTAATTCTTCCTGATGCTACGTTAAACTTACTAGCACTATGTTTCAGACATCTAAACTGCCTTAAAACCCAGGCCAAGCTCAGCAAGTGACCTTCTTGGGCACACACACTCTACTCACCTCCTTCCATAACCTTTGTAGGTGTTGCTGTACCACAGGACTCACTGTCAGACCTTCAGCCCTCTCCACCTTGAGGCTTTGGGTTCCTGAGGCCTCTACCTCCATGGGGTCCAGAATTTCATATGTGGCATGTCTTGATGAGGGACAGTAAGGAGCTGAGAAATCCCTGACCAGCTGCCTCTCATGCTTGATGAGTCACCTACAGCCTCACCATGGGCCAGTACTGTCCCTCTGCCTCCTTCTCCCTGTCAGGATTTGCTGGAGAGAAAGCCACACCATTTCCAAAGGTGCCATGTTGGCATCTCTGTCACATGCTGTTTCATAGCATCCCCAAGCTCCACAGGACTGTCTGAAGTGTATGCTTAAGGACTTTATCCTGTCCACCCCGCTTCCTCTGCAGGAGGCATTTCCCATAAATGTCTGGCCCAGTGAGCTGTGTTGTGGCAGCCATTGCTTTAGTACCAATAGGCTGGCCCTTTTCCAGGTTCTCATTGCTGGCCAATCCATCTTGCCAGTGAGTCCTCAGGGTTAGTCAGAGGTGACGCTGATGAAATCTTAGGCAGGTCATGACAGCAGGGCAGATCCATGCCACCAGGGCTGAATGGGCCTGACCTCCGCTTGCAAGAGCTACAGTTAGTTCCCAAGCTCAGTGGCTGTGTTAGCGCGAACAGTATGGAACCAAATCCAGTAAGTAGCATGGATTCATCACTAGGCTAGTCTGTTAGAGGCACAGAAGAACTATAGGTTAGTTTCTATAGGAGTTTTGGCCCACAGCCCAGCTTCTTAATTGAGTTTAGTTTGAAAATAAATGCTTCACTGGACAATGACACTTATCAACTCTTTTTCAGAGGAAACTATTTTTTGTTTTGTGTAGGCTAATGTGCAACTTTAATAATCTTATCATTAGTCCTGAGTAGTGTATTTATTATTTAAAGTTGTCCTTCATCTTTTTATATGTATTGTTTTCACATAGCAGCAGCTGGTGGATGACAGCATGAAAGATACTAGATAATGCATACAATTGAAGAGGTTGCATGTCTTAGGAACCAGCTCCTGGTCTTCCTGTGTCCTGGCTTGAGCTATTTAAAGAGTCAGAAGAAGAATGTTCTACAAAACCTTGCTTGCTCTGTGATGATGAAGTCAGACCGATCTCCCCACAAGCCGAACTAAAGCTGCTATACAACTGTGGGGTGACTTTGGGGACTCGGAGACATTTGGGGCAAGCTGAGTCACTGCTATGGCTCAGACCCACAGCTTCTGTCACCACTGTGGCCAGTTGGTGATACAATAGAGAGTTAAAAAAAAAAATAGAGAGTTCACTGTGGTAGGGCTTGGACAAAGGGCCAACCATGAGACTGTTTCCCAAGCAAAGAGAATAAAAAGTAGTTTCTAGTTATTTCTTCTTGGGAGGAATTTCCTAATGGAAAATGCTCTTCCATTAAATAGGGTTTTGTCTGTAAAGAAGTTCACTGCTTATGACTGACTATCAGGGTACATTCCCATTGGTATCTCAGAGCTGGAAAATGACATCTGTCATCACCAGTTTTTCTGAGAAAGAAGTATCTTTTCTCTATACTGGTCAAAGGCCAAGTCATTAATTGTCAACCAATAAAGATACAGCCATGGGATAAAAAGAATGAAGAGTTTTAATTGCTCTGAAATTCTAAATAGAAAGTTTTACATTCAGTTACACATGACGTAGCAGAAAATTCCAAGGGATTGAAGTTCTTTGGCCAAATCAGAATTTGGTTTGTTTAACATTCAAAGTGGATTATTTAACATTCCTTAGAAGTGGATATTGGCTGGGAATTGCACATATGTTTGCTCTACAGAGGCTTGTTCAGTTTACTCTCAAATGGATTATAATAAGATGAAATGTATGTGTTTGTATATATTTTTATCAGTCTAATATATCAATAATAAGGTACTTTATTTTCAAAGATACAAAGCTTATGTATGGGTAAAGGTATTTATTATATAAAATAAAAATATTTTCTAAGTACGCTGACATTTTATTATCATGTTCTGCTATGAATGAAGAATGTAGCTTGAGAAAATAATAAATAAAATGAAGTGAAGAAATGTTGGCCAGCTACACAAAGAGGTCAGCAGTTCAAGATATGGAATCTGGCTTATGTCTTTTTCATGCCCAAAGTCATCTTTATAATATTGTTGTACAGTCAAGGTTTTCCCCAACATAGAATATATTGATAACATTTTCAACCCATTTTTACCCACAACAGCGTAATGTAAATTCTTGTGTACATTTTAATAATTGTTTGGAAATTATTAGATAGCTATGCAGAGTAAGAAGAAATTACTTTGTATGTTCTATGTTTTTCATTACAGATAAGATACATGCACATAAACAGATAAATGTTTCAAATTTTGAATCTTGATGCTTTCCTGAGCTAGTGATATAAAGTATCATATAGTCTTGTGATGTTAGGCAGAGGTAGTAAACCTCAATTACCAGTTACCCGGATGATTATGAGGGTAAGCAATAGATTGTATTGTATAGGTAAGCTATGATGTTTGGCATTTTAAATGTGCTAAATGCATTTTCAACTCACAATATTGTTATAGTTTGAATCTCAAAAGTTCCAAAAGGCATGTGTTGAAGGTTTAATCCCCAGAGTGTGGCACTATTGGGAGGTGGTAAAACCTTTAGGACGTGGGGCCTAGTGGGAGGAAGTTGGGTCATTGGGAGCACACTTTTGAAGGGGATTTTGGGAACCCCCTTCCTCTCTTTCGTTCACTTCCTGGTTACCATGAAGTGAGAGTTTCCTCTGCCACACACTCCCATCAAGATAGGCTGCCTCACCACAGGCCCAAAATCAATGTAGCCAACTGGCCATGGACTGAAACCTCTGCAACAATGAGCCCTCTTTATAAGTTGCTATCTCAGGCATTTTTGTCACAGTGACTGAAAGCTAACACAGATATTAGCAACATCTATCTATCTATCTATCTATCTATCTATCATCTATCCATCTCTGTGTGTGTGTGAGTGTGTGTGTGTGTGTGTGTGTGTGCCAAGGTCTGGAAATTCCTAAGTCAGCTCAAGTGTTGGTCTGAGGAGGCTGGAGAAGAATAGAGAAGTAGCATGACAAATTGATCTTATAGTAATAGATTGCATTTGGGGACAGTATCAGAAATCCTCTTTGATTTTTGTGTATAACTTAAAGAAAATTTTATACTGTTTCAGACAAATAGATTAACAACTTATATCTTACAATATAGTTGTGTTCAAAACAATACTATTCTTCGTACATGCTGACCTCACATTTGAGATACTGGAAAAGTGACTTATAGAATAATGTGGAAAGCAGCTTCCCCCTTCCAATACTGTGATTATGGGAAAAAGATATGAGCCTTTGATTTCACATCCATGGTCATATACTGATTCATTCATTCGTTCATTCTTGCAAAAAAAAAAAAATGAATAGAGTTCCTAGTTGCCCCAGTAGTCTTGGAAAGGGTGTTTTATGCATTGAAATATGTAGCAAATTAGTATTAATTATTGACTAACAGAAGAATCTGAATTAACAATCAATATAAGAAATCAGGAGTAGCTCAGAGCACCTCCTGAGGCATGTCGTATAAACTGGCTATGTACAAAGTAAAGTGGACATGCATTTTGTTATCTAGGTAGGCTGCCTCTAATCAAATTGCCAAAATGCATCTTTGAGGATAAATAGGTAGAGAAGTCCATCAGCAAAGTAAAAGTTTTCAAAAGTACGTGCTTTCCTTTGGGAAGATGGGTAAAAATAGACTTGTTTGTAGAGGGCTAAGAACAGGAAGAAACTTGGCATAGAGACCACAGAGAGGGTCATGAGTTTACACGATTAATAAAGAAGTCAACATATGATCCAGAAGTTCAGAGTCAGCACAATCTAAATAAAACTGCTCCTAGAGCAGCAGCTGTTTTTTTATGACTCATTTAAGATGCCTTAGAAGTGCTAGAACTAAGGCTTGCAGGTATAAGAAAATTAATTACTCATGAAGCTGCATTTAAAGGCAGATTTCTAATACAGAATGTCAAAAAAGTTTGCTTTCTGGTGTTGTCTGTGCATTTTTTGTTGAAATATAAATACAATGCAGATTTCTTTTTTAATGAATTTTTTGATGCATTTTAGGTATACAATATAATGACATTCGTCACTGGAAATTTGCACCTTTACATAATCTCTCTTGGTTCTTATTTTTTCCCCATTCCCCTGCCCTCCCTTCAACCCCTCCATCCCTCCCTATTTACAAAGACTTTGTTTCCAGTTTTTCATTTCCTCAAATTAATTCCATTCCCTTCTTTCCTTTCTCCTACCCCTCCCACTTCCCCTTCCCTTTTGCCCCTTTTCTTCTTATTTCACATTATCTAGTATAACTTTTAGTCCTTATTTACACTTTTAGTTTCTCACACTAGAGAAACTATTCAGTATTTACACATGTGTCCTATTTATTTCACTTAAGAGTATGGCCTCAATGTGCATCCATTTATCTATAAATTTCTCAAATTTCTCATTTTTTATGGCTGAATAGTACTGCATTTTATCAAGAAACCACATTTTCTTTATCCAGTCTCCAGTTGATGGGCAATTGGGCTGCTTCCAAGTTTTAGCTATTACAAATTGTGCCTCTATGAACATGGGTGTAGGTGTACATATATCACAGTGGTATGATTCTTTTAATTCTTTGGGGAAGATCCCCAGCAGGGGAATAGCAGGGTCAAATAGGATTTCCAGTCCTAGTTCTTTGAGGTATCTCCATACTGATTCCAACAGTGTTTGCACCAGCCTACATTTCCACCAGCAGTGAAGCAGGGTTCCTCTTTCCCCACATCCCCACCAGCATTTATTATTGGTTGATTTCATGATAGCAGCCATTCTTTCTGGGGTGAGGTGGAATCTCAATGTTGTTTTCATTTGCATCTCTCAAATGACCAGTGATGTTAAACATTTTTTCATATACTTATTTGCTACTTCTACTTCTTTGTCTGAGAAATGTCTGTTCATTTCAGATGCCAATTTTTGAATTGGATCATTAAATTTGGGGGGGTCTGATTTTGTAAAGTTCTTTATAGATTCAAGATAGTAGACCTTTATCTGAGGAAAAGCAGGTGAAGATTTTTTCCCACATTGTGGGCTGTCTCTTCACACTGTTGGTGGTTTCTCTTGCTGTGCACAAGCTTTTTAATAAGAAGAGATTTCCGCTTGTTGATTGTTTGTGCTAGTTCATGTGCAACTGAGGTTTTGTTCATAAAATCTTTTCCTACACGAATGTCTTCAAGAGTTCTAGCTAACTTTGTTCCAGCTGATCCAGTGTTTCTATTTTAATATTTAGATCTTTTATCCATTTTGATTTTAGTTTAGTGCATGGTGAGAGATATAGGTTTAGTTTTAATCTGTGGCAAGTTGAAACCCAATTTTTCCAGCACCATTTATTAAAGAGGCTATCTTTCCTCCAGCGAGGGTGTTTGGCTCTTTTGTTGAAGATAAAGTGGTGGAGTGTGTCTGGAGTTGTTTCTGCAACTTCTAATCTGTTCCACTGGTCTTCAGGTCTGTTTCTTTGCCAGTACCATGCTGTTTTTATCACAGTAGCTTTGTAGTATAGTTTCAAGTTGGAGGTTTTGATACCCCCTGCCATGTCTCTGTTGCCTAGAATTGCTTTTGCTATTTTAGGTCTCTTCTTATTCCAAATGATTTTTTTGGATTGTTTTCTCAAGGTCCATGAAGTATGCCACTGGAATTTCAATTGGGATTGCATTGAATCTATATAGCAGTTTTTGAAATATGGCCATTTTCACTATATTGATTCTTCCTACCCAGGAGCAAGGAATGTCTTTCCCTTTTCTGATATCATCTTCAATCTCTCTTTTCAGAGTGCTATAGTTTCTAAAGAAGAGGTTTTTGATTTCTTTCATTAGGTTGATTCCTAGGTATTTCAGTTTTTTTGGATACTATTGTGAAAGGAATTGTTTGTCCTATTTCTGTCTCAGTGGGGCTGTTGTTCATGTAGAGGAAAGCGATTGATTTTTGTGTGTTGACCTTGTATCCAGCTACTTGACTGAATTTAGTTATTAAGTCTAGGAGACTTTTGGTGGAGTTCTTGGGGTCTTCTACATAGAATATCATGTCATCTGCGAATAATGACAATGTGAATTCTTCATTTCCTATCTTTATTCCTTTTATTTCTTTTTCTTGTCTAACTGCTGTGGCTAAAGTTTCCAAAACTATATTGAACAAGAGTGCTGATAGTGGACATCCTTGTCTTGTTCCTGATTTTAGTGTGAAGGAGTTCAATTTTTGAGCATTTAGTATGACATTGACTGTTGGCTTTTCACAGTTGGCTTTTATCAGATTGGACTGTCTATTCCAATTTTTTGTAGAGTTTTTATCATAAATGCATGTTGGACTTTGCTGAGTGCTTTTTCTGCATCTATTGAGATGATCATATTGGCTCTATTGATATAGTGTATTACATTGACTGATTTGTGTATCTTGAGCCATCCCTGAATCCCTGGGATGAATCCCACTTGGTCAGGGTGTATGATCTTCTTGATGATTTTCTGCATTCTATTTGCCATTATCTTATTAAGGATTTTTGCATCTATGTTCATTACTGAGATTGGCCTATAGTTTTCTTTTTCAGTTGGGTCTTTTCCTGCTTTGGGGATCAAAGTGATGCTTGCTGGGATAGGGATTTAGCTCAGTGGTTTTGCCGCCTGCTATGCAAGC
>NW_004624777.1:9485638-9576091 GCF_000247695.1 Heterocephalus glaber
AATAGGGAAGGGTAGAGGGGGTGAAGGGAGGGCTAGGAATGGGGAAAAAATAAGAACCAAGATGCATCATGTAAAGGTACAAGTTCCCAATGAGAAATGTGATTGTGTTGTATACCTAAAATGTACCAATAAAAAATTTTTTAAAAAAGTATGTGTGATTATTTTAATTAAAGTTAAAGAAAATTTAAAATTTAATTTCTCAGTCACTTTAGCCACATTCAAGTGATTCAAGTGTTCAATAGGCACAGCTGGGTGGTGTCAAGAACAGCAGCACCAGAATAATGGCAGGAGCCAAATGATGGAAGGAATCACCCAGCAAAACAGTAAGCAAAGCCTTAGGGGCACAGGGAATGTTATGTGCAAAGGCTCTGTGGAGGGAGACACAGTTTACAAAATGCAGTTGTAATGACAGACCTGGGATTTTAGCTTGGTTAGAAAGAAAAGAATGAAAGAAGGAGGCTGATGGATTGGTAGAAAGGTGAGGAGGGTGATCACTGCACGGAAAATCCAAATTCAGACTCAGTGTAGTCATAATAGCAGGGGCAAGCTGAAGGTGTAGTCAGAGAGCAGGTAGAATTTTTCTTTTTCCCTTGTGGTACTAGGAAGTGAACTCAGGTCCTTTGCCCAGAGCTACATCCCCAGTTTCTTTTCTTCCTTCTTTCCTTCCCTCCTACCTTTGTTCTTTCCTTACTCCCTCCCTCTTTTCCCTCCTTTCAAGACAGGGCCTTTTTTTTTTTTTTTTTTTTAACAGGGTCTCAGTATATAGTTTAGGCTGGCTTTGAACTCACTATGTAGCTCAGGCTGCCCTCAAATTTGTGGGAATCCTTCTGCCTCAGCCTCCTGAGTGCGGGGATTATGGGCATGTGCTACCACACCTGGCTTTTAAATCATGGCAAGCTAAGTCACTAAATTGCCTAGGCTGGGCTTGAACTTTCAATCCTCCTGCCTCAGCCATCCAAAGTGTTGAGATTACAGGTGTGCACCACCATGCCCAGCTGAGAGCAGGAAGTTTCAGTCAATGATTTTCTCTGTAGAGCAGTTGCAGATGATGATAAAGTGCAAACGTGACACCAAAGCTAGGTAATTGGGAGGGAGAGAAGGTGAAGGTCACTGGAGATGTGAAAGCTGATACTTAGAGGATGGATTATCATATGGGTCCATTCTGGATTCTGAAATTACTGCAAGGTTGACTGAGGTTTCGATGTGAGTGGAACAGCCTCAAAGACTGAATGGGAGGCCCAGAGATGAGTCCTACCAGTAGGGGAGAGGAGGTATTATCAGATGATCCGACACTAACTCAGAAGAGCAAGTGTCAAGAGTAGTGGAGGAAGGGTCTGGAAATGGCAGCAGGAGACAATGAAACACCACCCCCCTTGGGACCTGGTATGAGAGAATAAACAACCGCCACATGAGAGACTCACAGGAGAAGTAGTGTCCACAAACAGAAGCCAGGTTTCAGTTGGAGCAAGAAGTTGAGGGGACTGTTCAGAAAGCAGAAAGTTTGTTGAATCTGCAGACACAATAGTTGCAGAAGGCATGGAGGGCTTAGGCAGATGAAGAGGAGCAACAGACATATCCAAAGAGCAGTGGGGATATCAGAGCTAGAGGGCTAATGACTGAGGTGGACTGCTATTCCAGCATCAACTGACAAAATAAATGGACAGGCCTGGGAGTGACTGTCAAATGGGAGGGGAACTTGACTCACTGAACCTGGGTTGAGGCTATCCTGCAAGACTTTCTGTACGCAACACTACTAGGGATGTTTGTGAGCCAGAGGTGGCCCTTTCAGCCATTGTACAGCTTGGCTAGTGTTGGTCTCAGCAGTTTTGTCTTCAACACCTACCAGAATATTGGCTATCTCAGAGTTAGATATAAAGAATTCCAAAAAGAGATGGATCCTACATGAAGTGATACGAACCTGAGAGGTTGAATATTAATTAACCTAGTCCCAGAGAGTGGAATGTTGGTAATCTTCTAAGTTTCATATCTGTACTTGAGAAGCCTGGGGTATGGTGGTCCCAGGAATCTACAAATGATGTGCAATTTTCCAACTTTTCTGAGTCAACAGCATGTCCTCAGAAGTCCCTAACTGTAGGTCAGAGGAGCTCATATCAAATATAATCACTGAGCTCTACAATTCAAGAAGTCTAGGTTGTGGCACATCCTCAATCTTTTAATTGTGAAAACTTGCAAAAGCTGCAGGTTATCTGTTATTTTTTAACTGAGTTCTAACAAAATATAGCTAGAAGTTCTGTCACAGGATTAATAAATATAAATTATTTGGGAAGTTATTTATTATTTCAGTTATATGACACTTCCCGCCAATGATAAAGCAATTGTAATGACTAAACCCGAATCAGTAAAAAAGAACTGATTGGTACAGTTGTAAGTTTTGCCAGAAAATGTTTTACATTTGCTGAATTTCTTACATGCTAACCAAAAAGGATTAGTAAGGTAAGTACACAGTGGCCCATATTTATGGATGCAGAATGTGAGTAGTCTTGGAATATAGAGAACAAATCATCAAATCCACCTATTCTATAGACTGGGAAACTGATACCTCCAATGATACCTTCTCCTCTACTGAAAAACTTTAGAATAAGACTTAGTATCAAGAATGACAATGGTATTGTAAGCATTAATCTCTAATATTACAGAATTATAGAATCTTAGGCTTTGACTTACTATAGAGTCATTTGGTCTAATGTTAGAACTCCCTTGACAGTCATCTGTGCCCCATTGACCACTTCTCCTGATGGGAAGGACATTGGACTCTCTTTCTGTTCTCAGTGGCTGTTTATTATTAGAGAGTCTATGCTTGAGTTGGTGTTGTTATCCTTATGAATTTCATCCATAGACTCTGTCTTCCGGAGCCAAAATCTACAAGTATTCACCTACAGTTATGGTTGCTCTAATTCTCTTCTTTTCCAGGAAATATATCTAGTTTCAGGGTTAAATGTCATATGTGGGACAAAGGGGAAATAAAGAAAGGGGAGAGAAAATAGTGTGCTGTTGCTAATTGTGGAAACTCAAGGAGTTAAGAGTTTACTCTGGGTCATTAAATGGATACTTCTCAACCGTTGGGGTTAACATGTCCTCATTACTTCCTAATTGTAGATTAGAAGATCTTGTATCAAATGTGTTCACTAAATTCTGTAATTCAAGATCTTGGTTGCAGTGTATCCTTAATTTTTAAATTGAGAAAAGAACTAGCTATCTTGAAAAAAAATCTAAGACTGTTAATTGTAGCATGAAGCGGAGTCTTAGGACGCAATGGAACAAAAATGTAGACTTGTTACTTTTAAAGACTGTGTCTCAGATGGGTAAATTAATATCAGAATATGTAAACTTCACATTGCACTAAAGCACAATATTAGTCAAAACATTATAGCTTCGTGGTATAAAATAAAATTATTACTCATTATTTAATTCCATCTTTAAATGAAGAAAGAAAATGCATTTTTTCCCACCTCTTCAAACATTAAAATTTCAGGAAACAGCTGCTCTAGTAATGTATTCTTAGCTAAGATTTAAATTTTATTTTGGAAAGCTACATGTGACATTTTCAATGGTGAGGGCCATAAACATATGAATTTACTTTGATTTTAATCTTAATTTAAAACCTAGAAGAAATTCTTTCCTTTTTTCTCTACAAAATTTAATACATGGATGGTGTGTATTTAAATATCCACTAACATATTTTCTCCCATGAATTCAAAGGATAAAATTACTTATTTTCTTAACAGAGAGGCGGATAAATATACACATTTATCTGGCAAATGTAACCACAGATATTGATATTTGTTCAATGACTGATTTATGTACAGACAGAAGTATTTTTAAAACATAGTCTAAGAAACCAGAGACAAATAGATTTGAAATGGAATTTTGTTGCTTACAAATTGCTTTGCGTCTGGTGGGATTTTCAAATTCCAACTATAACTAGATTTGGCTCTATGTAAATTTGCTGTTGAAAGATTTCAGACTATGTAAGCCTATAGCCACTTCTTCACCCAAGCATTACACGTCATTTTGCCTGATGAAAAGTGGAGAAAAATAGATTCTATTTATTAGACTGTCCATAGGAAAAGCAGGTCCAGTGAAAACATTTTAGCTAAACATTTGCCATTTGTTTGCTAGGATGATGGTAATGTTGAATTTGAAAGTTGTATGTTTATGTATGTTAAAATTAAATTTGGTAATTAGTTTATTTTATACAACGACCATTCAATTTATTTAAAGCCCACTACATGCTAGGCATCTTGCCAGGAGCTGGAGTTGGAGAGGATATATAGATGAATATGGTAGTCCTCATTCTACTTGTGACTGATGAAACCAATAGCTGAAGAAATAATTATGACATAGCAAGATATAAGATATGCAAGATGTTGTTGTAATATATAACATATTGTAACATAGTAGAAAGATTTAAATACAAGTTCCATGTTAGATGAGGGGTTTGAAGCTATATACGCTAAATCAATCAGATATTTGTAAAACTTAACAAAAAATGTTGTAAGATAAAATTGGCCAACTTTAGTTTTCCACATTTCTAATTTAAACAAAGTGCATTGTTTCTTTCTTTCTAGCTTTCTAAGCATCTTAATTTTGACCAAAAGCTATCTAACAGCTTTTTCAGAGAATGTCATGGAAGAGATCATTTTGAACTGAGCCCTGGGGAAATAAGGATTTTCTGAGCAGTAAAGGAGCGGCGTATTATTCCAAGCATGGGGATTTGCAGGTGCAAAGACGATGGGGCGTGCTCTGTTTGGGGAATGGGAAGCATTGGGCTGCTTGTTGGGATGTGGGAGGGGACATGGTAACAGATGCAGCCAGAAAAGAGTCACAATCAGGCTGTTAGTAGGATTTGTATTTGCTTATTTTTTTCATTTTTATTTGTAAATAATTTCAAATTTGCAGAAAAGCTGCAAGTATAAATAGTATAAGAAACCCAGATCCTTTACACAGATTCACCTATTGGTAATATTTTGTCACATTTGCTTTTTATTTGATCTTGCTTTCTCTTCTTTTCATTATACATACATATGTAAGTGCATATTTATATACACACATGTAAATTTTTCAGTAGTATTTGAAAGTAAATTGATTACATCATCATACCCTCTTGGATTTCTGCTTTTTCTAAAAATAGGATTATTCTCTTCATAACCACAGAAGAGTTATCAACTTCAGGGAATTTAACCCTAATATAGTACTGCTTGTCTAACCTGAAATTAATGTGCCAGGTTTTGGAGTTGAAGCAGTAACATCTTTTATAGGAAATTCCTCTCCTAGCACAGATTCCAGTCTGTGATAAAGCATTACTCTGAGTTGTCATGTCTGTTTAGTATTTTAATGAAGAACATTCTCACAGCCTTTGTGTGGCTTTTATGACATTAACTTTTTGGGGAACAACATAGCTCATTTGGTGCAGAGATTTTATATAGGGGATAATGCATGAAATTTAGGTTTTAGAAAAGTCATTCTAGAGACAATTTAAGGAGGGGTACAAAGTCAAGAGACTGTAGGTAAGGTAATGAGATAGGAGGCCCTTGTTGCAAATAATTCCTTCTAGGCAGTAGGCAGAAGTGCGGATATAGTCTTGCCAGAATCTTTGAAAGCTGAGGCCATTATGTGAGTGGAGGAAAAAATACAGAATCTGGGTCTTGGGTGAGGTGCTTTAAAAGAAAGGTACACCCTAAAGTGCAAGCCCAAGGAAATTGGTAGAGAAGCAAGATCCAGATCTAAAACAGTAGGCTTATATTTTGGATTATAGCAGAAAGCAGATGAGATAACCTGAAGATCCTTTCCCAAAATGGTACATAAAATGTGCAGCGGAACTTAAAATAAAGGAAAGTAAATCCCCAAGAATGTAACTCTAAGAGGTAAGAAAAGCTTAAAAAAAAAAAAAAAAAGAGTTTGAGCTGATATTCTGGTGAATTGTGCGTGCGTGTGTGTGTGTGTGTGTGCGCGTGCGCGTGGAGGGTGTGTTTCTGGACTTAATATGACCTACGAAAACCCACTTGGATACAAGACATGAGACTTTGAGTTCTAGTAAAGCAGAGAGTTGAACAAGACCCGGGCATAAAGCCAGGATCAGTAATGGCATCGACCTCCACTTAAAAAAAACAAAAATCAACTATAGACTATAAGAGAGGATAAGGAAGCTTGTGGTCTTGGCCTGGGCTTTGGATGGAGGGAGGAAAAGCTTCGTGTAAGTTTTGATGTAAATTTAGACTGAGTGTTCTAGGAATCTTTCACCCTGGAAATCAACATCAGAAGAAGCCAGTGACAAACCATGTTTGTCCAATAGAAGCAGATGAAAAACTGCTTTGGAAAAACATACCCTCAACCCAATCCACACAAGATTCTCACAGTAAAGCCTTGCTGAAGAGGAGTTCAATCAAAAACAGTGAAACACATGTGGGGAGAAGGAAAGCCACTATAAGCAAAGATCTGCAAAGATGAAAAACAGCATGGGTGATTCCCAATAAACTTCAGAAAATAGAGCTACTGACTTAAGACTATGAAACAAGCATTTAAACATGATTAAAGATTGTTATGGCTTGTGTTTAGATGTCCCCTCAAAGCCTCAGATGGCCATAGGTGGGGGCTTTTGTAGAGGTGGCTGGATCTAGAGTATGTATGATGCTGGAATTAGTTCATGGTGCAATGCCAGGTTCAAAGGCACTAGAATTAAGAGTGTAAATGCTACCGTCCTAAGTGAAGGACCCTAGTTAGCAAGACAGACTCCATATTGCTGCTTGACCCACCTGCCTGCCCTTTAGATGAACTCAGAAGGAGGAAGCTTAAAAACCTCCTCCCCTTAGAAAGTCTCTTTAGAAATAACAATTAATCAACTATTGTTTTGCAAATGTTCTAACAGCAGGACGTTCCGCTTCTGTACCTTTTGCTTGCTTTACTAGTTCTATCCCATAGGGGGGCCTAGAAACTGTTGGCCTCAAAGGTGTATAAAACATGTTTGTCAACCCCTAGTCGAGGCTCAAGTCCGATGCTCAGCTCAGGTTCCGGCCGGTAATAAACTCCTGTGTGGATTTAATATCGGTCTCTGGTTGGTTCTTTCTCACTGGTGCAACACTAAGTAGCCTGGATAAGATATAAGGGATAAAAAGAAATGTGGTTGTCCCTTGCTTGGTTTGCTACCTTCTGCCTGCCATGAGCTGTTTCTTCTCTGCAATGCTTATCTGCCATACCACCCTGCAGGGTAGCTCCAGCAGACTATAAACTGAAACCTCTACAAACCGTGAGCCAAATAAACCTTTCCTCCTTTAACTTTGGGTGTCAGCATTTTGTCTCAGCAACAAGAAAAGTAACTAAGACAAAGATATAAAAGAATTAATCTAAGTTATAAGAAAATAATAAGAAACTTTGGGGAGAAACTGAAAACAATGTATGAACAAAACAGAGCATTAAGAAATACAAAATATAGCTTTTTGCTCATGGATGCCATCAAGGATGCATTGTTAGACTTTCTTCCGACTACTGTCATGGCTAAGTCATGTCTCCTAAGGAGCCCAAATAGCCTCAGAAGCTCTTCATTGGAGGACTGAGCTTTGAACCAATAGATGTGAGTCTGAGAAGCCATTTTGAGCAATGAGGAACACTCACAAACTGTGTGGTAATGAAAGATCCAAACACCAAGCGCTCCAGGGACTTTGGGTTTGTCACTCATGGCACTGTGCAAGAGGTAGATGCAGCCATGAATGCAAGACCACACAAGGTGGATGGAAGAGTTGTGGAATGAAAGAAAGCTGTCTCCAGAGAAGATTTTCAAAGACCAGGTGCTCACTTAACTATGAAGATCTTTGTTGGAGGCATTAAAGAGGATACTGAAGAACATCACCTACACAATTACTTTGAACAGTTGGGAAAATTGAAGTAATTGAAATCATGACTGACTGAGGCAGTGGAAAGAAGAGGGGCTTTGCTTTTGTAGCCTTTGATGACCATGATTCTGTGCATAAGCCTGTCAGTCAGAACTCCCATACTGTGAACAGCCACAACTGTGGAATGAGGAAAGCCCTGTTGAAGCAGCAGGTGGCCAGTGCTTCATCTAGCCAAAGAGGTTGGAGTGGTTCTAGAAATATTGGTAGTGATCATGGAGGTGGTTTTGGTGGCAACGACCATTTTGGTAGAGGAGAAAACTTCAGTGGTCGAGGTGTCTTTGGGTGGCAGCCATGGTGGAGGTGGATATGGTGGCAGTGGAGATGACTACAATGGATTTGATAATGATGAGATTCAATAACTAAATTCAGTAGCATAGCTGGATATAAACACTCAAAAATCAATAGCCTTCCTCTACATGAACAATGAACTCACTGAGAGAAATTAGGGAAACATCACCTTTCACAATAACATTGGAAAAAAAGAAATACCTAAGAATTATTCTAACAAAGGAAGTAAAATTTCTCTACACTGAAAACTACAGTACTCTGAAAAAAAGAGATCAAAGAGGATATTAGAAAATAGATACATATCTCTTGCTCTTGGGTAGGAAGAACCAATATAGTGAAAATAGCCATACTTCCAATATTATTACACAGATTTAATGCAATCTCAATCAAAATCCCAATAGCATATCTCACAGAATTAGAGAAAACAATCCAAAAATTCATTTGGAACCAGAAAAGACCTAGAATAGCAAAGGCAACTTTGGGCAACAAAGGCAAAGCAGGGAGCATCAAAATTCCTGACTTGAAATTATACTACAGAGTTACCATGATAAAGACGGCATGATAATGGCAACAAAACAAACAAACAAACAAAACAACAACAACAAAAACAGACCTGAAGATCAATGGAACAGACTTGAAGACACAGAAACAACCCCAAACACACTCAACCACTTTATCTTTTTTTTTTCTTGGTACCAGGGATCAAACTCAGGACCTTGAACTTGCCGGGCAGGCACGGTGCAAATGAGCTAAATCCCAGGCCAAGCCATTTTACCTTTGACAAAGGGGCCAAATACATCCACTGGAAGCATAGCCTCTTTAATAAGTGATGCAGGAAAAACTGGCTTTCTACATGTCGAAGACTAAAACTAGACCCTTGTCTCTCACTATGCACTAAACTAAAATCAAAATGGATCAAAGATCTAAATATTAAAACAGAAACACTAAATCTTGAGGACATAGGGTTAGGCAAAGACTTCATGAACAAAACCCAGACTGCACAGGAAATAATATAAAGAATCAGCAATTGGGATCTCACCCTATTAAAAAGCTTTTGCACTGCAAAAGAAATCATCAACAGAGTGAAGAGACAACCCACAGAGTGGGAAAAAATTCTAGTCAGTAGTCCCTCAGACAGAGGACTAATATCTAGAAGATACAAAGAAATGAAAAAAGTCAAACCTCCAAATTTAAAGACCCAATCCAAAAATGGATGTCTGAAATGAATAGACACTTCTCAGATGAAGAAGTACAAATGGCAAATAAACATATGAAAAAATGTTCAACATCACTGGTCATCCAAGAGATGCAAATTAAAACAACACTGTGCCGGGGATTTAGCTCAGTGGTTCCGGCGCCTGCCTTGAAAGCGGAAGGTCCCGAGTTCGATCCCCAGTACCAAAAAAAAACAAAAACAAAAAAAACCACTGAGTTACCATCTCACTCCAGAAAGAACGTCTATTATCAAGAAATCAACCACCAACAAATGCTGGCAGGGATGTGAGAAAAAAGGAACCCTTCTCCACTGCTGGTAGGAGTGCAGACTGATGCAACCACTGTGGAAAAAAGTGTGGCGATTCCTCAAAAAAGTAGGATTAGAGGCCTCATTTTACCCAACTATTTCTCTTCTGGGTATCTTCCCAAAAGAATTAAAAGCATCATAGCACAGTGGTATATGAGCATCCGTGTTTATAGCAACACAGTTCATAATTGCTAAATCTTGGAAACAACCGAAATACCCATCCACCAATGAATGGATAAAGATGTGGGTTTTTTATACAATGGAGTACTATTCAGCCATAAATAAGGATAAACTTGAGACATTTATAGCTAAATGGATGCACCTTGAAGCTATACTCTTAAATGAGATAAATTGGACACACATACAAATATTTCATTGTCGCTGGTGTAAGAAACTGAAAATGTAAATGGGGACAAAAATGCATAATAGACAATGTGAATAAAAAATCACTAGGAAGGGGAATGAGGGGGGGAAGGAAGGAAGGAAAAAGAAAAAAATGAGAAAAGAAGAAAAAAAATGGAAATGAGGCTTTTGTAAATAAGGAATGGGAAGAGGGATTGAAGGGAGGGGAGGGGAATGGGAAAAAAAAGAAATCAAGATACATCATGTAAAGGTACAAATTCTCTATAATGAATACGATCATTATGTAAATCTAGATAGTACCAATAAAATTGAAAATAAAAAAGAAATATAAAATATAGCTGTTTAGTTAACTGAGTCAAATAGAAAGTTATTCACAATAGAAAGGAGAATAAGTTGGAAAAAGTTTCCAGACATACGGCACCTGACACATGTAGACATATCTACAAACAATTCTTAATAAAATAATTTCTAGGGCCGGGAATTTAGCTCAGCATTTCCACCACCTGCCTTGCAAGCGCAAGGTCCCCAGTTTGATCCCTGGTACCAAAAAATAAATAAATAAATAAATAAAATAATTTCTAAAGTGTGTACTTCAGGAGAAAAAAATTTATCCAGAGGGAAAGATTTAAGTCCAAGAAGGAGTGATGAACAAAGTAATTGTTAATGCGTGCACTATGGTTTGAATACTTTTACCCTCTCCAAACTTCATGCGATAACACAATCCCCAATCCAACAGTACTGCGAGGTGTTTAGGGACTCTGCCCTTGTGAACAGATTAATTCTACATTAAGGAAGGAGGCTTAATTACCTTATTCATCACTGAGACACTGTACCCAACACCCACAAATTAAAGGAGGAAAGGTTTATTTTGACTCACAGTTTGTAGAAGTTTCAGTCCATAGTCTGGTGGCTCCAAGGCAGGGCAACATGGAGAGGAGCATAGAATAGGAAGAGCTGCTTTCATCCCAGCATCCAAGAAGCAGACTTATAATCAATGGAAGAGCTGGAGAGGGAGATAAACCCTTCAGGCCACACTCCCAGTGACCCGCCTCTTCCAAAGAGACCTAAGCTCCTAACCACAAGTCAGCTATAACCTCCGTAATCCTATCACCTTCCAAAAGCTCCACCTGTGAACACGTGAGGCTTTAGGGCAGCATGTAGGCACAAACCATACAGAGGCCTTGATGGGAGTGGATCTGTTCTTCTCCTCTGGAGGATGCAGCCTTCAAGGCACATCTTGGCAACAAAGAGACCAAGCCTAGCTGGCAGATGCCTTGATGTTGGACTTCCCAGCCTCCAGGCTGGGAGAAATAAATTTGTGTTCTTTATAAATCACCAAATCTCAAGAATTATGTTATAGCAGCATAAAACAGATTAAGATGCTATAACTGAATACATTACTGAATAAATCTTTAAATGATCCTGTCTAATTTAGAGATAAAAGGGAGGAAGAACTAAAATTTGCCTTTTCCATCTCAACTAAGCATTTGTCCTGCATGCACTGTGGCCATAACTTTTGCAATTTCAGGCGTGACAGCAAAACTAGCACACATGTCTTTTTCCTTCATGATTTTTCAGATAGAAGATTCTTTCAAGACAGAGTCTCACTGTGAAGTTCATGATGGCCTCAAACTCACTGTGTAGCCCAGGCTGCCCTTGCATGTGCAGTGTTCTCCTGCCTCAGCCCCCCGAGTTCTGGGATTACAGGTATGTGCTACCACACCTGGCTAGAAGATTCATTCTTAACATAAAATTTAGAAAATTCAGCATACATTTTTTTCTTTCTTTAATAAGTCAAGAACTCTCACTTTTTCACTTAAAGAAAACACTTTATGGCTCCTCTTTGGCATATTCAAATTGCCAGGGGCCGGGAATTTAGCTCAGTGGTGCCGCCGCCTGCCTCAATGTCCTGAGTTTGATCCCCAGTACCAAAAAAAAAATGGCCAGGATTAGTCCTCTTGCCAGGATTACTCCAAGGCCATTATAAAGTAAAGTAAGTGTTACTCAAATACAAACTCTGTGATTCCATGACACTCAATCTAATACCTGGACAGCTGTTTAGTGACTAATGTGCAGGTAGCATATACAGAGTGGATATGGTGGACAGAAGGATGATTCATATATTGAGCAGATTGGAACAGGATGGCATGAGATTTCATTATGCTACTCAGACTGGCATTCAATTGAAAACATGAATTATTTGTTTCTGGAATTTCCCATTTCATATTTTCAGATCATAGTTGACTGCAGGTAACTGAAATTCTGAAAACTGAAAGCACAGATTGGGATGAGGGCTGGAGGTGGGACTACTGTAGCTGTGAAGCTGCCCATTAGGCATGTTAAAAGGTACTAGATTTAAGTGGTTTGTATCTCTGGAGAGAATTAGAGACAAAAATGTGAAAGTAATAGAATATATTACTCCAAGTTCAATAGATTCTGAGCTTTTTTTTTTCCTTAAATTCTTTTATTGGTACATTTTAGGTATACAATACATTTACATTTATCATTGGGTACTTGTACCTTTACATGATGTATCTTGGTTCTTATTTTTTCCCCATTGATTCTGAGCTTTCTGTGGAGAATTATGTGGTTGACTTTGTAAGGCTTCCATATCTGTTTTAGTGCCTTATTCAAGTAAGTGTTCAATAAAAGTTAAATTGAATATATTTCCACACATACTGATTTTTAAAAGGATATATACACTTTCAGTTCTAGAATTTAGTACTTACTGAATACTACTGGAACTATATGAAAGATTTGAGATATGTTTCCTGTCTTTAGGAATATTATAACTTAGTTGAAAAACTTTTAAAGGTCCCAATAACTTGAAAAAATAAAAGGTATGACCAGCTGATTTTTTTTTTCCCTCAGTACTGGGGATCGAACTCAGGATATTGTGCCTGCCAGGCAGGCGTGGCACCACTGAACTACATCCCTGACTCAAAAAGTAAAAGGCAATAATAACTTATCTATGAACAAGTTTTGACTGTTACTCTGGGTGAAAACAGAATGCCTTAGCAGAAATTTGAGATATTGGAGAAGGCTATAAATAGGTGGAATTTTAGTTGATCCTTGAAAAATAGACATCTCTGGTTGAAAAAAAGAGAAAAGAGAGAATTCATCTTTGATATGAGAAACTAACATAAATAAAGGCTTAGAAGCAGGAATGTACATACATATCTGTGTAATGTTGATGACACTGATTTCAATGTAGTTTAAGTGCTGAGGAGGGTTGAGAGAGGGTTGGATAGATCGGTTAAATGAAGCTATGGAGGATCTTGACCTAGTCAGGGCAATGGAATTATATTAGTTGGTGATGAGTAATCATGAGTTCTTCAGTTGGTATGACATAACTTTTATAAAATATTTCCAAGAATAATTTAGAAGTGGTGTGTGAAAGGGCTTGAAAAAAGGAGAGGATAGAAGGCAAGATAACTTGTTAGGACATCTTTAAAGTAATTAAATTGTAAAACAGGTCCAAGATTAAGGCAAAACCATAGAAATGGATAAAAATAGGGGAAACCTGAAAGATATTTTTAAAATAAATAAAAAATTTGCTATCAGCTTGGGAGTAAACACACAAGTAGAAATAAGTAAAGTTAAACCTAGAAGAAGAGTGGTATCCCAGACAAACAGGTCTTAAGTTACTTTCCTCATTGCTGAGACAAAATACTCAATGCCTAAACTTAAAGAAAGAAAGGTTTATTTGGTTCACAGCCCATAGTGGTTTCAGTCCATAATCAGCTGGCTCCAAAGCAGAGCAGCACAAGGCAGAGGGGCAACAGTTCATGGAGGCAGAAGACAGCAAAAGCAACAAGAGACCTTAACAGCGTCTTTCTGCCCCTCAGACTACTAAGGGTGGGTAGCGCTCACACCCTTAATCCTAGTGCCCTTCAGCCTAGCGTTGAACCATGAATCATTCACACACTCTAGATCCAGCAACCTCTAAAAAAGACTGCATGAGGCTTTGAGGGGACATCTAGACACAAGCCATAACAAGGTCTTATCAAGAAGTCAATAATTCATAAAGTCATGGAAATTTAGAAACAGCAAGAAGTTTAGAAATTATATCCACAGACCTCTTTTTTCAGAGATGAGGAAATTAATATACAGAGGGCTTAAGTGACAGTTCATGGTATCTGGTGGTTGACTTTGATAAAACCAACTCCAAGAGGAGCTACCCTGTGAGCAGTTGGGATTGTACTGCTGCTGGAATATTGGTATTGCATGGAGAGACCTACAAGTCATTAGCAAGGGCAGTTGGAGACACAAGAGTGAATGTTCTCTCTAAAGGAGACATTATACAGGGAAGAGAGAAGAGAAGCAAAATAAAATTACAGGAAATATCCACAATTAGGGGTTGATAATTGGAAGAGAGATGGTTCCCAAGGAAGTCAGAAAGGGATAAATCAGATGTGAGGCATAGTCAGAAATGGCCAGAGCCAGATCATGTGGCATGTCCCTTTATGATGAGCTGTCTTTTGTTAATCATTTTGCCCAAAACTGAGTATCCTCCTACATTTTTATGTAAATGTCACCATATACTAATCTTGTTTTCTTTCTGCCAATACTTTGACATTCAATGTTGATTTTTTATTATTAATGTTTCCTAATATAGTAAGCTAACATGAATATTTATCTGAAGCATTGACAATAATTACCTATGTATTACTCTTCTTTCCCTTTTCTCTGCCTCCCCACACTAATGTAATCATTGTTTTCCGTTTTTATATACAAGTTCATCATTCTATGCATTTATGCCTATCAACTGAATTTTTAAATTACCTTTTCACGTTAAAAGTGTATCACAATTTGTATCTAGATGTCTCCCCAGTGCCTCTTGTGCTCATAGGTGTGACACTTATCAATGGATTGGTCTACTGGCAAGTTTATAGCTGAATGTGATGTTGGAAGGGGAAGCCTGCTGGGGGAGGTGGGTCTCTGGGTGTGTGGCCTGAAAGGGCGTCTCCCTCCATCTTCTCCTGATTGCTCCCTACTTCCTGCCTGCCTGCCATGAACTGTTTCCCTTCTTCCAGGCCCCTCTGCCATGCTGCTCTGCCTTGGAGCCAGCCAACTATGGACTGAATTGTCTAAAAACTGAACTAAAATAAATCTCTCTTCTTTCAACTTTTGGATGTCGAGTATTTTGTCCCAGCAATGAGAAAGTAACTAAGGCAAGGGAGTTTTATATTGTAAGCAATCTGTGGAACTTGCTTTTCCACACATATCATGTTGTTAAGATTTATTCATATTGTTGTATGTAGTTGCAGTACATTTTCACTGCTTTATGATATTCCATAAGTGACAAGGCCATACTTTATTTTCCTGCCGATGGCCACTTAGGCAATTTTCAAATAGTTCTGGCTATTTTGAACCGTGTTCCTGTGAACATACTTACACATGCAAGCATTTTTATTTTGTATATATCTGCTTGCATAGATGTAAAATCCTTTCTGTGAGGCACAGCACATTAGAATTATACTAGGTAAATTTCTGATTGTGGAAAATTTAAATCTAAAACAATCAACCACCTTGTAATCCTTGTAGTCTCGTGGAGTGTGTTCTGTAGATAAGGAATATTTTCCAAATGTTTTCATGAGTGGTAAAATTTTGAGCAATAGTTGCTAACTGATTGTTTCCACTGACCCAATTTCATGTCAGTATTATTTTCAAAATACAAAAGAAAAACAGAGGGCTAGAGGCAAGGAAGAGGGGTAACAGATGAGCTGAACCATTAGAATTTCTCAGTAGCTAGTCTAAAAAATTTCTCTTCATCTCCCTGGAGGGTCCTCTTAACCTACCTAGTGGCCCTGCTTGCTGTGAGCCTGTGAACAATCTGAACAAAAAGAACCAAGGAAAAGAACTCTGATTTGTTCACTCAGAACCACTTGATAGTCTGCCAAGAAAAGTCTCTCCTGCTCAAGAGGTTCTGAGCTTGAAAGTGTCTTTGTGAACTCATAAGAAAGACTCCTTCCTTGCGTGGAAATCCTGCATGTGTGTGCATGTGAACATGGGCACAAATGTCAGAGAAAAGTCCATGCTGGACCAATATGGATGTTCCACTGCTCCTCTCTATCTTTCTTTTATCTTTTTGAAGTGTTGAAACATCTTTTCACTTACATAAAAATTGTTATTCTACCTTGTTGCTGAAAATCCCCACTCATCTTCACCTGCAATAAGCATACCTCGAAACTACACAAAGGACATTTTAAATCAACGTAGAACGGCAGGTATGTCTTCCTTGTTCGGGTACTACTTTAGGGCATAGCAAAAAACCGCAGCTCTTTTTCCTCACTGTATCAAATGAAGATGCATTTCCCAGTTTGTTTACCCCCAAAAGTATTGGACTTAAATTGTGTCCAATTAAAAGCTGTGGTTACAAGTACATTCCTATAGAATCAGTGTTATTTGAAAATTATTTACATAACCCCTATTCGATATGGGTCTGAGTGTACTATTAATATTTAAAGATTTTAGACTCAGCCCTATAAAATAATAGTGTCACTGCATGTTTGCTCACCTCTACTTTCTAGAGACAGAATATTAAAATTTGACTGTAAATATGTAGAAGAAGGCAAATTCTTCTTGTAGGAAGAGCATTAAACGAAGCATTCTGATTCTTGTTGAGAATTGGTGCAGCTATTTTTCTGTAGATAAAACAATCTCTTATCTTATGAAGAGCTGCATTAATTACACCTGAAATTCTGTTTCATGTATCCCTTTTCAGAGCCGAGGAGAGAAAAATGTGTGCTGTTGGAATCTGTACTCCCATTTTCTTTTCCTTCTTGGAAAATAGCTTTTCTGAAAGATAAATAGTACACAAATGCCATGAGTTTAGTTGGAACTGAGTGCCAAAGCAAAATGAATTATTCCAACAGCAGCAGTTGCTATAACTTTAAAAAAAGAAAAGAAAATTCTAATGTTATGAGTAACTTTGCTGATAAAATAAAAGAAGACAAAATTTAATGTCAATAGCAGTGTGAGTGTAGTAGGTAATTTTATTTCTTTTTCTTTTCAGGCAAAATAGGGATGGAACACAGTGATACAAGAAAATGAAACAATCCAGGTAGTAAAGGCTGTGGAGATTTCTTCAATCTACACTGAGACAAAAACTTTGGTTTTAGAGGTAGAAACGGGAGTTTTCCCTTTCTAGAATCTGTATTAAGAGTTAAATAACAGTTGTTATTTCTTCCTATTATTTTTATTGGTTGACAGTTACCAGCAAGACACACAGACACATATGAGGAAAGTGAAAACGACCTGTCGAGTGAACATTTACTATGACAGTGATAATATTGCGTATGTGAAATTACCAATACTTTCTGTTTCCTTTGCAAGTCTTCTTGGATTTTGCTCTTTTTGCTATTAAGCGCCACCTCTTGCCCATACACTACCCAGTCATCGGTTTCAGTCAGTTTGCACACACATAAGCCTACTATATAGTGGCGCTGCCTATATGCTGAAAGTAGTGGAAAGAGTCTTTCCTCATTTATGCACCTTTAAGGGAAGCCAATACATGGTATATGATACAAGAAAGGGCACTTTTACTATAGACCTCATTTTCTATGTCACATCCAGAGAAAGATCAGGTCAAATGGAATACTGAGAGTATTACAGAATTAAAAGTAGCAGCAGACAAGCCTAGTATTACTATGAAAATTCAAAATACAATCCTATTACTATTTTAAAAGTAATAAATAAACATGTAGAGCTTTTTAAAATAACTGAAAGCAATAACTAAGTTTCATCAGAGCAAAGCCGGTAGTCCTCTGATGTACACAATGGGTGCATATTTACAAATGGTATTGTCTGGTGTCATAAAAAGAGCCCAACAAACCTAGATTTGAATTTCAGATCTTCCCACTGATTGACTGGTGTCCTTGGCCATGTACCCTTCTGTGTCTCAGTACTTTCCCACAATAGGGCAAATGAATCCCATCTTGCAAGGCTATTGTATGACTATAGCTACTATATAAAGTGTTTAAAACAATGCCTGGCACATATAGGCTTAAAAGTTAGCTGCGTTTGTTGTTTTTATTATTAGTCATCCTGGCAGACAACTTTTCCATCAAATAACTCTAACACGATAAATACAAAGAACTTTTTGGACAACAGATATTGAGTAAAATAATAAAATAGCTTAAATTCAGAGACTACTTTTGATCCAAAGTCAGAAAGCCCTTTTCACTTTCTCTTCTAGTTAGTTCAGTTAAGAGAAAGGACTGATACCATGGAGAACATGGGGACAATACAGGCCAGGCATGGGACAGAAGATCATGTCCAGCAACAGTGTGGCTGCTTCCGGTTTACCACCTAAACCCAGCTAAGTACAGAGCAGGACTCTGAACAGAGACAAACTGGAGCAAAACCTTCATGTCTTAGGCCACCAGGGATGCCTCAAGTGATTCCATGCATTATATCAAATGCAAATCAATTCATATCATCTACAAGAATTAAAGAAGTTTGGAAAATGAGCAATTTACCCAGAAGCAAAGAATTGAGGCAAAGATCTGGGTTCCTCTGAAAAATTTTATTTAAAATCTTTTTTCCAGAATTAGCCCAGTCATTGCTTCCATTCTTAGCTTTTGCTAAGCTGTGGAAACAGAGCCAAACTTACTTCCTTCAGGTTTCTTGTTGGCTGCAAAATGATAGGAGGCCTTTCATCTCCTCCCTGGTGTTGCAATCCTTTCCCTGCGCTTGCCTCATCCACCACTTGCCTCACACCAACAGTTTGCCTCCTACTTTCCTCTCCAGCCCTTCTTCCGGTGTGGCCACTTGGCCCAAGCGCATGGGCTTGCAGGGTGAACTAGACCGGGCTGCAGGCGAGTGGTCACGTGGCCAAGTCCCAAGGCGCTGAGGCACCCACATTGAAAATTTCCATGACGCACCTGCTGCCGTCACATTGGCTCCCATGTAAATAAATGGTCAAATCTTTTCCAAAAGTCATTTTGACAAAGAACAGCTTAAACGGCCAAAGATGTTGACAAATGGGGTGTTATCTAGGAGAAAGAGTAAAGCAATCCATTTGAACGACAGGAACAGATAAGGCCCAGCTCTTTGTCTCCTGCCCTCTTTTACATTAATATTCTTGTGGAGACAAAAGGGAAGAAGAAAAAAGAAACAAAGGCAGATCTTTAGCTCTGGCTGTCCCTGGGTTGATTAGGATGCTGATCTGTGTGGCAGGTTTCTAGTTTTCACCCAACTTCTTGGCTGCTATTCAAAGGATTTAACAGTGGTCTTTGTAAATAGTGGTTTACAAAGCCCATCTAAAAATAGTACATTTCCAGGGTCTGAATCAGCTAAGTGGAATGAGTGGCAATGGCTGTATTGTAAAAGACAGATTACAAGCAAGTTACTGGATGGTATTTTATATTCAGGGTTATTCACATCCGTCATCTGGTTTGGTTAAATAATGCAAACACATTTACCAATGTACATGATTGTTTTGTTTATTTGTGCTCTGGAGAGCCTGGGTGTGTTTATGACAGACAAATGTACATGTTCTATTCTCTGACAATCAAACAAAGCTCTCCCCGATGAGGTAAATAGCTGAGTTAAATAGTGGAGCTGACACTCCTGAGAATCGCTGATGTGACACTATGGTGGTTGTTAATGACAGGTTTCCTGCTTCGCTTGCTGCCCTAAAGGTTTTTGCTGAAGGTGGGAATCAACAAGAGGCTCTAACAACTGGTGGCACTGCTAGGTCTGGCTGAAATCTCTCTGTAAGCCAAGTGTGTGAAAGCTTTCGCCTCACTAGGACTTTTTCACAGTGAGAGCAACTCTGTCTGCTCTTCCATGTCCTCGTTCTTGAGGCTGGACTCTGTGGCACAATGAAGGAAAGGCACTGTTCTTAGACTGGACAGGCAGTGTCCGTGCAGGCTGTGGAAGCCAGGAGTCACTGGCACCTGTCAGAGCACATTTAGACTCAGTGAGGAGCCCACAGGAACTTGACATCCCCACATTATTTTCTGAAATGAAGATGTGGGGAAAGTGCATTGAAGTCTTTCGGAAGCCAGAGCCACCGCTCCTAATGTTATCACTGTAAAGTGGTGGTTTTTTCTATATATTTGGAGGACAGAAATTTTTCTCACACTAAAACACAATATAATTATTTTCTACATAATGATCTTTCTGGCAGTTTGGAGACTCTTCTTTCATACCAGGTGGAAACCCCTGGGCAAAGCTCTCAGTCATTCTGGCAGGTGGATTTCCTCCTAGAAGATGGAAACTGAGAACAGGGACAGCTCTTGAAGAAGTTGGGCCAGGAAATACGATAGGATCTTTTTAAAAAATCCAGCCTGTCGCTTTGGCAAACATTTCTCTTACCCAGATTTTATGGCTTTAAATTGATACATGTTGGGTGGGTGAATTGGACTAGAGACTGTACATATCTCTCCTTTTTATGCTGTGTTACTTTGGAGAAGTCATGGAGTCTTTGACCCCCACAGTATCCTCATCTGTAAAACAGGGAGAATAATACCTACCTGTTATGGTTTGTGTTTAGACTCCCCCCAAAAGCCTCATGCAGATGAAGTGGGGCTTTCTTTTTCAGAGATAGTTGAATCTGGAATGTGTGACACTGAGGTTAAGGGCATGTGATTACCAAACCACCACACGGGAGTGATTAGTTTGGCACCACCCTAATTCTGGTAATCTGAATAAGATAAAAGGGGCAGAAAGATGCTGTTGAACTCTCTTGTTCCCTTTGCTATCTTGTGCCCGCCATGTTGTTTCTCCTCTTCAATGTCTGTTTGCCATCCCTGTCTTGGAACCAGCCGACTATGGACTGAAACCTTTATGAACTGTAAGTGAAATAAGTCAGTTCCCCATTTAACTTTTGGTGCCTAGTATTTTGTCTCAGCAATGAGAGAAAAGTAACTAGTGCACTACCTCACTAAGAGAATTGTTGTGAGGATTTAAGTAGGTAATGTAAGTAAGGTCCTCATCACATAATAATAAATGGTGCTATCATAATTACAATGAGAGACTCTTTGACAGCATTCCTGGGCACAGTATCTCTCACCTGCTTAATGACATCCTAGTCACTCTTAAAAATAGGTATCATCTCACACATTGAACACTATGCAAATGTCTAGTTCCTTTTAAGAATCATCACTATCATCATTATTGTTATCCTGGCTGTTGAAGAATGAACACTCCAGAAAGCATCAAATCAGAATTTCTATTACTTATAATTTCCTTCTTTATCACCAACTGTGTCACAATGGGGGTTAATTTCACTTTTGGAGCTGACTTGAAAGATAACATAAACCATTATTTTGGTCATTCTGGAATTTCCTCAATCTGGCTTTTATTTCATATGCTAAAGGAATTATGCTTTTTCTTCAATAAGGCAGATTTTTGCTTATATGCCTAAAGAGCTAGGAGAACAACATAAATTTCATCTCTTGTTTGAGAATAGATTTTCAAATGAATGAGAAAATAAAACTTAATCAGACATGAGTAAAGCAAGTTGTGAATGAGCTTCACACAGTTATGGGTATGTGAGTAACCAAACGGTTTCCCAAAAGTCATGGTCACAGCACAAAAAAACATCTACCATGTTTTTTGTTTGTATTTTTGTGGCACTAAGGATTGAACTCAGAAATCTTGAGCCACAAGGAATACAGAATATACATCCCCAACTTTCTTTCTTTCTTTGACCACCTAAGTTACCCAGGCTGCTCTTGAACTTGTGATCCTCCTGGATCAGCCTCTTAAGTATCTGGGGTTACATACCAAAGTCTCTGGGATCCACACGCCCAGTTTCCCCAGCTTCCACCACCCACCACCATACTCAGCTTCTACCATGTTTACAAAGTTATAAGAAGTAGCTCTATAAATGGAAAAACCAAGCACACAAAAGAAAATGTAGGTGGTTAGCTCTGCTAGCAACTATTTTCAAGATTCTCTTTTAGTACATGTGCTATGGTATTCTAAATTTACTCTGCAAAGAAGAATCATTGTTACTACTACTATTTATAGTGAGTATCATCCAAAGTTAACTAAGCTCCTATAAACAAAATCTGTTCAGCCCAGTATATGAAAATTTGGAGTTGACCTTTTCATAAAATTTTCACATCACTCTACTTAAAAATCATATGGAAAAGGCAAAGAATTTTGAAAATTGCACAAATTTCATTTTCATTGGCCAAACTGAATGAATTCCTTTTCTTTCTCTTTAGAAGGGCACATCTTGCCTCTAAGGAGTTTCTGTTTTAAAAGGGTTAAACTCTATAAACCAACAACTAAAAAAATGATATGTTCTCTTCCAGTTCATTTGAGATTTGTTTGCTTTGCTTTTTTGTTTTATTGTAAGCCTATCTATTAATGCACCAATGATCTAGGCATCCCTTTCCCCATTCTCCTGGATCTTGCTGGGGAAGAAATTACTTTCATCCAAAACCAAGACAGTACCATAAGTGCCCAGTGAAATGCTTTCAGTCACTAAGACAATGGCAAAGATCACCAAGGCTGATGAAAACCCACATCAGAATGGGATGAAGACATGGCAGAGAAATGGTGTTTGTTTATGGTAGATGAAAGCAGTGTTATGGGTTGTATTGTTTCTCCCCAAAATTCACATGTTGAATCATAACCTCAGAATGTGACTATGCTTGCGAACAGAATCTTCAAGTGAGCGAGGAGACCACCCCTCCATATGGAATTGGGCAACTATGGGTAAACTGTGTTATTAGGCAACTACGGGTTAACTAGGTAACTATGCTCTTTGTAGAATGTACCTGAGTAGCCATGACAACTTCTCTAATCTGTCATCAAAGAAGCCTAAGGGGCTGAGAAAATCCTGCCAGAAGTCTTTGCTGTCCTCCTCTCCTCTGCTCTGCTTTGTGTAAATTCTGCTTGCTATATTCCCAGAGAGACTCCAAGGGAATTAAGCCCCGTAGATATAAAAGAGGTATATAAGGAAGCATAAACTTCTATTTGGGTTTCTCAAGACTGACAGAAGTCATTCGCTGAGCCACCAGCATCATTAAAAGCCACTTTTTGCTTCTATCTTCATGTTAAGGAGTTGTCTGTCCAGGGTCCTCACTGTTTCCTACTTCATAAAGAGGTAACTAAGTTAAAATGATGTTGTTAGAATAAGTCCTAATATCCAATGTGACTAATCCTTGTAAGAGCAGGAGATTTGGACATATCCATGCACAGAGAGGTTAAGTGATGACAGAGGTAGAAGACAGTCGTATGCCAGCCAAGGTAACAGACCTTTGAAGAAACTGACCCTCCCTTCATTTCTGACTCCTGGCCTCCAGATTGCAAGAATATGAATTTCTGTTGCTGAAACCACACAGCCTGTGACACGTTGTTAGGGCAGCCTTTGCAAGCTAACACAGCAGCCTGACAGAGGAATGAGATTTGTTTAGGCAGAGAAGAAAGTATAAAGAGTGCCACACTTCTCTCTCTCCTGTTATTAAATACATAATTCTTGTTTGCTTTTTGTTTTTCTTGTTTATGTCTGTGGTCCTACCATTAGGTGTAGAGGATTGGGAGGTGGTGGGGAAAAGGGAAGTAAGAAGGAAAGTCAGAAAGGAAGAAATGAAAACAGAGAAAAGAGACTATTTGATAGCTACCAGTGTTTTACTATGAGTCATCAGGTATAGAAGAAGCATCAAAAAGCAATAACTATGAAAGCAGTGAGCATTTTAATAGGGATGGCATTAAGAATAAGGAACTACAGAACATCTAACAGGATTATTGAAAATCTCAAATTTACCTCTTCTCAAGAAAGAAGACTTTATAGCTCATTTGTGGCCTCTTGATAAGTTCAACTTTTATCTTCTGGAGATAAATTTGAATATTATCATTATAGTTATGACTTATTGGATATTTATAACACCCCAGGGTTGCTTTCCTGCCATATTATTTTTTTACTGTTGAAACACTATTTTTTTCCACAGTGGATATAATTGGTATAAATGTAATATGAAAGCATTTATATCCATAGTGAGGACATGGCTGAGCTATTTAGTCAAATAGGACATGTCACTCAAGTGATTCTCATTGTCCTCTGAATATTTCCACTGATTCAGTGGTTGTCAATGGGTTGCAAAACATCGTAGAAACAAACGCCAATATATGAAGATAAACCTTGCCTCAAATGTGAGCTTCTAAACTAAGAAAACCCTGAAACTAATCAGGGATTTAGCTCAGTGGTTTCACCACCTGCTGTGCAAGCACAAGGACCCGAGTTTGATTCCTGGTACCAAAAAAAGAAGAAAACCCTAAAACTAGCATAATACATTTTACCACCCAGAAATAATTTTTTTTTTGGTACCAGGCATCAAACTCAAGACCTTGCACCTGTGAGGCAGGCACGGTGCCACTGAGCTAAATCCCCAGCCCCATAATTTGTTTTTAATGGTGATGTAAAGAAATCTGTGATTAAGTGACCATATTTACATGATTGCCTTTGAGAAAAAAAACTCATGTTTGATCTTACACCCCCCACCCTGGGAGCAATTTTAAGTCTTGGTAGTGAATTTAGAGAAGTATGGCTTTTTTTCATTAAATTTTGCAAGTTGTGTTGAGGGGTTGAGCAGGAAGTAGAATTACTAAAGAAGGTTTTTATATTCTTATTTCCACTACTAGAGAAGTATTTGGTGTGGCAGACATTTCTTCCTTCAGAACTCTGCTTTCTGTTCTCCCAGCTCTGAAGGGTCTGGTACCCTCAGGGATCCCTGTTATGGTTTTATATCAAGAATGACCCCCCCAAAAAACTCTCATGCACTCAGAGGCAAGGCTTTTGCCAACTCACTAGATCTTGCATGTGCTAAAGCTGACTCACTACTAAGATGTGGGGCTGAGTTAGAAGTGGTCGTCACTAGAAGTGTGGCCCAGAGGGTCTATCTCCCTGCCCAGGTCCTCCCTGTTCCCTGACCACTATGATGTGAGTGATTTTCCTCAGCCAGGCCCTCCCACCATGCTGTTTCGATATTTGACCTGGTAGACCATGAACTGGAACTTCTGAAACTGTGAGCCAAAATATACCTCACCTCCTCTAAGTTGTGGGTGTCAAGTACTGTGTCTCAGCAGTGGGAAAGTGACTAAGACAGTCCCACCCAGGCCAAGGCCTGTGGGCTTCAAGGGGGTGGGCGGTGTCCTGCCTTGGCTGCTCACAGTCTTTGGGGACCTCGCCAGGCCATGATTGAACCACACCCTCGGCCTGGCAGGCTCCCTGTGGGTAACCCATTGGTTTTGACTCATCCTTTTCACTCAGCACCTTACCCAAATGTTTTCACCTTCTTCAATTCCTGGTCTGCTCTCACCTGGTACCTCTTTGATCAGTTTCCTAAAATCAGCAGATGGTCTTCTCTACTCTAGGTACAGATCCTGAATCCCAGCCTGGGTGTTCTGCTTTCCCAGGAAAATAAATTTGACATGTAAAACATTTGGACCATGCCTGTCTGTATCTCTGTCAACAGCACAATTTTTGCCTAAGCATACATTTATTGCATGAAAAAGAAAGAGGAAAGAAGAAAGAAAAGGAGAGAATAAGGAAGGGATTGAAGGAGGGAGGGAGGAGTATGATCTATGAGCAAGGATAAAAATATCAATGAAGGTCTGTAACAATTCTGTTCCTCCGATTCCTAAGTATTTTCATTAACTATTGCCTGTTTTCCCAACCTTCTTCTGTAGTAGCAATTTTCTCCATAGAAGGATTATTCCTAATATTTTATCACCAGGACAGCGAAGTTTCCAAGGATGGGCAGGCACAATTCAGAAAACACAGCAAGAGGCCAAATTTAGGAAGGATAAAGGTCTAAAAGTGCACAACCCAACTTATTTATCCTACCAGTGACATTGTGGTCAGACACTACATTGATCTGAATGATTGTCTCTTTGTGTTCATTTAGTCCTACATGCTCCAGAATAATATGGGTATTTATCTCCATCTCTGCTCTTCCATTCATCAGATCTGATCTGAAGGAAACAAAAAAGATATATAACCTACTAAGACCCTGTTAGGCAACACACTGGCCTAGGGAGTGTGTGTAGAAAATACATTTTGGAATGTCTGTCCAGACCACAGCAATCCTGTAGCTCTACTGCTCACCCCAAGGGAGAGCAGCTGGGATCTGCTGTCCAGGCCTTGAGCTCCCTCCGTTGCTGCCTCCCCATCTGCTCATTGCCACAGTAAACCTGTGTCATAGGATAAAGAATAGCACTCTCTTGTGAGACTTTGGAATTGGTGTTATGAGATTCTGGTTTCTTTTAAATCAGTGCCTTGCAAAGGGAAGATGTAGATTAAAGAGCTTTGGGCAGTCACATGTTGCCAGTGCAGTGGGTTTAGAAAATAGAAAGCCAGTCCTTGCAAAAGGAGAAAAACAAATACTCAGATTGACAAAGAAAAGCTACAATATCCCCTGATGACCTTTTATTTTTTGGTTCCAGACTCATTATAGGGCTTAACAGAATGCCTGAAGTTAAAACTGACTGGATGAGAGGGGGAAGGGGGGATAGGAAACGTTGATCAATGAGTACTAAGTTATAGGTAGATAGGAGCACAGTAGGCTGACTGTGGGTAACAATAATGTGCTGTACATTTCAGAAATCTAGAAGAAAGAATTTTGAGAGTTTTTACCAGAAGAAATGATAAAATTTTGAGGAAATACATATGGTTAGCCTGACTCAAACATTACACAATGCATACATGTACAAAAACATCACATTCTCCTATTAATATGTATAATTTTTGTTTTTATGGCATAGTAAAATTTTTTCATTAAAAAAAATGGTGGGGCATCACTGTGACCTTATAATTAATCCCCTTCCCCATCTCCTTGAGCTCAGGTTGGTTTCTATTGCCTGGAATGAAAGGAATTCCAACTAACACAGCGATGCGCATGTTTTACTTTATCATGATTTTCACAACATATCTGTGAGATGTTTTTAATCTCTGTTTTACAGATGAGAGAACTGGCATTAAGTTGCCAGTGCCTCATAAATTTCAGGGAACAGTGTTTGAATCTGGGTGTTTTGGTCTGAAACCCTAGGCTTTTCCCACTGAGCCCTTATCCCTTTGGAGGTACTTTGACAGCTGGGTCGATCTTCTCATTGGCCTCATAGAAACACAGAGTTATGTGAATCTGCAGGTAACAAAAGATTCAGTGCAAAAATTTCCCTTGGCTGCTGATTCCCTTCCCAGCAGGATTCCAGTTCCTGATATGCCTGTTCCTTCTCTTTGGGAACACAGGCTGTACCTTCTTCCTGTGGCTGGAAGACTTCCTAAAAGGAACAAAAGATTGTACATCCCTTGAATATGTTTTCTGACCTCTGTCGGACAGCAGGGTCCCACAGAACCCAGGCTTGTCACACTGCAAGATGTCCCCTCTTGCATAACACTCAGAACATGACTTCCACTGGAGAATTTGCCCAGATGGGTCAGTCTATTCTGTCCCAGGATAGATAAAAGAGTGTCTTTCATCCTTCCCCTGAGAGTACCCACCCAGCTCTGTTCTCTGTCTGATTTAGTGATCATTTAAAATCTGTCCTTCAAATCCTGTGCAGAGGTGAGGATCCTGCTTCTGTGAGGTCTGTGTCTTGTGCCTGAACCGGAAGTGCTTCTCAACTTCCCTTCTTGCCCAGGAACTTCCATCCCTCTATATCCACTGAAACCCCTACCGTATGTTAATGATCTGAGCATATTTCCCAGGGCATTCTAGTGACATCAGTGACCATGAGAAGGCTCATTTTGTGCTCAGAGTGAAAACAAGAGTTGCGCTTTTCCTTCCACCAAATCTGAGCCCAAGTGCCAGGGACTGAGTTCTTTGTGTTGGAATTCTTACCCTCTTGACACAGACTAGCATAACTCTACGAAGATGGCAGTTGAGTTATTTCCTTTCCTGTGTAATGATTTAGATGAGCATTTGATGATGGTTAGACCCACCATAGCCTCACCAAGGGGTCAGAAGGGGAATACTAATTACAGTTTGGAGATCTCCCTCCAATCCCATCTCCATCTTCAGTTCCCTCTCGTACCTCACAAGCCTTTGTGGCAAAGTGGTGGCCAGTTTGAGGGTCCAGATTACTGGCCTGGGCCTGTGCTGTACTGATTCGATAAGTGTCTCTTTAAGCATTTTCAGGGAAAGGTGCAGGAAACTAAGCTTAACATTAGGTTAATCTCACTTCAGCCACAGACACAGAATGGCTTCTGAATAAATGTTTTAAAAGGAGAATTATAAGAATAGATTATATGATATTAGAATAAAAAAGAACATATGATGCATTATGATTCCTAATGAGAGAGGAGGGAAGAAAAGGAAAAGCTCTTCTTTAACAGAAGAAAAACAGCTAATAAAGTAAAAGGGATTAAAATCATACCATTTCTGCACTATTTTGCAATACCCAATATCACTTTTGGTCCAGCCAAAGATTATCAGTAAACATCAAAGCCACTGGGTAAAAGCTGAGGGTGTAGCTCAGTAGAAGAGCACTTACCTAGCATGTGTGAAGTCCTGGGTTCAATCACAACACTCAAAAAAAGTTTCAAGTCATTGAGTGAGAGATTATTGGGAATAAATCATTCATCAGTCTCAAAATTTCAGCTATCAACAGGTATAGTGGCAACTTGAATCCCAGCACTCAGGAGACAGAGGCAGGAATATCATGAGTTCGAGAGCAGGCTGATCTACATAGTGAATTCAAGGCCAATCTGGGCTAAAAAGTAAGACCCTGTCTCAAAACAAACAAACAAAAAAACTGTCACGTGGGTCGAGGGACAGCTTAGGGGTAGAGTGCCTACCTAGCTCTAGGTTCAATCTCCAGCAATGCAGCTCAGAAAGACTCTCAGATGACTTGTTATGGAAAAGACAGCTTTGTGATAGAGAAATGTAATGAACAATATCTTAATCTGCCTATTACTAAAAATACCACCAGTAAAGAGACAAACTGACATTACATGCTTCCTGATATGATGCAATGTGAAGTAACATCACCTATTAATATCTTTCCAAAAGTATTTCAACAGAATATAATTATGAGGAAATAATCATGCAAATTAAAAATTTCAGACATTCTGCAAAAAAATATCATCTGGACTTTTCAAAAGAAATAAATATGAAAATCAAGTGATTTTTTTAAATGAAAAGATATAACTAAATCTAATATGTAAATCCTAAATAGATCTTAGATTTTTAAATAAAAATTCATTGAGAGATGATAGGTATGTTAATCTACTTCATTATGGTAACCATTTTACTATTTATATGTATTTTACAACACCATGTTGTAGATCTCATATACAAGAAAATTTGTTTTAAAAAGACTAGAATTTTTCAATGATTACATGTTGCAAAAAATAGTATTTTGACTATATTAGGCTAAATAAAATATTCTCTTTTTTTGCTTAAATTCTTTTATTGGTACATTTTAAGTATACAATATGTTTACGTTTATCATTGGGTGCTTGTACCTGTACATGATGTATCTTGGTTCTTATTTTTTCCCCATTATCTGTGAGCCCTTCACCCCCTCCACCCTTCCCTGTTTACAAAGACTTTGTTTCCATGTTTTCCTTTTCTTATAATTTTTCCTTTCCCTTCTTTCCTTTCCCCTTCCCCTCCCACTTCCCCTACCCCTTTGGACCTTTTCTTCCTATTTCAAATTATCAGTTATTCATTTTAATCATTTTAATCTTTTAAATAAAATATTCTTTAACATTTTTAAATGTGTAAAGGACATTTTCAGATCAATTAGGGAAATTTAAATGTAGAATATACATTAGATAATATTAATCAAAGTTAAATTTCTCAGATCCAGTAGTCATTCTTTGGTTATATAAGAAAATGTCCTTGTTTTTAAGAGACACATCTTGAGGTATTTAATGATAAAGTATCATGATGTCTACAGTTTATTTTGAGATAGTTCAGCCATAAAATTATGTACATGGTGTATAATATGTATGAGTACATGCATAGAAAAAAAGGGGAGAGATAGAATAATTGGAGGGAAATGTTAGCAATGGTTAAATTTAAGTGATTTTAAGTATATACTTACTGTAGTATCCTTCCAACTTTCCTGAGGATTTGAAACTTTTCAACGTTTCAAAACCTTAAGGGAGGGCTGCAAAGTTAGGCACCCACGCCTGCCTCACAAGGGCAAGGTCCTGAGTTTAATCCCCTGTACCAAAAAAATCCCCAAAACATAAAAAACCTTAAGGGAAAAAAAAAGAACAGGAAGAAAGGAGTGATGAACAAACTGAATTTCACCTTCTTAATGAATTCAAAAGCTGAAAGAAGCCTTTCTCAGAAATAGTTGAAAGAAGTTGGAAAGATAGGCACAATAAACAAACAATAAAATCGTTAAGTGTCATGAGGTCAGGGTATTTACATTCTAATGTTTAGGCTGCTTCTGAGAAATATTCCACAGGAAAAAGTTTTAAGATAAAATAAATTGGAGACCCAAAGCATACTCTGTCTCCCTCTTGGAGAATCACAATGAATATTTTTAGCACACTAAAGTTGTGAGAAAATAAATGTGTTTAATTTTGTTTAATGTCACAATTCCAAATCTTGTTTGACTGTAAGACCCCCCTTTTTTTAAAAAAAAAAAAAGATTACTCTCATTCATTTCCTCAAAAATAATGTTCCCCCCAAATAGATTTACAGAAACCTGGATCTAGCCCAGCACCTTTATTTTACTGGTGAGGAAACAGAAGCTCCAACTTGTTGGTTTTTCCAAGGTCACAGAGGAGGAGCTGAGCCAGGAGCTCAGTTTGGAGAAAGATGACATAAAGACAATTCCGACTGAGTCCACAGAGGAGAAAATGTTTCATATAAAGATCATGCGCCTGCAAATATTTCACATCATCTCAACCAACTAAAACCCCATATTTCATCCCATTTATAGACATTCTACATATAGGATCTGTTTTGCAAACATGACACCTTTGTTTATAACCATGGAGACATATGTTGTTTGCTCCTAATATTGTACCATACGTGAGAAAATGAGATGCCTTCTATATGTGCTGCTAATTTAAGTTTCATCCTGTTACATGGACAAAATACTACATGGAATTGTGATAGAATTGCTCAGTCTTGAGTTACAGTATTTACTCTAACAGTTGTGATAGGCTAAGGGGGGAAAACCCCACATTTTATTGCTTTACAAGCCAACCCCGTTAAGAACATACATCTGCTTTAAAACCACACAATTTCTTTTCTAGTGCCCAAGTAGACTTGCTCTGGGCTCAAGAAGTTATTAAACCCAGCTCCGAGTCTGATAGCTGCAGTTTGCATTCTGGACATGAGCACAGCACGGGTGCAGGACAGGCTCAGCTCAGTCAACAGATGTCAACTCCCCTTGTAGAGGCGGCTGCTCAGTTTCACAACTGGCAGAGAACTGAAGGAGTTCCCTTCCCTTTTACAGCTTTTATCTCTCTGGTTAATAGGAGATGATGCCTAAAGGAGGCGATTCTTGAACAATAAATCGAGACTGCAAACAAAACACAGGGAGAGGGAGGAAAATTACAATGTACAAAGTTTCCTTTGTTTACTATGTTTAATTGGGATTCCACAGGTGAATGAAGGACAGAAGTTCTCTTCAGGGTGACTGGGAATTGAAAGAAAGGTGGGTTTCCCTGGTCTGTGTGCTTTTTAATGTGAAGATCAGTCAGAGCCTTTCCCAGCCCAGGAAAGTTTGTAGTTCCCAGTCCTGGGTCAGTGTCTCAGGGGATGCTCAGTAAATGTTAACTGAAGAGGATGAAGGCTTTGAGCGCTTAATCACACTGTCCCAAGCGCAGCCCTCCAGCCCTCACCTAGGATTCATTCTCTTGCCTCAAACATTACTCACAAGCCCCTTTCTTAGTTAGAAAGCTTCCAGTTCTCTCACTTGTCTCCCACCTTGTCTTTAGTTCTTCCTCCAAAGAAGTCTCCTTTTGTGCTGGGGTGGAAAGGCAGGGATTGAAGGAGTAGGCAGGAGATTTGGGTGGAGCTGTAGTAAGGAACATGGTGAGACAGATTGTGTCTTCCTTCCCAGCAGTCACTCCTCCTTCTGGGACAGGGTTGCATAACCTGCAGTGCTTCCCTATGCAGGACGTACAGTTTTTGCACTTTTGACATCAAGCTTCACCACAGAGTATTTATCCCAGTGGCACGTGGGTGACCTTGATTGTGCCTCATCTGAGTCACAGCTTTAAAAGCAATTATATTCCACCAGCTCTCTTGCTGCTTTCTCTTTACCATGTGAATGGCATGTCCAAAAACCAAGCTACTCCTTCTGCCTGGATCTAGAATGACAGAGACACCCAGCAAATTTTGAGGCAAGTGTCTTCTTTATTTCAGATCCAAAAGTCCCATATACTGAGACTTTGGGGGTCATTTGTTACAGTAGCAGAGCTGACTAATTCATGCTGTGTGAGTGGAACAGGAAAACAAAGCTTATGAATCAAGTATCCCACCAGTACTGGTTTTATACCACCAACCTGTCAGACTGTGATGCATGATAGGAGCTCCAGCAGTTCTTGTCCCTGCTGTTTTGACACTACCCGTAACAATCTCTTTTAACTAAATAAATCACAGTCTGGTGCTTGTATGACATTCCAACTGCCAATGGAGTGAGAAATGATCTTTGATATAAGGCTTTGTCAGTCGGTTTTCTGTCACTGTGACAAAATACCTGAGAAAAACAATTTAAGGAGGAAAGGTTAATTTTGGCTCATGGTTACAAGGGTTCAATGAATGATTAGCTGGCTCCAACCAAAGCAGAACACCATGGCAGAAGAGCATAGTGGAGGAAAGCTACTAATGTCATAGCAGCTAGGAAACAGAGTCAGAGAGCCACAAAGGAAGGGGCCAGGGACAAGATATAGCTCCCAAGCTCATGTTAACATGACCCATTCTGTACAACAAGGTCCCACCTCCTAATATCCCCTTCACCCATGGACTCATCAATGGATTAATCCATTGATAAGGCTGTTGTCCTGGTTATCTGATCACTTTCTAAAAACATATGAGCTAGCCTGTGGGAGATATTTTAGATTTAAACCATAATAGTGTCCCCCTCGAAGTTAGAGAAAAACTAGCTTTCTCCAAAGACCTTCACAAAAGGCACTGCATCTTTTACTCCTCTGAGCAGCAATCAGATTAATCTAGTGCTTTCTCCAACACTGGAGATACCAAAAGAGTTTCCAAGAGGAACAAAGGAGCCTGTGGTAGAGCAACATGGTGGCCTGGACAACTTTGACTCATTTGTGTTTTGTCTATGTTCTTCCCTCCAAAATACATGCCTAAACATTGACTTAGAACAATGTCCTGAACAGGGATCAACTACATAAAAATAAAACATTCACGAATTTGAGTTCCATTATAGTTTTGCATTACTGTCATTAGGGATTGTTATTTGTTAGTTTAAGTTAGCTCTGTGCCTTTATGAAGATGGTTACATTGAAAATATAGAAGTGTGCAGCCTCCTTTAGGAACTCTTTGACTATAAAATTCTCATACACTTGTGAAATTTAACCAGATTATGTTATACCAAGAGATTTTGATAGCTATCATAAAATAAGGAGTTCAAACTGAAAGATAACTGACAACAGAAATGCAATGTGAACTTAAAAAATATGCTAATGCTTATCCCTGTTTAGAAATATTAGGCCACATTTTCTCTGTGACATATGTGTATGTGTTTATAATCTATTTTTGTAATAGAGTAAAAAAAATCAGCTCCAAAAATATCACTCTCCCCTTTGACATTTATCAGTGATAGCAATAATGTCAGGAAGCATTAGTGTACTGTAGAAGTACAGAGATGCTTCCTAAAGCATGCATGCAGGTTAATTTTAAAGCAATGTGATAAATACCCTGACCCCTGACATAACTTTAATGATGTTTTAGGTGAATGTATTACTATATACTGGAGGGTGACAATGTTAATCTGATCTTAGTCTTCTTTGTGGACTCAGACTTTAAAAGTGAGGGCTGGGGATTTAGCTCAGTGGTGCTGCTGCCTGCCTGGCAAGCGCAAGGTCTGAGAGTTCGATCCTGGGTACCAAAATAAATAAATAAATTAAAGCATAAAATCCATAAGGAGGACCTTAAAAATTATTTGCATGGGCAGAAGGATGGATAAATGGATGAATGGATGGATAGATGGCAAAGTAGAGAGATGTGTTGGCTCTTCTCTCCAAAAAAAGTAAATAAAAACATGTAATTGTTTCTGTGTTGATATTAACTTAATCCATTTCAGAAAGAAGGCCAGGGCCTGGGGATTTAGCTCAGTAGTTCCACTGCCTGCCTCTCAAGAAAGAAGGCCCATTTTCTTTGAATATAAATAAGACAAATATAAATAAATACAAATCAAATTGTGATGATCATTATTATGGTAGCAATAAGTCAGAACTCCTGTCTCAAGGTATCTTTTACTTTTAGGCGCTTCTCTTTCTCCTGGAGACTCAATGGTGATGGAATATTTTTCTTCACATCCTTTAAGGCCTTGCTTGGGAACTCTTCACAGTGACCCCACAAAGCTAGTTTTCATCAACAAGGAAGGTCATATGATTTGGAGTCCCTCAATTACTCTAAAGCAGTCAAAGGCTGTGGACAAAAGTTCCTCTTCTATCTCTGCAATCCCTTAAATAAAGAGGAAAAAGGAAATTCAAATTAGAATATAATTTTCTTGGTAAGATTTGATGAGGTTTATTGTTGTCTTAGTACAGTTTGGATCCTATAGCTCCTAGCCCCCTTAATGATCAAGTATTTGTTTCATCCTTGAAAATAAGAACCTTTCAAAGAAAAGTACACTTTTCTTGTTTGAAAGTCCCATACTGACCTTGCACTCTTGTCTAGCTGTTGCCCTCTTACTGTAGAATTTGACCCTAGTTACTACTCCGTGTTTCTTGAACTTGATTCCTCCTTTAGCTTCTATGACCTCATTACTGTCTTGTTCTTCACCTTCTTTTTCAGTGTCAACTGCTGGATCCTGTCCATCACTCAGCCTTTAAATTATAACTTTCCTCAGGGTTTGTCTTCAGCTTCCTCAGTGCTCATTCTATGCCTTGTTCTCAGTGCTCACTCCCGAGGTTTCAATTCTCATGTCTGCACTGGTCACTCCCAACTCTATCTGTCTAGTCTTAATCTCTCCTGAGCGCCAGACCTAGGGATTCAAGTGATTACCAGATGCCTGCACAAGCATGCCTACATTCACTTCCCACGCCTGCTGTGTATCCTAGGTCTTTCTTCATTGATGGGCACACTGCATCTGTACGCCAGGCCTGGAATTTGAAATTCACACTCCCACAGCCCAATAAATAGCAAACCAAGACATAAAACATTTCAGTGGTTGCCTCATGGCAGTCGTTATGCTGCACTTGGTGGTACAGAGATGAAAGATATTTTCTACTATGAAAGAACTTTTACTGAAATGGAGAGAAAGACAAGCAAACAAACAAAGGGGCAGTGGATGGATAAGTGACAGAGCAAGAATGATTTTTAAAGAAGACACTGGAAATATAAGGAGGACAGAGAGAGTCATGCTGAGTGAGGATTTTAAAAAAGAGGCAACAGCTTTGAAAATGACTAGAAACTTCCTCAATAAAAATGGGGTGGTAGGAGAAGAGGTATTCTGAAAGACAAGGAAAGTATGAATATGAGCACAGAGTAATTGTACAGCTTATTTCATTCATTCATCTAATTGCAGTTCAAAAATTATTCTAAGCTTGAAGAAAAGGGAATAGTATAGTATGGTAGCAGAAGAAACTAGAAAAGTAAGTTGAGGCCAGTCCTGAAAGCAGATGTTTCTTTCATTCACTTCAATGAAATGTACTTTGTACTTCCTGTGAAAAGGATAGGTTGCTAAATTTCAGGGCTGATATTCACTTATGTATTTACAAACTAATACAAGTTGACATGAAGTTAAAAATGTATTACCATGTGACTTTCTGCTATATTCCAAAGAAATTTGTAGCAAAGAAGTTGGTATTTGACGAGTCAATATGTTGTGGATTCTTTTCCAAGCCTCATTGCTCTCTTGGCCAACTCTGGACAAAAAGCCAAGTCAGGTTAAGGAAAAAAAGAAGGAGAAGAAAGAGAAGAAGGAGGAGGAGGAAGAAAAGGAGGAAAGGAAGGAACAAATGAAGGATGGAAGGAGAAAGGAGGAGGAAGAAAAAGAATAAGAACAAAAACAAGAATGAGAAGACCAACAACTCTATTTTCATGTACAGTGTTCTCATACTGAAACAATCTTAGCAGGAGAAGGAATGTGGAATTATAAAACTGGTTTTAACAAGGCTTACATACATGTTAGTCTTACAAGAAACAAAATCTGAGCTCCCTAATCGGAGGTGGCTGATTTTGCTCTGCTACCCTTGAAGGAACATGGGAGTGTCGTCATCGTTCTCTGTGATAAGTTTTAGCCCAGGGTGTCTAGGAAATTCCTCACTATGAAATACAATTCTTTTTCAATCCTTGAATAAAGAAAAAAAAGAGAATTATTTTTACCAAATAGCACCAACAGCCCCTTATAAAGACACAAGGTGGAAACTTGAAAATATTTTTAGGCCCAGACTATGCATACTGCTGAGTCAGAGGCTATGTTTTATATAGAGAGAGATCATTTATAATATCTGAAGGACCAAGGTGCAAGAAGGAGGCACTTGGTATAGATGGCGTTTGGCTGCCATGGTAGATTGAGAATCCCTGCAGTGGACCTCTATGTTGGGCTGACATTGTCAAAGAACAAGAAGAAAAGGAATCAAAGATTAGTCTCCTGGGATTTGTTGCCCCAAAGGATGGAAATCACATCTGTGTGAAACGGCTGCTGGTAAGCAAAGGAAAGTCTTTCTTCCTTTTTGTGATAATTGGTTGTGAAACACAGGAGTGTTCACCTTTTATCCATAATATTAGAGTTGGTCTCTGAACAACCTGTTAATGTGCCTAAATTGAAAAAGCAATTGCACTTGTAGGTTTAATAAATGAATAAACTTGCACCTCAGAGGATTCACAGAGATTTCTAAGGCTGGAGAATTCCAGAAAGAAAGAGGGACATTAACATGGTGTATTTAAAGAATATGAAATCCAAGGGAATTTGCCAGATTTGAGGGGAATTACTCTGTGTTCCATCCAAGTCGAACATTCCATTTTTACAAGGCCTCCTTTGTTGTCATGTTTATACACAGACTAATAAATGCTTGACCTTTTTTAGTGATGAAGGAACAGACTGTGCCTCAGGAGCATATTATTTCAAGAAGCCCAAATGAAGAGAAAGCCAAACCCTCTGGGACAGATGGACTAAATCTTTCGGTATTGGAACCACATGGGGAAAGGCAGGGGCTGGGAGACAGGAACGGGAGCCTGATAAGGGAGCGTGGGGACAGCACCCATCTTCTCGGACATTTCCTGGGACTCCAGGTGTGTGAGGAACTGGACTGCACGCTCACGTGAGAGTGCATGGAAGGGAGCTAAACATGTTTCTCACCATGTAGTAAAAATGGACAATAAAAGAGAGAAGCATCTGTAGTATGAAGGAAGTACTGATTTCTCGACTTTTGGGTTCTGTATAAAAATGACTGATAGCCTCAAGCATTTACTTTCTACCTAGAACTAAATGGCTTTTTAAAAAAATGAATTCTTTAATCATCATCACATCAGCTCTACCAGGCTGCACTGTTTATCACCACCTACTTCTTTTTTCTTTTAAATAGACAAGAGGATGAAGTAACCTCCCTGAGCCACAGAGCATTTAAGTGATTTTGAACCCACTCTACGTAGGCTAATGCCTGAGCCCGCTCTCTACCAATTGCTGGACGGTCATTTGCCCTCATCTTTCCTATTTTATTTTCTCACAACCCTCTCAGAACCAGAGTGACTGCTTCACTGGGGCGAATTTGAGAGCATCTGAGGTACCCGAGTAGCTGCCCTTGAATTACCCCAAGTATGTGTGTGTGTTAAGAATGACAAATCCCTGGCAAGCATCACAATACTGTAATTGTGTGGTATTATTGTGAAGTGTTTCCTGATCACTTGTTCAGTGTTGTTCATCATAGGAGATCATTCCAATTACAAAGAATAATAATAATTTTAAAAAAATTTTTTTTGTACCAGGGATTGAACTTGGGACCTTGTGCTTTCGAGGCAGGCACTGGAACCACTGAGCTAAATCCCTGGCCCTTAAAAAAAATTTTATTAGTACATATTTGTAATACATATTAAATACATTCATCGTGGGAAGCTGGTACATGTACATATCGCATCTTGATCCTCTTTACTTCCTTTCTCCTTGTCTGCCCTCCTGCCTAGCCCCATCCACAGATCTCCTTTACCATCTCCACAAAATCTCTCTCCCTGTTTCCTACCATCTATCTTTTATTTTGCTCTTTAAATTGTTTATTCTTTGAGTTTCTCATATAAGAGGAGCCATGTGACATTTAATCTGTGTCTGATTTATTCCACTTAACATTACGGACAAAGAATAATGAGTGATAATGATGAGAGAACATTTATTTTAAACTCTAAAAATGATCTAACTTTTGAATCAGAAAGCCTTTACTGTGGAGCTTAGGGCCTGGTGATGAAATGTGGGGTTCTAATTATAGAGCTGAAACCACAGGTATTGAAAATGCAGTGGAAAGAAGCAATGCAAATGCGAAGGCCCTGAGCATCCCGATGCAATTGGTCTCACTGTTGGGCATAATGAACTCCTGCCTGTGCTCAGCACCACTCGGTGCAGTTTATGGCCCTTCTGAGACCCTGCGTAAAGAGAGATGTTGAGCGAGGCCAGTGACAGTTCTACTCAAGGACAGCAGGACGCTCAGCAGTGTCTGCAGTGTCCTTTTAGTCAGGAGACATCTGTGCACTTTACATCTCCCTCCCCACCCACCCCCAGAAGTCGAGGTGCCCAGCACTAGACTCTGTTTCTGCCAATTCTCTTCCCTCAAGCCTTGTTTCAGGAGCAATCAGATAAACTCATTCATTCTGGAAAGTTGAAAGTATGGATCTTTCAGGGGGAGTTCATTTGAACAGAAAATTAAGTCTCAGAACAAAGGTACAACAAGTTCTCAGATTTGACTCACTATACTCAGGGGTGTGAAATATAAAAAGCAACTTCTTTATTTTCCATAAAAGATCTAATCTTGCTTCTCCAGCCTTCCCCAAGCTGGGTGAGATGGAAAAACAATCTTAAAATTGCTCCTTAAAGCCATTTCAGTCATTTCCAATTTAAGATAGTTTTATTTTGAATTATGTAATCACTTACTACTCAATTATATTAGTTTTCTGTTGGTGCTATAAGAGAACAGATTTACTGGCTTAAAACAATATGAATTTATTATTTTATAGTTCTATAGTTCAGAAGTCCACAATGCTTCTCCTCCAGGCTACCATCAATGTATCGGCAGGCCTGGGTTCTTTGGTGGAAGCTCCTGGGGGCATCCATTTCTTTCACTTTCCAGCTTTGAGTTAGCCCATTTCCCTTGGCTCATGGTGTTCTCCATTGCCAAAGTCAGTCAGTGCCAATGAGTGGTGTTCTTCTCACATCTCTTTCCTCCGACCTGACTCTCCCGCATTTAAAGACATGATTACATAGAGCCTGTCCAGAATAATCTCCCTATTTTAAAATAGCTGATTAGCAACCTTAATTCCATTTGCATTCTTAATTGTTTTCTGCCATCTAAGGTAATTTTTCACAGATTTCAGGGCCTCTAATGTAGTCATGTTTGGAGTAGGGGTGTTATTATTCAGTCTATCACACTGGCCTTTCCATTGTTTCTTTCTCTCCTGGTATTCCTCCCAAGATAGCACCTGGAGCCATGGGAAGAGGAGGAAGGGGGCCTCATATCTAAGAGTTGCCTGTCCTCTGAATCCCATGGCTTCCACTACAAAGAGTTGGGCTGGTCTTGTGTTATGGCTTGTATCTAGATGTCCCCTCAAAGCTTCATGCAGTCATGGGTGGGGCTTTGTGGAAGTGGCTGGATCTAGAGTGTGTGATGCTGGGATCAAGGGTGCAATGCTAGGATTCAAGGTGTGAGTGCTACACATCCTAAAGGTGGGTAGCCTGGATGAAGATAGATATAAGGGACCAAAAGAGGGTTGCTTATCATCACTTGTTGCCTGTTGTTTGTCTTTTACTGCTTTGCTTCTTCACTATTTTGGTGCCTTCTGCCTGCTGTGAATTGCTTCCCCTCTCCAATGCCCTCTGCCACACCACCTTACCTTGGAGCCAGCCGACTATGAACTGAAACCTCCTCAAATGTGAGCTAATAACTTTTCTTTAACTTTGGGTGTCAGGTATTTTATCTCCTCAATGAGGAAAAGTAATTAAAACATCTTGTTTCTGGCTAAGCTGGATCCTACTGACTGATCTTTGACAAGTACATGTGTATTTATTATACAATTATGCACCACCATTTCCATCAACAACAGACCACATTTAGGACAGTGGTTCCATAAGATTATAATGGAGCTGAAAAATTCCTATTCCCTACTGATGTCATAGCTATCGGTCATAATATTGTAGCACGAACTATTTCTCATGTGTTTATGATGGTGCTGGGATGAACAAGCCTACAGCACTGCTAGTCATATGAAAGTACTATGCACAGTAACAATGATAATAAACAATAATATTACTGACTTACATACTTATTATACTACACTTTTTGTCACTATTTTCTAGTGTACTCTTACTTTAAAAAGCTATTATAGGGCTGGAGATTTAGCTCAGTGGTTCTGCCGCCTGCCTCGCAAGTGCAAGGTCCTGAGTTCGATCCCTAGTACCAAAAAAAGAAAAAAATCTATTATAAAACAGGGCCCCATGTTATACCAGCAGCAATCTCATACATCCTGTGCTTACCACATCTTTTGATTACATCGTTTCTTGTGATTGACTTAGTCTCCTGTAATTCTTGTACTATATTCTGGATGGATAATAGTCTATACCACCTATGCTTATGTAAGTATATTCATATATTCTCTCATGTTCTGACAATGACAAAATTACCTGATGACCCTAATGACGCATTTCTCAGAACATGTCCCCATTGTCAAGATAACACACAATTGTAGTTACCGTATGTTTTGTAACTAGTCACCTCAAAACTCAATGACTTAAACCGACAATGTTTAAACTATTAAACAACAAGTATTTCTCATGATTCAGTGGATTGACTATGCTCCACTGGCCAAAATTTCTGCTCTAGATAGTGTCCATAAAGTCATTCGTGTGACAGTATTGAGCTGGGGGATTGGCTGGGATGGAATATCCAAGATGGTTTTCCATCTTTCATGATCTTTCCCTCACATCCTCTCACTATTCAAGAGTGTAGCTTGTGTTGTTTTACAACATGGAAACTGGTTCCTGAGAGGAAAAGCCAAAGCTGCTGGGCTATGTTCTCAAACGGGCTCAGCATCCTCCCTGCCACAATCAAAACAGGTGCAGGGCCCGCCAGATTTGAGGGAAAGAAGATAGACTCCCTTTCTTTGTACATACAAGTGAAAGAGGAAAAGATAGCAGCTATATTTACACACAAACTTCCATATCATTTGTTTTCTTAGCTTGACTGGGACCTGAGACAGTTGCTCTGTAAATCCTGAGTCTGGCTGGGGGTCTACTGTCTCAGGCTTCTCATGTGCCCCTCAGAACCTTGCTACAGAATCACTTCACTTCTATGGTGGTCCCCTGCCAGATTCTCAAATCAGGCCCATTGTCTACATCCTCAGCCCTAGAGCTAATGAGACTTCTGCACATTTTTGGTGCTGCAGACAGCTGAAGGAAGCCTTCTCCAACTCACTGCACAGTGCCACCATTTTCACTATCCAGGCTGATTGGTCCAGTGGAGCCAGCTTGCAGGGGAGGCCACTCCAGGAATTGGAGGAGAAGATACAGCTGGCCCACTAATGCAGTACATGAAAAATACATTTCCTGATCAGAGAAGGAAGGCACAGATTCTTTGGAATTTGAATTCCCCCTCAAACACCTCTCACTAGTCCTTCCTCCAGGATTTTGCCAGGACTTAAATCAGAACATACATGGCTAAATGCATGATTTTCATAGTCTTCCAGGACAAAGGGACTTTTCCTCATTTCCTTATTCCATCAGATTTAGGCCTTTCTTTATAAAAGGTAGCATTTTTTGGTCTACTACATTAGCTTCTAGGGAAGATAATTAGGCAAAGATGGAGATTGCTGATAAAATAGCTTAATATCTTTTGAAAATCCCAATAACGAAGTGCATCTGTCATAGGGACACTTAAGTATCAGCCACTGGGGTGGTGGACTGGGGACTGTGCCCAGGAGTCTCACTCCACTGTGGCTACAGGAATCATTTCTTTTTGGAAGATACTATTGCCAGTGAAGAGCTTCCAGGAAGACAGGGCATAAGAAGAAACCCAGAGGATCTCTTCATGACCCACCTTATGTTCCTCCTATCATCAAACACATGCATCTCTATGTGAACACTCTGAAAGTCCCCATCACCTGGGCCTTCCAGAGATCAGTCACCTACTTTATCAGTCTTCCCTCCCCTTCAGACAGCAGAGACCCTGTTGCTGCTGCTTCCTGTCTTAGTCTGTTGGTGCTGCTCTAATAGAATACCTGAGTCTGGGTAATTTATAAAGCAGAGATTTATTTCTTACAGTCTTAGGGGCTGGCAAGTCTAAAGTCAAGGGGCCACATTCGGTGACAGCTTTCTTGCTTCTTCATCCCACGGTGGAAGGCAAAGGGCAGAAGGGGATGGAAAGAAAGAGAGGATTCTCCTGAGAATGCCACCTTGCTTGAAAATAATTAAACAAATATGTATACTTATGTGGAATAGCATCTGCCACAACACTTTCATCATTCCAGATAGTTTTAAACTTAAGACATTAAATAGTGAAAAAGAAAGAAAGAACAAAAAAAGGAAGAAAGAGAGAGGAAGGAAGGAAGGAAGGAAGGAAGGAAGGAAGGAAGGAAGGATAAAACAACTGCGCAGTGCTTAGCCCTAGAAAAGTCATTGATGGGACAAAGTCCCTAGAATGTTAGAATTGACCTTACATGCCCTACACAAAACTTACACAGCCTTAATTCCAACTAGATTGTGTTGATTTAGAAGATTCAGAAATTGTACCCTATGATTCTTCGAAGGCCTGAAGATGTGTTGTAGATACCTAGATGTGTGGTGCCTTCAGTCTTCATATTCACGTGGAATAAGAAGACCAGAAGCTAATTACTAAATCCATATCAAACACAGAGTGGAAACCTATGAGAGAGTCAGAACCTAGTGGGACGATCCAAAGAATTTTTCCACCAAGAGAGATCTGCTTTGAATTATGCTTAGCTAAGACAAGGCAACATGGTGTCTCAACAAGAACACTGAACCAGGAGTCAGGTCACATTGATTCATCCCAAGCTTTGGTTCTACCACCAACTACATACATGAGGCTAGGTGACTCAGTCTCTCCTAGCCTTATTTTCCTTGTCTACAAAATGAAGGCTTGGTCTAAATTTCTCCTCTGATAATATGTTCATAGTAACTAAGCACTAGTGAGAAGGAATAGAAGAGACCAGATCATACTAAATTCTGGTCACCAGTAGGCTGGTATTGAGCTCTCTGAAGTACTAAGTGAGAAATAGTTACATATGTCCATTAGGATCCAAATATTGAGTTTCTTAATAAAACAAGTTGGAGTAGAACTGGAATAGGACTGTGATTGAAACCTGTCTTTCTGTTCTTTGCATCAAGATTGTACTTTGGGAGCCATGGAAGGAGCAGCACACACACACCCAGCTAAATGGAGCCAGGTGGTCCACTTCTTGTTGTGTGTTGCTCCAGACCACGTAGAGCAGAGTGGTGCTTATCTTGTAGGCAGGAAGCCCTAAAGAGAAAGCCTGAAAAAGCTGAACTAGTTCCATTCATTCCTGATGTCACCTACTGGACTCCTCTGTCTTCATCCCTTAGTATCTCAGACCACTATAACGAAATCATATATGCTGCTTGGCTTGTGAACAATAGGAATTTATTTCTTACAGTTCTGGAGGCTGGAAAGTTCAAGGTCAAGGCGACAACAGATTCAGTGTCTGGTGAGGGTTCATACATGACACTTTCTAGCTGTGTCCTTACATGGTGCAAGGGGCAAAAGAAAGAGCCAATCAGCCTTATTTTAATAGGGGCACTGATCCCACTCATGATGGAACAGTTGTAACTTAATCACTTCTCCAAAAGCCCTGCCTTCTAGTATTATCACCTTAGGATTTCAACATCAGAATTTTAGGAGGACACTGCATCCAGACCATAGCACCAGAGAAAAAAATGGTGGGAATTATAAGAAGGGGATATACAACTTTTATAATTCATTAAAGAGGGAAGAAATTCCTGTTTTTCCAAATGTTTGGAGTGAGGAAAAAATTGTTTTCCTTACAAGCCATTCTTAAATTCTTGGATATTTAAAGGGAAAGGATACATGACAAGTGGGAAGCATGGGCTATGGAAGGGAAGTTTGGGAGACATCTTCTTAAATACCAGCCCACAAATAGGCAATGAACAGATTATAACTTTCCCTTACCCAGCCTTTCCCACACTCATATATAATACTTGACAAGAAGCTGAAAGTTCATGAAAATGATTGAAAAGTTTTGTTATACATGGCCTTAGTTAAAAGCAAGCAATATCCAAAAACAATATCCTAAATTAGACATAGATTAATTATGAGGGAGGGAGAAAATGAAAAGGGTCAATATTTATTGAGTATCTTCTATTTGTCAGGAACTATACTGTGTGCTTTCTATACATGAATTAACCTTTACAATGAGTTAACCTTTGCAATGACATTAATCCTCAAGTAACCCTTGCAATAACTTCCTTATAAAGGTAAATATACTGCGGCTCAGAGAGATTAAGTAAATTGTCAAAGATCACATAGTTACCATGAAACAGAACCAGGACTAGGACTCAAGTATTATACCAAAGTCTATGCTTTTGTTTGTTTTAATAACCCACCGTACATCTAGAAACACTTTTATTCAATCCAAAGATCTCAAAGAGATTGTAGTTTTTGGAGAGTGTTATATGTTAGGTAACAATATAATAGTTTGGGAACTAACTAAAAGCACCAAGAAAATAATTTTTTTTTTTTTTTTTTGGTAAACAGACATTTATTGAGTATCAGAATCCTAGTGAGTGCCTGGACCTGGACCACCAAGCCCTGCGGTGAACAACCAAGGCGTGCGCTCCTCATCCCGGGCTCTTCGGGAGGGGGTGGGCGGTCTGAGGACAGCTGCTACCTACAGAGGGTCTGCGAGGGGACACACAAAACAGCCCCAGAATGGGGAGGTGCATCTCACAGGTACATTTATTCATGCCTCAGAGCCAACACTACTTATGCAGGTTACAGTGATGTTCTGTGCTCCCATCTGACACAGCTGGCTTAGATTTACAGGCAGACTGATGTTTCGTCCCATGTGCACTCAAGAGAGCTGGTTACTGATGGCCGTGAGAAGGTGCAGGACTTGAACCTTTTAAAGCTTTACTTCTTTTATCAGCACTTCTGATTTTATAAACAATGAAGCTCATCAACCCCATTCCTACCCAAATCTCCTGGTAAACTTGGGTATAGTATGGCTCCAAGAGGACCCAGACATTTTTAATGAAGCTTTGAAGCATCTTGGCGGGAACAACCGTCCAGGCCGCGCCAGACCCCACCACGCACTCTCGAAGGTCACCTGAAAATAAATATTTTTTCAGTGCTGGGAATTGAACCCAGGGCCTCATGCAAACTGGGTAACTGCTCTGCTATTTACTAAGCCACTCAACCCCAGGACTGAGAATATTATATTCCACAAGTCTACTAGTTCTATTTTCCGTGGATTAGAAAGCAAAGTGATGGATGCCTATAGCCTGGTGTGAAAATTAGACCTTGTAAATGAGGTAATAGGCAAGATGGGACAAAGGACTAAAGTATCACTGTATCCCTAATAATTGTGTCTTACAAGGAAACTATGTTGGCCCTCAGTGAATTAAAAAACATGAGCTGTGATGACAATAATTATGTCATGTTCAGGGAATAAGAGTAAGGATGAAGGAGGAATTCAAGATGTCGGCTCACTAAAGATGGATTCTTGGAGGCTAATCTAAAGCCTGGACTTGCTGAACCAAAAGGACTAATGCTAATCCAGCACTTGCTTAAAAGAGGCACCAGGAGCTAATGATAGGATCAGGCTCCTTGAAAAAGTGAACAGTGGAGACCACAGAACACTGACAGATTTGTTTTTAAAGCCACCATGAAGGGCCAGGGATTTAGCTCAGTGGTTTTGCCTCCTACTATGCAAATGCAAGGACCTGAGTTCGATCCCTGGTACCAAACAATAAATAAATAAATAAATAAAATTAAGCCACCATGAAGAAGTCAAACCAACATCTCTTTCTTAAGTTGAACAAAGTACTAGCTATTCTCCATACACTGGACAATGCTTCTCTTCTGTCTCTGGAAGTAATTGTCATATTATAGTTAGGATATGGTATTTTGCTTAATGAATATGTCTAGATTAATTCCTCGCCAATCTTATTGTCAGGAAATGAGGAGTCACAAAGAAGTGCGTTTTCCAGGGAACTGAAGCTTAGACTGTTCAAGTATCAAACTTTTTGTAAGTTTAGTCATTTTCATGGAAATTGTAATAAAATGAATTCCATTCCTCTCAGCTTCATTAAACAGAATATATGAACATCATTTAACTTGTTCTTGATGGCTCTGAGTCCTTGCTGTGAACATCAGCTACACCACTGGGCAGTGGCACAAGATGCCCTCAAGGGCTCATGAAATATATGGGGCTTATGTGCGTGTCCACTGCAATCTTTCCTGGACCCAGAGGTGGGAAATGTCCTGTCTTCCAGGACCACCATGGTGGCTTCTCATGCTAGGTCCTACATCTGCATTAGTTTCAAGTCCTTCTGCTTTTACCAACAATTCTCCTAATAGATAATTTATAACTTTTATGATGTGATAGCTGCTATGGAAATCAAATCACCAAGCTTTTCAAACGTGCCTCCATATTCATACAGAACTCTCTATCATGAAGTTATAATATAAAGGCTTAGAAATGACCCCATGCTTATGCCACAAATAAATGACACAGTCTTCCTATAATTTCATCAGTACTTTCTACAGTCACTATTGTATTCTGGATGCTTATGGTTTTCACAATCTGACCATGAGATGGACAGGATATTATTGGTATCTGCAGGCGTGGTTGTCTGTTTTCTAAGATGAGGTCACTCAACACTCTTGCCTCAGAATTAAGAATGTTCAAACAATAGCTAAAAAGGACAGAGCCTTGTTGTATCATTTGCTTTTGCTGTGTAACAAACGACTCCAAAATGCAATAGTTTACAATAGCAGTTGTTATTTCTCACCATTGTATGGCTCGCTGGGCAATTTTTCTAGTCGAGGCATATTCACTTGGGGCTCAACTCACTCACATGTCAGGGACCCTGCTGGAAGAGCTGAGACCTCACTCCATGTCATCTCTTGGTCTCTAGTAGACAAGTCTAAGCTTGTTCTTGTGGACAAGAGAAAGTGAACCCCATTATGCTAGCACTTTTAAACCCTCTACTTGTGTTACATTTGCTAATGTCCCAGCAGCCAAAGCAAGTCATATGACCAAAGCCAAATTCAAGGGAAAAACGGACGCCATATCTTGATGGGACAGGATGCAAAGTCAGTGCAGAGAAAGACACATATAAAGATGAAAGGTTTGGGGACACATTCTACAATTTACCACATTCACAGTCCATGTGCCATGGCTCAGTGTGTGCCCCACATGGAAACTCCATCCATTTGATATGCTGAGCTAAGGCTGGCCTTCCTGCCCCCATCAGATCTCTTGAAAGAGTTGCTGTTTGCATCACCTTCACTTCCTCATTCTAGATTCACTTCTTAATTCTTGCCAGTTTCTGCAACTATTTCAGTAACTAGATTACTAGCCCATTGATCAATGACATCTTCTCAGTCTTTATCTGTCTTGAATGTTTTGTAATTTACAAACATTAGCACAATTAACCTCCTTTTTTTTGAAACTCATGTCTTTAGTTTTTATTACAAGTAAATACTTATTTTTTTGCTACTTTATTGACTGCTTTTTCTATTTTCTTTTCAGAGCTCTTTTCCTCTCTCCATGATTAAACAAAATTCTCAACTACCTTTTCTTTATCACATTATCTACATAAACTCATTTGCTTCTTGACTTCATAATTAACTTCCAGGCAAATAATTTCACAATCTATATCCCCAATTCCTAAATTTTGTCTCAGAATTTGCCTTCATTTTTCTTTAAGTGGCCTATTGAATATTTCTAACCAAATATTTTATCTATATAAAATATAGATAAAAATATATAGATCTGGACGGTTGTTTTATCTATTTTATCTAGTTTCTCTGAAAACTATTTTGACTAGAAACAAATAATGTAGTGATGAGAGCTTGTAACTATAATGTTCATGAACCCTTTAGATTATTCAATTCTACAGTGTCATTCAAATAAAAAATACTATGATTGGTGGAGGGAAGCAGTGCAGGGCTAACTAGCATTTGCTGAAGCCTCATGTATGTGAAGTGCTGTGGTCTTTTAATTGGCAGAGTTGAATATCTAGGATTGCTTTCAAATAGTAGATAAAGCAGTCCATCTGATTTTGATATAGAATCTCCAGGATAGCTTGCAGACACTGATATCCCAGTGAAGGTTGCAGTAACACCAAAGGAAATGAGGCTGTGGACATCTCTCTTGTCTGACAGCATCGAATGGCTTTCAAAGACTCTCTGCTAAAGGTATCTTAGGGTTTGCAAAAAAGAAACATCCTTCCCCTAAGAAAAGTCCAGTTTCTGGGGGAAATGCATTACAGAATAAAATAGTAGTTCTCCTTTTCTCTCCCTGATAAAACAACTTAAGAGACTTCTAGAACCCAAAGTAAGCACCTGGTAACATTTCTCCTGTTCTGAGATTTTGTTCTATGAAAGCGAAATCTGGTGATCATAAAATGAGTACTACTTCAGTTATATCCTAAGATAAAATCCTTGGCTAAATTTAATGATTAGCCAGTTCAGAGCTATACGTTTGTAGCCAGACTTCTACTCTAGTGTCACTCTTCTGAAGGAACTCTAGTAAACATAATTAATCAAGTCATCAGGATTAAGGTAAACTGGACTCTGAAGATGATCTGAGACGGTACTGATCACCAGAGAAGAGGTTCTAAAACTATGTTTCCTAGGATAATTTCAATAGTGTACCTTTGCATTTCCTTTAAAATATGAAATAAAGTACCTTTGCTTTGTTTTATTTTCATATCAACAATATACATTGAAGTTCCCATTCCCAAAATGGAACATGATGTGACAAAATGCAGGATGGTAAGAATGAATGAAACACCATCCTCCAAGAAGAAGCAGCCTACTGGGTTGCCATATGGCTAGAAGTGCATTAGTTTATCTCTTTTTGTTTTTAATTGGGTTGGGTAAGAATTTGTGAATGTTACCGATTCCTTTCTTCTCCTTTTGATTTGTTCGTATGGTCATAAATATTCTTATAGAGCAATTGTGACTCTTCTCATTGACTATATTCTCTGGGGGCTCATTCTAGAGGAAAGTGCTGCTTAAGTATTGTGTACTGAATATGAATTATCCTATATTGTTCATGCCCCTTACTGCATTGTCCTTCTTATTTTCAACGGCTAAAAGTACCACTGTTAGTGATTTTGGCTAACAGCATTGGAAGCAGATGAGATTTTAGCTCACGCCTTGATAACTGCATTGGCTCAGTCTAAGCTGAAGCCTTATTTTCATTAAAGGGAGCAGACATGCTGAGGAAGAAGGTGCTATTTTTACATAGGGACTTTTTCTACTGAAACCACATGCTAACACTATGCTGTTAAAATGATCTCAAGCACGCTGAGTTAGCTGAAGAGACAATATGCATGTTGCCAAAATCAAGGCAGTACTATTCTGAGCCTCCTCTCAAAGGTCCTCTAGCTCTCCTTGGTGGTCATGAAGAAGAGACCAGGAGAAGAGCTTGTGAGAAAGTAAAAATTACAGCCAAAACAGAGCTCCCTTCTGACCACCTATAGGCCGTTATTCAAGTTCTTGGTTATGCCATCATCCACTGAGATATGAAAAGTTTGGTAAATCAGATTCTGCATCTCACTAATATTTGTTGAGTTTTTAAAATTCTGGATATATATTTTAAGTAAAACCAGCATAAAACAGTACTAAGACTAACTTTAGAACATTATAAATAGAAGAAGTTTGGGCAGAGCCTTCTGAACTCAAATTTTTTAACAAAGCTATATCATCATTTATATTATTATGTATTATATAATATATTTTATGTAGAACATAATATGTTAAATATACGACAGGGACTTTACTAAGCACTTTACAAAGGCTCTCTTTTTACTCCTCACAATAATCTTGCCACACGTCTTTTATCTTCATTTGCAGAAGATAATGTTTCTTTTCTGGCCCTGATAGTAACTGTCACTATTTTTCCATACTAGGAACTGAACTTGGGACTACGTATGCTAGGGAAGTGCTCTCCCACTGAGCTATACCCTCAGCTCATAACTGTCATGTTAAAAGTTATACTCAGCAAAAAAAAAAAAAAAGTTATACTCAGCTAGAAAGTAACTGAGCTGGGATTCAAGCTTAAGTGTAATTCTCTAGTTCCAAAGCCCATGCTCTTTCCCCAGGTCTTACAGGAACTCTGAGGCTGACACATGGAGCTAATAAGGAAATGGCCCTCCATTGTACAGTATTTTTATTCTTCATTATCACTACAACTCTCTCCTTATTCTTCAAGAGTACAAATGAGAACAAGTTACAACACACCATCAAATGGAAAAGGAAAAGTTTTCCCTTTTGGTAGTCTTCAAGTGCTACATATATATCACCGTAACATTTGGCTTCTCTTGCCCTTAAACACTTGAAGGTTCTTTCTCAGCCACAGACCAAAATTTGGATCACTACTTGCTCATAGACAGGTTTATACTTAACAGAGGAAATTCTTAAACAGATAAATATGTTAACAGATAAATATGTATCACTTCTCCCCTCTGTCAATAAAGCAGAATTACTTTTGAGGTCAGCATATTTCCCAGGATCTTGGGAAGATTCTGGGTTTGGGGGAAGGACAGCATCACAGCTGCCTGGCGGGGAAAGCTAGAGGTTATAACCACACAGAAATGAATAGTTCTGAAATATGAAGAATGAAAGGAAGATGAGACCAAAGTTAGCAAGCCCTGGATTCAGGAAGAAATTGGAGGAGTTTAGAGGGATGAGGAATGAACAATCTGGGGAGCTAATCCCACATATATGAAAATTGTTATGGACAAATATTACTGGAGACCCCTGGCTTTGGGGGTTCCAATAGACCTGGCTCAGCCTCCCATTACCTCAAGAGTTCAATCAGAGAAAGAGAAGTGGTGGTGAAACAGGAAAGGAATTTGTTCTCAGTGTGGCCACGCCACAAAGAATAAAGGTCTAGAGACCTAGGATCTGTCTTTGAGATACTGAAAAATAGCTCCAAGATAATGCTGGGGATGTTCTAGGGCAAGAAGTATGCATAGTCAAGCAGTCTTCTTCAAACTAAGGTCTGGTTGATTATTATCAAGTCTGGTTTTGTGGGGTCTTGCTGGTGCCAAGAAAATCATTACTACTTGAGTTCTTGCCATGGTGTGGCTGCCAGCAAGGCTTGTTGTTTCTGTAATTTAAGATAAGTTAGGAAGAAGAAATGACTCAAGGCGAGAAAATGTGTCAGACAAAATAGAGTTAGGACAATGACTGGATTCTTCTTCAAAATGAAGAGTTATGGAAAGAAAATTTTAAGACGTTTATTGAGCGCTACTAAAAAAAGAATCCCAAATCCTGAGTTATTTTCCTAAGCAAAGAAAAAAGTCGACAAGAAGATGTTAATTTATATTCAGTTATTTTTGGAGACTGTACTAGTCTCTTTCCTTGCTAAGAATGGACCGCAAGGTGGACGGGCTACACATGCTTATACTGTACTCTCAAAATCCATGAGATTTTGAAAATGTTTGCAAAGATAACAGAAAAAAAAGTGACAAATGTAATGTGAGAAACTGGAACCAGATACAAGGAACTCTGGCCTTTTAGGAAAAAGGAAAGTCCAGCAGCACTTGCAGTCTCTGCGGCTGTGCGGGAAGGATTAGACTGACCTACTAGACAAGCAAATCCTTGTGACAATGGGCAGTGGGGGAGATGGGGAAAAATCTGCTTCATAGGAGGATCTGCTCTTTGAATCCACTTTTTGTGGCAAGAGAAGGGAACTTTACAACTATAACTGACATATCCCTAGGACATAGGAACCTGTGATAAAACTAAAGGCATCATAACATTAACAAAATAGAATCTTACTAGCCCAGTTTCTTAATACTCACCAGAAAACCCACCCATCCTCAAATTCTCCCTTAATTTAGTCAGCTGTCTTTATTGTCCTCTACACGGTCTTAAAGAACTCTCTCAGCTGCCACTACAATTACCATGTTACTCTTCTGTAGGTCTAGGTCCTTATGGTGCCATTCATTGCCAAAAGTCTCCAAATGTAGTCAGATGTGGTGACACATGCCTGTGATTGGTGCCACCACTTAGGAGACAGAGGCAGGAGGATCACCACAAGTTTGAGTCCAGCCTGGGATACAGAGTGAGTGAGTTCAAAGATAGTCTGGAACACATAGTGAGAGCCTGTCTAGAAAAGAAAAGAAGAGAAAAGAAAAGGAAAGGAAACGAAAGGAAAGGAAAGGAAAGAAAAGAAAAGAAAAGAAAAAATATAAAATGAACAAGAGAAAGAAAGAAAAAGTCTCCAAATGCATATTCATTTTAATAGGTATCTTAAACAGATTTCTCAATCTATCTTCATTCATAGTTGATCAAAGAACACTTTTGATTGATTTTAACTTCACATGAATTTATTAGATACACAAATAATTAGGGAAAGTCTTGAACATAGAATGAGTTGACCATAGATTTATAAAATTTCATTTCACAATAAATTCTAGAAATTGCAATAATTTCCATTTTAGTTTCTCTGGGATTGATTCTAATGGTTTTCAAATATCTTCACAGTCACATATTTCCCACTGAAAGATCTCTGGAAAACCAATCATGAATTTCATTTATATTTGATGAAAATTTTTTAAGCTTTTCTTTTTTACAAGTATCTAAGAGAGATGTATGGTCATAAATTTTAGCACCATCTGACCCTTTGCTTTAGAACGGGTATCCAAGTCTTTGTGATAGTGTCAGAGGGCCGGGATATAGTGGCGCTGCACCTGCCTGGCGAGTGCAAGGTCCTGAGTCCAATCCCCAGTACCACACACACACACAGAAAATGACAGAGACATTCAAACATTCTCTTTTTCCTACCTTCTGCCAATAAAGAATAACATCTTTGGTCATTTTGACTATTTGCATCTACTTGATAGTTTGAGCTTTCATCTGTTGGTTAGGGCTTAATAAGTTCTCATGTAAAATTTTTCTAGTAATTAATAAGTAAGTTTTAACTATAACTTCAGCAAAAGATACTAATTTAAGTTAACTACTCAGTTCTGTCATGGATGTAATTTATATTTCCTTGATTTACTTTCAGTTTTAGAACAATGAACAATTTAAAAAGGATAGATTTCTATTTCAGAGATGGTATTTAAATTCAAAAAAATTCACATAAGAACTAAAATTTGCACTTAAACAAAAAACTGCACAAATAGAAACAGGTGGTCACACAGAATGGCAGAATTGAAACGATTTGAGTTTTGTTCCTTCATCTTTAAAACCACTGTGCTGTCATTTATTATACATAAACATTTGAAGTATAGAAATATGAAGTGCCACAGGGGTTGGAGGGCTTATTATGAAAATAAATATGGAATCGAGTCCATGTGTGGGAAAGGCTCCTGGGCTAACTGGGAGTATCCTACATTCATTTCTAGTAGAACGCAATGTTTGTTGAAGGAAATTAATTTAAAAGTGCTAATTTAAAACTTACTTATATATTAAAACTCAACAAAAACTGCAGTAATTGTTTAGAATATAGACCAACAGAGGTTTGTTTTTTTTTTCAGGGAGGACAGTTTTATTGTTGATGTTCTTTATAATTGCAGAGAATGGTGATAATAAAAATTAGTCCAACTCTTAGCTTTCTTATAGTTTTAAAATTCTCTTGACAAGGGTGCCCTTTACTGCCCACCCCAAGGGGTAAACTGCTCCTGGCTCATCCTTGATGTACCATTGGAAGCTGCATCCTTCAGTGTGAGTGTCCCAAGGGTCTCCGCAACAAGGAAATTGGAATGAGGAAACTGCAGGCAATTTTGAAATTAAAAATCATACAAAATATTTAACTGTTTGTAGAAAATTTTTCTAAAAGTTGGGGCTAGGAGAATAATTTAGTGATTTAAAAAATCAAAAGAACCTGGATGTAGTGGTGCACACCTGTAATCCCAGCCCTTGGGAGGGTGAGGCAGGAGGATCGCCTTGAGTTCAAGGCCAGCCTGAGCTGAGTAGAGAGACCTTGACTCAAAAAAAAAAACAGTCAAAAGAAGCCAGGAGCGCTAGTGCATGCCTGTGATCTCAGATCTGGGAGGCTGAGGCGGAAAGGCCAGAAAATTGAGCCCAAACTAGCCAGTTTAGCAAATTAGCAAGACCCTGTCTCAAAATACAAAAATTAGAAAGGGCTGGGGATATGGCTCAGTGTGAAGGCCCTGGGTCCAATCTCCAGTATGTGAGAGAGAATATATTTTTTATTTTTAAGATTTTTAATTGTGAAGAGACTTTTGTGAAAAGAGTCATTTAAATATGTATTATAAGCATCCCATGCTGGACTGAAAACAAATGTCCTCTTGACTTTGTAAGCACCATTCTCCAATGTAGAATTGGATGGGCTTGTCTATAATTATCTTTAATGCCCTTTCAGATCTAACAATCTGGTAACTATCATCTTTTGTAATGAAAGAAGAAAGTGTCTTCCCCCTTTCCCCACAGTGCTCCTCCCTTCCCAATACTCAGGTATTTGCTGGAAGAGGAGATTAAACCCTTGCATCTTTTTTCATGCCCATAATCCCCACACTGGAAAGAGGGGAGGGCCTGCAGAAAGTACTAAAGAAAAAAAAACTTTAAGACTAATGCCTTTGTGGGTTTTGTGAAACTATAGGTGTCCCCCATAGAGGAAGATGACTCTGGAATGGACCTCATTTGTTATGCAACGGTAGGTTTTAGGGAACAGTCTGAGGGCAAACAAAGACAGCTGACCTTGTTCTACATATAATGTCAGTTGAGAAATTGTTTTTGTCAGAATTTCTGAAATGATATTGCATATTGAAAAATTGATTTTGACTTTCTAAAAATTAGTTTTATTCTTGGAAAATATGTGTGTGTGTGTGTGTGTGTGTGTGTGTGTGTGTGTTTTATACCATTGGCCACCTGAGGAAATATGAAAGTGTGTCTTCACCTTGCATGAGCACTACTTGCCAATAAAAATCCTGACAAGTATTCAAAATGTAGGAGAAAAATGGGAGGGGGATAAGAGGGAAATGTAGTATGTTCTATAGTGAGAACATTATGGACTTGACAGTCCTTCTCTTTCACACTAAGAAAAATTAATGTTCAGGGTGGGAGAGGTCTGTTGAAGTAGTGTTAGCCATATAGGGCCTCACAGCTCGACACTAAGTGGTTCTCCAGGAATGAAGAGCTAAGTCATTTCTAAATGTCTTGCATGAATGTTAGCCATGGATTTAAGAGGGGAATGAAATTGAGAGTGACATCAGAGTTTCTAAAGGCTCCCTGTGAGTGGTGAACACTGCTGGTGGAGTTCTGAGTGTGCTAACCTAAAATTCTCTAAAAAGAGAATAGAAATTGTCACTTTGTAAGAGAAATGTGTATTTTTAAGAGACATCTCCATTTGTAAAGATAGTTCTCTCTCTTACCAGAAAGAGAGACAAAATCACACACACAAAATCTCATCAATAGAAAAGATATCAACTTAAATCTGCACAACAAACCTTATCCTTGTTTACCATACTTGTCTTAGGGATTCTCTTATGTCTGAAGTTTCTCCAAAGAAAATGAGCTCAAAAAAAAAAAAAGAAAGAAAATGAGCTCAAAATGATCCTTATGCCAAAGAGACATATTTGGGAGTGGTATATTCTGATCTGTCGTTGTCATATTTTGTGGTATCATGCTCTGAATGAAATCAGCAGACACTTTACCATTCAGAGAGAGGGAGATTTTGGAAACTATACCACCATTCTCAATCTTATTCCCTTAAATACAAGTTTAAGACGTTGAGAAATGACTTAGCTATTCAGTCCTATTATCAGAATAAGTCCAGACTATTCACAGCTCAAAGGCCAATATTTAGGAGATGAGAACTATTTTTTTTTTTGGTACTGGGGTTTGAACTCAGGAATTTGCGGTTTCAAGGCAGGCGGTGGCACCACTGAGCTAAATCCCTGGCCTGACAAGAACTATTGAGAAAGAACGATGTTCATCTAAAGGCCAGCAATCTTGAGAAGCCCGAGGGGCATCTTCTCAAAGTTCTGTTTTGGGAGGCTCAGAGACACATAGAATTTTTACAGGGAGGGAAAGGAGGAGCAGAGCAGGAAAGCTGCGTGCTGGGTGCGGTTGTCACAATCCAGGTGTATATCTTCCTTTTCCTTCTTCTCTGAACATGGCAATAGATGTGAACCTCATAGGGATAGGTCCTATAGTTCTTTTAATACAGTTCTTTTTTCTTTCTTTCTTTCTTTTGTACCAGAAATCAAACTCAGGACCTTGCACTTGCCAGGCAAGAACAGTACCACTGAGCTACATCCCTGGCCCCTAGTTCTTTTAATACAGACATCACTTAAATTGGTAAAAGTAGGGGCCAGGGATGTAGCTCAGTGGTTTCACCGCCTGCTGCACAAGCACAGGGACCCGAGTTCGAACCCCGGTTCCAAAAGAAAAAAAAAATTGGTAAAAGTAGAAATTAGTGAAGAGCATTAAAAGTTTCAACAGATGTTCTTCATTGTATGAATCTTAAAAAAGATCATTTAGCAGTAACATTTTAACCATTTAAATGAGGCTTCTCTTTAGAATTTAGAATGCTGGATGTAACCCTTGCAAAAGTATTGGGGAAGGGCAGAGGGAGAAAGGGAAGAGAGGCAAAAGTAACTATTAGAGACACCTTCCAAAAATAGCAGCCCTGTTATCAGTTAGTGCATAACCATAAGAGATAACACTGCTTTAAGAGAGCCCACCTCAAACGTTTCTTTGTATTAAAAGGAGTAACTGCCAAGTCCATGATTTTATCACTAGTCACATATTGCATTTTCCTTTCTCTCATTTTTCTCTCCATGTTTCCATTGCATTTTAGAAACTCTGCAAGGTTGTTTAGTCTATATGTTAGTCAGCTTTCTATTGTGACAAAATAGCCTTTAAGTCAACTTAAAAGGAGAAAATGTTTATTTTGGCTATGTTTTCAGAGGTTTCAGCCCATGGTCACTTGGCATATTGCTTTTGGGCATGTGGTGAAGCAATACCCCATGGTGAAAGCCTGTGAGGGAGAAAGATGGGGGGGAGGGAATGAGGGAGAGGGACAGGGAGGGACAGAGAGAGGGGGTGGGGGAGGAAGAGAGAGAGGGAGAGAGAGAGAGAGAGACAGAATAGAGTCTGGGATCCCAACGTACCCTTCCAAGGCACATGCCTCAGTGACCTACTTCTTCCACCTAGACCCCACCCCTAAAGTTTCCACCACTTCCCAATAGTGTCGTTAACTAGATAGAGACCAAGCCTTCAACACATAAGCTTTTGGGGGAACCTTTAACACCCAACCATAATAATCTCAGCTATTGCTTCAAGTTATAGAACAGCAGAGAGAGAGATCTACCCACTTTGGATGTGGAGATTTGTTTCAATCCTGAGACCTGATTGCCTTTCATACATATTAGAAAATTCTGGAGCTTCCTCTGGAAACAAAAGCATCATTAATGTTTTTGGAGGAAAAAATTAACTCAGATTTAATTGAGCTCAGAACCATTAAAAGACCACTTTTTTCAAACTTAAAATAATGGCTCTGTCTTGTCCACAGCCCAGTGGAGTAAGTCTAAAGACTAAAGAAAATACCTAGAGATGGCTTGTGAGAGAGAGGGTTTGTAAGACTTATTAATGGGCATGAACAGAAACCAACAGGATAGTTTGAGACTTACTAACAGGAAAGGACAGGGCCCAGTGGTGACAAGCTAGACAGGAATTTGCTCATAAGGTCCAATGGTAGCTGGCCAGACAGAAAACTGCCAACATGTCTCCTAGCATCAGGCAGAGAGAAAACCACCATCAAGTCCAGGATCAGCCAGCAGGAAATAGCTCTCCACAATGCTCTGTCCTGTGTCTGGTTATATCAGGGACAGAGGTTTCATATATTAGGCTACATGAGCAGTGACATCATCAGCTTGCTTTGTTTTATCATATAAACTGGACTTCAAGGAACAGGCTGACTTAGCATAGGGGCAGGAAGGTAATGAATATGGGCCAAAGATTTTATATAACTCTTTTATTAATGAGGGAACCAATAAGATGTTACAGGTTCAAAGAAAATTTAAAGCACATTTATATAAGTCATTAGAAAAGAAGAAATGTTCAAAGATCTAATACTTGTTAATAGATCAGTAAAATGTAATAATTGGAATTATCCTTTCTACAAGGGAAAATCAAATGTATCTTTATTGGACATTATTCATTGGCATCTCTGTGGGTAAGAATCATTTACATTAATTAAAATTTTCTGCAACTTAGCAGAGTTGTAAAGTAACCTAGGCACAAGCAGAGAAAAGCACGGGCTTCTGTAAAATCCTATAAGACCCAAGGGTCTTCTAGACCAAGCCTGGCTTTTCATTCAAAGAATACTTAGTAATCTTCTGCCCATTTCAAAATCTTCCAGAGTTTTCCCCAAGAGCTTCATACTTATTTATCAACTGCAACAACAAGGCAAGGTGATTTTGTAAACAGTCTTTAAAGAAGTAATTAACAGAGGATCTGTGTGCAGTTACCACTTTCCTACCTTAACCTTGCTCCTTTCTTCCCTAGTATATCTTTCTGTTTCAAATTTTCATCATGAAATATTCAATGGTAGAGTATTATAGAAAACTTTAAAATTGTACCCAACAAAACTTGACTTGAGAAAATTGGGTCATTGTTTGCCATATCCTTATCAGTAGGTAGTTTACTCCTGATATTTTTAAATAGCTCAGAAAGTTGCTCAATCACCCTGCCTTCTTGTTGCCTGCAAAGTAGCCTCAAAATCCAGCAAACCAGGGCAGTTTGTTGGCACATTTTATATTAATTAAATTGCCCTGATATTTGCTATATCCAACTTTAAGATAAAAATATTGGTTGGTGAACAGTTTGTTGGTCTGGAAAACTCATTCTCTTCCTCTTTGTTTTAATGACACAACCCATAGTTGAATGCAAACCTTAACCCCTCAAGTTTCGTGTTATCCCTATCACTTCCTCCCAAACTGCAGGCTCTAGACACTCTTACTTTGTCTCCATCTATGGCTCGTGACCTGCTTGCGACAGTGCTCTAATCTGCTGACTGAAAGCTTCAATTCTGCCAAACAAAATATGTTCTTCCTTACTCATCTAAGTCTTCTTTTTCACACCAGAAGCCAGAAATTTCCAGGATCACAGTGTTAGAACTCACAGAAATTTTACTTGGCTAAGGGGCAAGGGATCACAACCAACCGCCAAATATCAAAGTCCTTGCTCAGTAGGAATGATGAGTATGTGAACACAAGACATTGAAACAACAGCTCAGGAACATCCTGCTGGGAATAATTCTTAAATGAAAGTACAAGATACTATCTCACAAAATTGAAAATATGAAAATAAATACTTAATTTGAATTATAGTGTGCATATGTATATTGGTAAAGCTGTGAAATTAAATGGCTCTATAATTGTATTAGTTGCTTTCTCATTCCTGGGACAATATACCTGACACCCATAACCTAAAGAATGAGATTATTTGGCTCACAGTTTCAGAGGATTCAGTCCGTGGTCAGCTGGCTCAAGTCAGAACTGGCATTATGGAAGGACACAGAGGAGAAAAACTACTCAGCTGTTAGTAGCCAGAAAGCAAAGTGTGAAGTAAAGAGCACAGGACAAGAACACACTCATCCAGGGAGGGAGGGAAGGGGCAGTAAAAAGAATTAAGATGTGCTATGCACATTTACCAACTCGCCATGTTGAATATAATCATTATGTACTAAAAACATGAACTAATAAGAATTTCAGAGTTTAAAAATCTGGAAAAAAAGAATACACTCTTCCAGATCATGTGCCTAGTGACCCCAAGTCTTCTGGTCAGTCCCCACCTCCTAACAGCATATTAGCTATGAACTCATCAATGAATCACTGATTAATATAGCACGCTCAATATCCAATAGCTTTCTGAAAACCTCTGTACACTTGAGACTTTGGTGTGTTATTTAGATCTAACAATTATCAAGAGACTTAGAATTTTATATCCCCATGGGCCGGAGATTTAGCTCAGTGGTTCCGCTGCCCGCCTTGCAAGCGGAAGGACCCGAGTTCGATCCCGTACCAAAAAAAAAAAAAAAGAATTTTATATCCCTTAATCCAACATGTCCTTCTGGGAATACTCCAAAGCACAGTAAACCAAAAATAATCTGTCTGAGAAAGAAAATAATCCCATTTATGACACCATCACAAAATATAGGAAAAATTTAATAAAAGAGGTGAAAGATCTCTACACTAAGAATTATAAAACACAGATAAAATAAATTGATGAAGATATAAATAAATGTTCATGAATTAGAAGCATTGATATTATTTAAATGTTCATACCACTCAGGGTGATGTACAGATTTAAAGTAATCCCTACCAAAATTCCAGTGGCATTTCTCATAGAAATAAATGTAATTATAAAATTCTTAAAGGAACCACAAAAGACACCAAATTGTCAAAGAAACCTCAAGAAGAATAAAATTAGAAGCATCATAATTTATGATTTCAAATTATATTATAAAGCATTAGTAATTAAAATAGTGTGGTACTGGCATGAAAACAGACATATAGAATCTAAGCATGTATCATCAGTTGATTCTCAGCAAAGATGCCAAGAACATGCAATGGCAAAATGTGTGTTCAATAAAGAGTATTGGGGAAACTGGATTTCCACATGTGCAAGAATGAAATTGACCCTTACACTACTCACAAAAATAAACTCAAAATGACTTAAATATAAGACCTGAAACTGTAAAACTCCTAGAAGAAAACAGCAGAAAATCTCTTTGACTTTGGTCTTGATGATGATTCCATAGATATCCACCAAAAGCACAAGCAACCAAAGTGAACATAAGCAAGTGGAACTACAGGGAACTAAAACTCATCTGCACAGCAAAGAAAATAATCAACAAAATAAGAAAACAATCTGCAGATTGGGAGAAAATATTTGTAAACTATATATTTGATAAGGACTTACTATCTAAAATATATAAAGAACTCACATGACTCAATAGCAAAACAAAACAAAGAACACCAAACAGGTTGTGTATCCTCTAACCCAAAATGCTTGGGACCGGAAGTGTTTGGGATTTGGGATTTTTTTTCAGACGGCAAAATGTTTGCACATAGAAAATGAGTGAATTTGGTGAATGAAACTGAAGTCTAAATACAAAATTCACTTATGTTTCTTATATACCTTATACACAAAACCTGAAGATAAAGAATATTTTGAATGGACCTGCATTTTAACTACAACTTATCACATGAAGTCAGATACAGAATTTTCCATTCATAGCATTATGTTGATGCTCAAAAAGTTTCAGATTTTGGAGCATTTTCCATTTTGGGTTTTTTGGATTAGAAATGCTCAGTCCATAATAATCAGATTTAAAAATGGTCCAAATCTCTGAATAGATATTTTTCCAAAGAAGACAAATATATAATCAACAGGTAGATGAAAAGGTGTTCAACATTGGTAGTCATCAGGAAAATGCAAATCAAAACCATAACAGGTCATGTCACATGTGGTAGAATGACTGTTATCAAAAAGGCAGGATGTAAGTGTTGGAGGGAATGTTAAAAAAAAAGAGAACCCTTATGTACAGGTGATGGGAGTGTCATTTGGTACAGTCATTGAGGAAACAGTACAGAGGTTCCTCAAAAAGTTAAAAATAGAACTAGCGTGTGATCCAGATATCCCTCTTCTGGTTCTGTACCTAAATGAAGTGAGTCAGTTACTCATAGAGATGCTTGCCTTTCCAAGTTCACCACTGCATTATCTGTAATAACCCAGATATGCAAACAACCAAAAAGTCCACTGACAGATGAATAGATAAGGAAATGTGGGATATATATGAATAGTATTCAGCCTTTTAAAAGAAGATCCTGTCAAAGATCCACAATGTGAATGGGAAATGGGGAGATATCGGTCACAGGAAACAAAATTTCAATTATGTGGGAAGATTAAGTATGAAGATCTAATATACAATGTGGTGACAATAGTTAATAATGCTTCACTGAGACTTGGAAATTGTCTAAGAATGGATTTTAGATGTTCTTGTTACACACACACACACACACACACATGATATGTAAAGAGATGGATATATAATTTGCTTGACTATAGAAATAATTTTATTAAGTATATGTACAACAAAATATAGTGAAAAGTTTATACATAACAAATTTATTCCAGTATTATTTGTAATGATAAAAGATTGAAGTGGCACCACGCCTGACTCACAGAGCCTGAGTTAAATCCCTGGTAGCAGAAAAAAAATAATAAAAGATTGAAAGCAACCTAGATCCAACAATAAAGATTGATAAGCAAATAGTAGTTTACATATATTTCCAAATAATATGTAAGTATTTAAACGATGATTATATAGACCTTAAACTCATGAGAAAATTGGTGATTATGGGAATTTAAAAATAGTTTTCATCATGAAAAAATGTCAAATACTTATACATTTTACATTTTTCATAATCCCTAATATTATTGAGTGGTAAAGTTAACTTACTTCATCAATAAGCAAATACACAAAGTTGGGGAAGCTCAGAAGGCAATTCCAGGTCTTCTAAAAATAAAATGTGCAAATATACTTCCACCAAATTAGAGAAAAACCATTGATTTTTCTGAAACCAAAATTATATAGTCTCTCATCTGCATGATGAACCCTATGTATCCATCAACCTGCTTAACAGTTACCAACCCAGAGCAAATTAACTTCATTTGCCTGTTCACACTTCCTCCCTGGGATTATTGGGAAGCTACTCAGATATTTTACCATTTCATCTGAAAATGTTTCAGCATGTCTCTCTAAAAGATAAAAATTTCTTTTAAAAAAGACAGAGGCAAACAAAAAAACAAACAACTGAATTTCTTTGGCCACCTTAAAAAAAAACCAGTATAACTCATCAACATATAGAGCATTGAAAATATCAATAATATTTCAAATAAATAATCACAATTATATTTCACAAGTTCCTTTGGTCCTATATAATTAACTCTGGTTCCATTGGATCTTGGTTCAGTTATCTTATTTCACAAAGTTGTCAGCTTCCAGACCAAAACCAAAACAAGCCCTGGAAATTCTGACTTAGTTTCCCAGTACGGTCTGAAAGTTGTTTGAAGGAAGTCAGCTTAGAAGCTTATATTCAGAAGTCCATTCTTTCAAGTATCAACAGTTCAGAGTACCCAGAGCTGTCATTTCCATGAGGCTCCAAGACTGTCTGATTAAAGGTCTGATCTCTGGTTTATTACTTACAGCAGAACCTAAAGGCAAGCATGGGAGAGAAACAGAAAGAACCTGTAAGACTGGATGGCTATGGTTAATTTATTGTAGTAACCAGCAGTGCCAGATGGAGAACAAAACTGTGTAATGCATGAGTGTTTTGTAAGGATTTGATCAATGTTTCCTCAGAAGGGTGAGAACCTATTATGGGCAGCAAGGGCATTACAAAATCTTCAAGACTTTCCTGTAAAGTGTACAGTCTCTGAACTATTTATACCAGTAACGTTTTACCTGCACAGCCTTAACCTAGAGGAGGCTGCACATCCCTTCTGGTTTGACACCTCTTTTGACGCTACTTTTGCAATAGCACTGATCTTTTCCAAAAAAACTGAACTACTCAACAAACTCAATTATTTCTAACATTCCCTTTTTCATAAGGTGAAAGAGCAAATCTCTGATTTTTCCATAGGTTCTCTGGGAACCACCAAGGTAGTTTTCAATGTAAAGAGATCCTGAGAAGTTTATTTTTTCTGAATTTAGGGTCTGATCTTAGGAAGACAGAACCTACAGATTTAATGGGAGATGTGGTAAGATTAAGAAAGAGTGCCTGAGGAAACTAAGGCAACTATTCCATATTTTCAGATAAGCACAGAAGCAGGTAAAACAATTTTGAAGACTCTTAAGCTCTTCGAGAAGAGAGGAGACTTTGTTCTTTGTAATCATGGACATGATAAATATCAACAGAAAGCACAGAAAATGGTGCAGTATAATCTCTACTATCTGGGTTGATTATCCAATAGGTAAATAATAACTGCTTATTACCTCTTGTTAAGAGCTCTATGATTTGGGGGTGGGTGAGATGTCCCAAAATTGCATCATGATGAGGATTAGTATCTTTAAGTCTGTGAATATACTAAAGGACACTCTAAACTTCAAAGAAGTCAATTGTATGGTATAAATTATAGCTCAATAAAGCTATTATTTTTTATCAAGTTAACAAATGCCATTTTATCTTTTCTAAGACCAATTTATCATTTTAATAGAGGAAAAGCCAAATTCTATTTTTGAGTTAATTCAATATTTGGCATTAAATGATTCCAAGTTCTTTTTAAAAAGTTATCTTTTGAACAAATCCATCAAAACTAAGAAAACTTTGCCAAAATGTTAGCATATTTTATTGCTTCTTTTCAGACAAGAAGGACAAATAGAGTTTACTTTCGGCAAATCTACAGTTTTCTATATTCACTTGTGTTTTGTTTTTCTCTCTTATTTCATCTTCTAGAGCTGATGTTTTCCTTTAGAACAAACTATTCACATTTCCCCTGAAAAACAAACAAAAATTCCTTTACTTTGGGAATCTTATTTTACCTCTCTACACTATTACAACTGTTTGTTTGTACGCATGACTGGAGATTGACACCTGAGCCTTCCTACTAAGCTACTTCCACAACTCTTCATTTTTTGAGACAGGGAGTTGCTACATTTCCTAAACTAGTCTTGAACTTGTGATCGTCTTGCCTCTGCCTCTCCAGTGCTGGGATTACAGCTGTGTGGCACCACACCCTGCTATACAGTCTTAGTCACCCATGTTATCTATAACTTTGAACAAATTAACCAGTATTCATTTCATGGAGAGAAATGGAAGATGAAAAATTGGTAATTGAATGCTATATTAAAAGCAAAACTGAACACATTCATTAATATGACCCACAAGTATATCACTTGGTAGTATTGTAAAATAAGAAATTGATGTATGTGTATTTTAAAGCCATATTTAGTAACCAATGTTTTTTTATATTCTATTATAGAAATTATCTAGGTTGCAAAGATTATCTACTTATTACCTTAATTAGTCCAACCTTTTAAAATTAACCTGAGGGGGCCGGGGATTTAGCTCAGTGGTTCTGCCACTTGCCTCACAAGTGTAAGGTCACAAGTTCGATCCCCGGTACCAAAAGAAAAAAAATAATGACCTGAGGATATCAGAAATTATGTTTAGCTAACATACTATAGAATATTATTGCTGATACCTAAGAGTGTCAACACTATAATTCAATCTGGTTCAACTCATAAGTTTATGTATTTCATAATCATTAACATTATTAAGTACTGATGTTAGCTTATTTCATCAATAAACTAGTATACAACACTGAGGAAAACCAGAAAGCAAACCTAGATCTTCTGAAATTTAAAATGTACAAAGGCATTATACTTAATACACTAAAGCCAGGGGGAAAATATTATATTTTCTTAAATTGAAATTATAAATTAGACTGATATATCCACACACTTACTATTATTGTTCATTGTATTATATCTTATATATATATATATATATATATATTAAGATCATACAAAAATGCTTCTCAGCACTTTCCGAAAGAATTTTTATTAAAAATATAGAACATTTAGAGTATTAAAAATTTAGTTTAATAACAAGGAATTCTAGAAATATTAGATTTTTGTAAGTGGTTACTACTATGTATAAGTCAACTAGAACAAAATATCTTTAATTTAAAAGACATTATAATATAATTTATTAATAACCTCCCAAGGTAAGAAAACATTTCACACATACAATGAGAGAGAAAAGCTTTCCTCAATTACAGAGAGCCGGCTGGCTTCAGCTCTATAATCTCAGCCACAGATCAGATACAAACATAGAAACAATGAATTCAGCATTCCCATTTTCCTTTTTAGTGGGCACAAAATACTATTTAATTAATTTGAGCTCAAGAGTAGATGAATAAACAACAAAAGACTGACAAACTGGATTAGCTATCCTCTCTCTCCTGATAGAAAGTACAACCCCATTATCCACATTACACAGATCATCAAATGGTCACATCATAAAACCAAATGCCTTTAACAGTCAGCCACTGACATGCACACATCACATATACACAAACACATGGCCATCTCTTCACCATGGAACTGAGAACTGCCTAGCGGTCTTGGTTGTAGCTCTAGAAAAGGATCTGGCTTTGACCACAAGTTTTACAAGAGGACTCTTTAGATTATTTAGTTGATGTTAATTTTAAATAAAAATATGGAATCACTAGTGTTTGACCCCAGGTGTTGAAAAAGATGAATGGGGCAGATATACCTACCAACTCTCTCAGCTGACGAATCCTAATGTGTAGCATTTGCCCATTTTTGTGGTGTAAATTCTCCCATAATGGCTATTTTCACATTATCAACACAACGTCTTGATCACAGAATTAGGAGGAGATGCTTGTCTTTGGTCCTCACAAAACAGTATAATCTGGCTCCAGGTCACAGCTGTGCTTGACCATAAGTTAGCCAAAAGAGACAGACTAGCAGGCTGGGCCAAGACACAGAAACAGAAACACAAAATCAGAAACAAGAAAGGAAACAGTGAGAAATTCAGAGTTAGCCATTTGGGATTCACTCTGCAAGACAGGAAAAGAGGTGGCTGGGTTTAATTAGACCATAAGGTACACTTTGCAGGCCCTGCAGTTTAATGGCACCAGCAGGTGACTATATCAGTCGTTCTTCCCAAGTAATCCCAGCACTCAGCACTTCACAAGACAGCTTGTTGGATTTGCGAACAAGTCTCATAGTTAGAAAGCTTTTCTTTATTCAGCCAAAAATCTATTTTCCTATAGCTTCCAACCAGAGGGCTTAGTCATGCTCTTGGGAAACATACAAAATAAATCAAATCCTTTTTTTACTCAATGAGCTTTCAATATTGAGTACAATTACTTTAGGATTGTAGAGGTGGTACAACTCATTTGTTTTGCAGATAAAGAAACTGAGAACCAGAGAGAGTAATGATTTTTCCCTATTTGTACAGCACTGTGATTTGTCACATTTGATGCAATCATCGATAAAATTTTAAAATTGCCTCTGGGCATGGTGGCACACTCCTATGATCCTAGCACTTTGGGAAGTTGGAACAGGAGACAAATTATGGTTCAGCCCGGGCAACTTAGTAAATTAGCAAAACTCTTTCTCAAAATAAAAAATTTAAAAAGGGCTGAAGACGTAGCTCAGTCCAAAGGCCCAGTGCTGCAGTGGGGAAAAAAAAGTAAATTGTCGCAACATATGCCTCTTGAGTTTTAATTCCTTAAACCTATTAGTACTTCATCTTCCATGTTTTTAAGACATCTCGTCTTAGTTGACCTCTCCTTGTACATCTCTGTTTAGATAGTGTCATTCTCAAAACAAGGTACTCATGGTCTAATCAAATGCCATAGTTATCAACTGATTAGTACAATGTTCTGAATTCTCAAGGTATTAATACTTTTTAGCCATTTGGACAATTGTTTCATATTTTAACTCATGTCTTTGTTATATAATTTTCAAAAGTTAAAGACATGACTTGCATAGAAATACAGAATGAATAATCGTGAAACATTCATTCAATTCATTAATTAATGAGACAACAAGTAAGATAATAAAGCTGGTTTAAAAACATCTGAGGAACTAGGACTTATATAGTTGTTTTAAGTTAGAAAAAAATTAATTAGTAGCCAATAAGACAGTAAAGTATAACTTCTGTAATTATTTTGTCCATTAGAGAGAAAGTTTTCGCATCAAAATCTATAAGTTAACATGTATTCACACTATCTGGGGTATAAGTGCTACTGAATTACAGAATCAAACAAGGCACAGGGACCTAGAAAATTAAAAACCCCCTCAGAGCCCAGGATTTAGCTCAGTGGCACCATGCCTGCCTCACAAGTGCAAGGTCCTGAGTTCGATCCTGGTATTAGAAAATTAAAAAAAAACCTCAGAAGCCTCTTGCACAATGTCACTCTGACCTTGAAAGGACATACAGTTCTCTCTTTCTTTTGCTTTATCTTCAAGTATCATCAAACATCTCTTAACATCATTTTTACCATGAATCACTGTTTAACCAGTCTCCCACAACCTGTTAAAGCATAACAAGACTGGAATTTTACATTTATTTATATGCAGTTATTTCTATCTATTATTCTAGTTTGTCTTCCTTCCCCTTGCAAAATTCTTTTCTGGATATCCATGACAAATGATATTCAATGCTAAAAAACTCTCTATTTTGTAAGGTAGCTAAATCAGTTGTTGGAAGCTGCAGTTCTTACTAAGGACTTGCTTATACTTGTAGAGATAACTTTTACCCACAGAAGATCTACATTAAGGAACAGAAAAACCAAGCAGAGCATTAATTGAAAGGTGATGTTAAAATATCACTAAAATTGTGCTTCACTCCTCCTGCAACAGGATCATGTAAATGGAAGTAGACAGTGCTCTCAAAGGAAAATTCAAAAATATATTCCTTGTCTGGATTAAACTGAATATTATTGGGAGACAAATGCATACGTAGCACAAAGCAACGAAGAGCTAGTCCCCCAATTTTGACTCTTGTCCAAAGATGTGGCCAACTGAAATTCCAAACCCAAAGGTTTAATGTTATTAGGAAATGAGTTGAAAGATGGATTAGGAATTGAAAATACATTCTTTTGAGATCATGACATAGAGTGTATTTATCTTTGTTATTCTCTAATTATTTTTGTTATGAAAAATTATTTTTCCACAGAACCATTTTTATATTTTCTTTATTGATATCTACTTGTATTACATTAAAATTTTAAAAATAAAATGAAAACACTGAAAAAAAAATTTTTTAAGAAATTCCAAAACCCAACAATGCCGCACTGTTTACTAGATTTACACACTGTTTACAGTTTATTTTATTATGTAAATCAAAAATTCTTCATTAGGCTATAATTTTTCCATTCAGACAATTGTAAAATAACCCAGGAAGATTATAATACAGTAAGTATTGGATAAAAGAAGGGAGTGTGTGGGCCAGGGATTTAGCTCAGTGGTTCTGCCGCCTGCCTTGCAAGTGCAAGGTCCTGAGTTTGATCCCCGGTACCAAAAAAAAACAAGGGAATGTTTGCCTACAGAAAAGTCTAATGAAAGAACTCCCAAATATATCTGAACAAAATTCTTTGGTTTTTTTTGTTGCAGTACCAGGAATCAAACTCAGGACCTTGCATTTGTGAAGCAGGCACGGAGCCACTGACCTAAATCCCCGGCCCCAAATGAATTCTTAATGATAGAGATGTAAGTTACTCCTATTCTTACTTAGTGAGTGTGAGTGATTTATGCTATCCAGTGATGAGTAACATAAAAACTGGAAAAAATTTCAAAAAGTTAACATTTTATTGTTATGTTACCACAAGTAATAAATCCTTTATTTTGAACATAAAGAGCTATATACATTTTATTAGCAGAAAAAATAATTTCTCCCCGTTCTTGCCAGATACATGTTTAAGAAACACTAGAGGGATATAGATTTGTATTGTTGTATTGTTGCCAAGTTATAAGCCCACAGGCTCTGCTGATTGGTTCCAGTTCTAACATCTGGAACCATGCAAAATAAGTTAAATCTAGTTTCTGTACAAATGACCTTCAGATACTTAAAAACAGCTATTTACCCCATCTTCCTGCAGGGTTCTCTTCTCCAGATGAAGTCAGAACATCCGTCTGGGGAATGGCTTCAAGATCTGTCACTTTACCTTCCTGCGGAGGCGTGCTAGTTTGCCAATGTGTCCAAGTGTGACACCCAGTATCAAACACAACATAACAAATGTCTGATGCCACATTTATAACAGGCAGTCATCTTGCTCAACCTGTTTTGCCAACTCTGTGGTAAAATAACAAGAGAAGTTAAGGGAAAATAACTTCCCACATCCCTTTAATAAAATGGCTTAGTGTCTTAAACTTCTTGGAGCCGTTTAGAATTCTCACCAGGCTCAGGGGCACCCAGTCGGAATCTAGGCAGGAGATAGAAGCCACACCAGTTATTTGAAGAGAGGATTTAATACAAAGAACTGTTAGCAGGATATTAAACTGAGAGGATAAAAAGGAATGCTAAAGCATCATAGTGTAACAACTGTAGGAAGTTGCTACTATCTTTTGTTAGCCTGCCCTGTGCTAGACATGAAGATGAGATTACACCTGTAAGGATTTCATTAGAGAAAATGGCTATGTGAAAGAAAACTAGGAGGGAGCTGTGGAGGTTGGAGAGTTGTCACAGACTGAGATGCCAGTATAACCTGGGTGAAGAAGGTAGAGCCATAAAATCTAAGGGAGAATTAGCAAAGCCATAGGAACGGCATTGAGCCAAAGTTGCTGGTGGTGATGGGGGTCCCATGTCTCCCTGGGATCTGCCTCAGCATCTGGACATGGTCAGTTATTAGAAGGAGCAGACAATGGGAGCCAAAGCATCAAAGCAGATAGTGATGGAGGTGGGAGGGGGAGGTGGATTTCAAAGAGCAGTAGCTTGGCTGCTTGGTCAATTAAGCTTAATGTTACAAGGTAAAATATAGGACACCCAGTTCAATTTGAATTTCAGATAAACAATGAATAAATTTTTCATGTTCTATTCACCTTTCAAATGCCTAAATGAAATACCTGACATATACAATTTAAAGTAGGAAAAGATTAATTTGGTTCACTGCTCCAAGGCAGAAACATCATGGCAGAAAGGTGTTGTGGAGCAAAGCCTCTCACTTCACAGTGCCCAGGAAGCAGAGAAAGCAAGGAGGAGTCAATGAAGAAGAGGCCAGGGACAAAATATAGCCTTCAAAGCTCTTCCCCAGTAAACAGCCTCAAACAATTAAGCCCCACCTCCGAGTAAGCCCAGTGGGCTGTAAAATCATCAACGGATTAATCCACTTGATGAACACAGAGCCCGCATGATCCATCTAGTCAAGCAAATCCCATCAGCTGGCAATTAAGCCTTCAGGACAGTGAGCCTTTGGGAGGACATTTTAGACCCCCATTACAAGTGGAAATGTATCCCAAATATTGCATAAGGTGAACTTATACTAAATAATTATATGATGTTCGAACTCATCTGGCAGTTATCCTATTTTTTGCCTGCTAAATCTAACAACTATAGTAATACTTCCTCCAGTTAAAGGTCTGTGAGGTATGTTTGCATAGCCACCACATACTCCCTGGGCTGAGAGAAGAAAGGAAGGAGGTGAGAATATTTTTAAACTTCAAAATTTAGAGGAGGGCACTGAGAAGCTGAAACTCAGACATCTAAGGAAGGGCTCCCACCAGCTGGTGCTAGAGGGGTGGTAAGGGGATGAAGTTAGTTTGTAGTTGGAAAACTACAAAGTAAATTCCACTGCTGCAGTGGGAAGGAACTACTGCCTCAGAGATGAAGAAGTATTGCTGGAGTGATACTCACAGGAATTACAGGAAGACAGAGAACCAACAAAAAGCAAAGAGAGCAGGGCTCTCCTTCTTCCCCAAGCTATCTAGTCTTCCTACCTATCTACAGAATCTAACCAGAAGTCACTGGGAAAGCAGAAATGCAGAGCAGAGTGTCAAAGACTGGGATTGGAGTTGAGAGTAAAAATTTAGCAACTGGCATAGATTTAAAAGATTACAAGGGCCGGGGATTTAGCTCAGTGGTTTCAACACCTGCTGTGCCAGCACAAGGACCTGAGTTCAATCCCCAGTACCCAAAAAAAAAAAAAAGATTACCAAAGGTCACACTAATTAATTTCATAAGGTTTCAACTTGATCCAAGATTTATGAAATTCATGATTTGAATGTTTAAAGGAAGATGATATTCACTGACTCCAAACCACCACTTCAGGTAGCACATTAACACTCAACAGGATGGAAATGGGTTTGCCTTTGATTTTAAAATTATCTTCTTCAAAAACAAGCCAGTCACTAAGACTGATGGAGGGATAGGAAAAAATAGGAAGTCTTGTATTATGTAGAAAAGGGCAACAAATTTCCAAGACTCCAGTACACCTTATCACTGAGGAAAGTGAGTACTACTAAGCCTGGGTTGCCACTCTTGTCCCTTAGGAAGTGGAAAACCTTAGGAAGTACTATCAAAGGTTAAGGAGGAAGACACCTCACACATGTATGTTCTTCCAGTTTATAAAACATCTCCCATATTCTGTCTTGTTTTGAACCCTGTCTCCAACCATATATATGAGATGGGGATAGCAAGGGAGGTTAGAATGGAATGATGAATCTCAGTCTAGCACACAATGAGGAACCTTTGATCATTCTTGAGTGAAAAGGCAATCGAGTCAGATCTGGGCCTTATAAAAGTATTTTGTCAGAGGACAAAAGAGGAGGTCTTTCCAGAATCTTACCTAGCTTTCAGTTTTCTTAACCCTTTTTTGTCATTTCTGCTCCATTTACATTTATGCATTCACATGCAAATAATACATATCAACCTTTCAAATGTGAACAGATGGGAGGAAAAGTAAAGATTCTGAGCATTTTTGGTGGGATTTATGTGATTCAACTGAATGAGAATAAAATGTAAATAGCTGGGGGAAAAAGAATTCTCTGTACAATAATTATTATTTTCACTTCAAGGATTTCAAGAATAGAACAGTATCCTTTGCTAATTGCTTCCTGTATTAGTTATCCATTATTACATAACAAATTTCCCCACAACTTAGTGGTTTCAAACAGTAATAAACAGTCATTATCTCTGACAGTTTCTGTAGGTCAAGAATTCCAGAGCAGCTTAGGTGATTGCTTCTGCCAGAGTTTCTCATCCCCTTTCAAGACATCCTGGTTCCCAGGTGTGATTTGGATTTCAGGGGAGAGTTCAGATTTTCACAAAACTCTCCCAGGGTTTGCTGAGTGTTCTTGTGATAGGGCAGCTGGCTTTCCTCAGACCAGGTGAGCCAAGAGAGTGAGAGCCAGGCAGAAGTGATTTTTTTTTTTTTTAGAGCCTAGCATGGGATGTAACATAGCAACACTTCTACCACATTCTGTTCATTAGAAGTTCACTAAGTCCAGCCCACATTCATTCAAGGGGAGAGGAATTAGTCTCTATCTTTTGAAAAGAGACCCAAGCCTCAATATGTTTCTAACAAAATATCCGAGACTGTGTAATTTCTAAATTAAAAAAAAAAAAATTATTTCTCACAGTTTTGAAAGTCTGCTTGTGGCACCAGAAGATTCATTATCTGATAAGTACCCAGTCTGTTCTTTCGAGATGGTACCTTGTGCCTACATCATCTGGGTCCCCACAAGGTGGAGGAGCCAAGAAGGGGTGAACTCATTCCCTCAAGCCCTTTTATAAGTGACCTAACTTCATGCCTAAAGGAGAAGTCCTCCCAGCCTAATTGCTCCCTAAAACCCTTTCTGTAAATACTGCTGCATTGAGAATTAAGCTTCAATGTGAAATTTGGAGGGGACACAAACATTCAGACCATAGCAATGTGTAAATGACTTTTTGAACGTATTTCTAAAAACTCTATTCCCTGAATGAGGCATTGTGGTGTCCTCTTATAATCCAGGACTCAGGAAGCTGGGTAGTAAGATTGTAAGCTCAAGGCCAATGTGGGCTACATAGCAAACTCAAGACTAGCCTGGATTATGTACCAAGACCCTGTTCTCAATAAATAAATAAATAAATAAATAAATAAATAAATAAATAAGCAAACAAACTAATCACCATCACCACCACCAACAACAGTAACAACAAAACCCACAAAAATTAAAAACAAAAAGTAAAAATTATACTTTCTTAGAAAACAGGTTTACTTTATATTCCAATTACTTATTGTTCTCTTAAGAGAAAGGAGAGAAACTGTACATTGTAATTATCAGGGGGAAATTTGGTATCTTGGGAACATAAAAAGGAAGAATGAAATGCATTGAAAGAAATGCAAACACAGCACTGCGGAAAAACTAACTGCCTAGTTGTAAACCCTGGGACTTGATGGAAAAGGCACATGGTATTGGGTGTAACTTGTCGGGCAGAGTCAGGGAATGAGAAAACTGTGAGTTTCAGAGATTATGAACATCCAGGGATCCCACAGACATCTTCTCCCACTTGGCCTCTGCACCTGAATTTGTCCTTAAAGAATAAAGACAGTATTGATTGAAGTTAAATTAATCTTCTCCCTCCCCAAGCAAAACTGATCTATAATTTTACACCATCTGTTGGTGTTAGTGATGTGATTCTTTCTGATACTAATTAACAGCTTGTAAAGGACTCTACATAAACCTGAGGTAAACAATTGCTTCAAGGACCTGGTCATGAAATTTTGGCACTTTCCAAAATGAAGAAATTAAAACTTCATCTTGATCTAAAGCAGTGTCCCTTTACTTGTCCCCAACCCCTCAGGGATCTGGCTGCTCACTTTTGAAACATTCAATCCCCCTTTTTAAAAAATTAATTTTTTAAAATTATACCCCTGTCTCTACTAGCAAATGTCTACTAAAGGTTTACTAAAAGAAATTTGGATCCTTGAGCCAAACTTTTAGAAAAAGTATTTTACTTCTGCTAACTTCAGTTCCGAGAGGTTTTTTTTTAGTTAGGTCCTTTCACACTGGAAGGGAAATATCTTTAAAGAGTGAGACATCAAGTGTGGGAAGAACAAGGACAAGAAATATTGGCTTTCAGAATACCTATTTCACCATATAGTTCAATAACTACAAAAATCAACAATCTTGACCATGGCTGAGATATGTAAGACCCCAGACAGTGACTTAACTTTCTGGTTCTTAGTTTCCACGTCTCTCAAATGAAAAAGTTGAACCACTCATCCTAAACTATGCTATAATTCTAAATTGACATGATTACACATCAACATGCTCCAAAAGTTATTGGTCATGTAATATTTACCACTGTTCTTTAAGGGCCTACAGAATTATGTTCTATGCATCGATATGATATCATCTAAAACTCGTGTGAAAACCATTCCGAAAGGTACCTGGGAAATGATCAGGCAATGGGGAGCAGCCATGTGATTATTGTTCACCTAATACCACCACTCTTGCCTTCCTACACCCACAGCTTCTGTTCCTTTCTGTTTCCCTCCATGATTCCCCACTCCAGATTCCTAATACCTCTTCAGGGCCAGAAGTCACAGAGAGAATCACTTGTTTCTTCTATGCCATCCTAGACGTCTCACCTGTGTACTCTGCCTATTTAGATGTTGGAGGCAGCAAAATATCTTACATGATAAAAGTGAGGATCATCTGGGGGAAGAGGTAGAGATTGTTTTTGGACATATTTAGTTAGTCCTTTTTGCTTCTCAAAATAAACATCTTTGTGCTCAGTTAAAAGCTTTCCAAGATGTTCACAAGGGAAAAGGAAATTCTTGCCAAAAACTTAAGCCCAGCCAGACAGGGATACTAAAATTTTGCTGCCTGTAGAAACACGTGACCAGGCAGGACTTTGGCATAAAAGAAGTAATCTGTTCTGAAATGATAGCAGCATAGACTTGTGGTGGTTCGGAGGCTATGTTCAGGGCACAGTGTACAGGGTCTGACAACTCCTTTGACAGGTCCCATTCAATCACAGTTCACAGCACACGCTGTCTATTTACAGAGTTTACAACATGACAAACTTTGGTCCTTATGGTTGGAGGGGTAAAGAGAAGCACTTCTCTCACTCTTCTCCCAGTTCCAACTCTTAACAGTTGCAAAATGCTTCAGGAGAGTGAGGCCCAAGGGCCTGTCTGCAACTTTATAATGCTGTGACCTCAGGCAAGACATTTAACCACCTCTGTGCCACAATTTTCTTATCCATAAAATGGTGATAATAGTGCTTCTTCTCCTTTCCATCATTGTGACACATACCTGAGATAGTTAACTTAGAAAGAGAAAAGGTTTATTTTGGCTCTCAGTTGTGAAGATTTCAGCCAATGACTGATGAATCCCATTGCTTTGAGCTTGTAGTGAGGCATCACACTGTATCAGGAGCACATAGCAAAGCAAAACTTCTCAAATCATATGGCGGAGAGCAAAAAGAGAATGAGGGAGGGTCCAGACTCCCACAATTCCCTGGGATCAGCGACATGTTTCCTGTTATGGTTTATATCTATATGTCTCCTCAAAGCCTCATGTACCTATAGGAGGGGCTTTTGAGAGGTGATTGGATAATGGGGGTGTGACATTCATCAGTGGGTTCGTCCACTATATTGGAGCCAGGGAATTCTGGACTGAAACCTCTACAAACTGTGAGCCAAAATTAACCTCTCCTCACCTAATTTGTGGGTGTTGGAATTTTGTCCAAGCAATGAGGAAAGTAAGACAAATTTTGGTATCAGAAAAGTGGAATCATTGCTGTGACTACCTGACATTGTGGTTCAAAAGTCTTTGGAACTGGTTTGTGGGAAGAATTTGGAAAGGTCTGGAGATGCCTGCTAGAAACAGCCCTAGAATCCTATAAGCCAAGCTTGATGAAAGATTTGATTCAGAGCTCAGAAGACCAGAATGCTGATAGAAATGCAGACAGAAAAGATTAGGCTCACAAGGTTTCAGTTTGAAAGGACTCCATTGCCAGTGGACTTCAGGCCATGTGTGTTATGCTCTGGTGGAAAATTTGTCTATATTTTGCTCATGTCCTGAGACTTTTCCGGAGACTGAGATTAAGGGCAATGGACTAATTAATCACTTAGAGAAAATTTCAAAGCAGGGAAACAAACATTCAGGCTGTGGCTTGGGTATGTTGTGGGCTTTTAGTCAGTGCTACATTGAGAATCAAGAGAAAATGGCCAACTGAGTGATTTTAAAAGTTTTGAGTTTCACCAGAAAGGAAAGTCCTGTAAAAGTGGAGCCTTTGAAGTTTTGACACAGGAGAGCTTGTTTGCTGGGAAGATTAGCATTGAAAGAATGGGGCCAGGGATTTAGCTCAGTGGTTCCAGTGCCTGCCTCGCAAGCGCAAGGTCCCAAGTTCGATCTCCAGTACCAAAAAGAAAAAAAAGAATTCAAGTATTCTACAATAGGACAATAGGAAAAATGACTTGAAGGCATTTTGGGAAAGAACAAGATCCCATCCTTCAGCTTAAAAAAGTAAGATTTTGTTTTGAGAAGAGATCTGAAAACCACTCTGTTTGAGAAGGACCCCTGAGGGAATTGATTCCCCAGGATTCAGTTCTCCAGGCTCGACCATCCAGGCATCCAGAGGCCTCTGCAACCACCAGCAAGATGCAAAAGGGCTCTGCTACTGCTGTATCTGATAACAGACCTTGGCATTATCCACAAGGCTGAGGGTTTTCTTCACTTTTTTTTTTTTTTAAGTTTATTAGTACATGTATATAGTACATAATGTTTACATTCCTTGTGGGAAGTTAGTACATGTATATCACAAGGCTGGCTTTACTTGCATGCAGAATGCAAGATTTACTGGGTCATGGAGTCTTCCACCCAGATTTCAGAAGGCCTGGGAGGCCAGGCAGTGTGGATCTGAGAGGGCAGTGTGCAAAGCTCTGAGAGTAAAGTTGAATAGGCAGTAGAAGCCCCATGTACTAGGAGAAGCCAGGAATGTGGAACATCAGAGGAAAGCTGCAAGGAGTGAGCAAAGCCAGCTCAAGAAAGAGGTCATGAGGGCTAAAACCACTAGCAATACCATAGTTGTAAGGCCACCTAAGCCACTAAAAGTTCAAATCTCACACCTTGCTCCATGTGCTGGACATAGAACTATAGGATTTAATGTTTTCCCTGGTGAGTTTGGAGCTTACTTTGGTCCCATTCCTTTCTATTCTACTATTTCTCTCTTTTGGAATGGGAATACCTATCCTCTACCTTTGTGTGTCAACAGTGTTTAACTTTCTTTTTAATTTTTTACAGGGGCTCATAGCTAAGAGTTTGCTTTAAATCTCAGAGACTTTGGACTGGAACTTTTCAGCAATGCTGAAACAGGACTTTGGCAATTCTTAGAGATAGATTAAGTGCATAAACAGATGCACATGTGTCTTTTGAGGGACAAAGGGGAGAATGTTATGGTTTAGATCTAAAATGTCTCTCCAAAGCCTCATGAGCTCATAGGTGGGGCTTTTGGAATGTCTTTGAATTATGAAGGCTTGCTATTAAGAGGTGGGATCTCTTCTGAAGAGCGTGACCTGGAAGGGTTTAACTCTTCCTCGATCCTCCCTTCATTTTGTCTGTGCTTCCATTGCCCTGCCATGAGCAACTGTCCTCTGTGATGCCCCTCTGCCATGCCACCCTGCCTTGGAACCAGCCAACTATGGACTGTATAAACTATGAGCAAAAATAAACTTTTCTTCCTCTAAATTGTGTGTGTTGGGTATTGTGCCTCAGTGACAAGACCATAACTAAGACAGATTTTGGCATCAGGAGTCTGCTGTGCCATCCTGCCTTGGGGCCAGGAAACCTCTATACACTGTGAGCCAAAATAAACCTCTCCTCATCTAAGTTGTGAGTGTCAGGTATTTTGCCCCAGCAATGAGGAAAGTAACTAAGATACCTCCTAATGACCAAAGACCTCTTCACCTCTTAAAGTCTCCACAATCTCCCAGTAGCATCCCAAGGTGGTCCTCAAGACTACCATATGGGCCTTTGGGGGTCGTTTAAGATCCAAACTATAACACTGTTCAAGAATATTGTGAAGAACAAATGAAACAACATAAATGAAGACACATTCTATATTAAAATGCACTATGTAAATATAAGCTATTTTTAATTATCAGGTGTCTCCTCTTCTGTGCTCTTTCCTTTACCTCATCTGTTTCTATGTCCTTTTAGCATAATTGTGTCTTTTCTTAGTTCATGTTTCTCAGTGTGGCTAAAGCTCAGCTTTTAAACATGGACTTTTTATCATGCAGTCAAGCCTGCATCTATACATGCTCTATCTACCTCCCCATTCAGACACCAATTTACAACCTTTATTACAGCCTCATCTATTTCAGCACTCATGTCTCAAAGACTTAATGACTTTGTTCTCTGTTAAAGGTACAAAATCGAATGGGCAGATCCAGTTCTCAAAGCACACACCATTAGAGCTAAGCATCTCAGAGCTGTCAAGTTGGTTAATCGAGTCTATATAAGCTGCAGCTTAATCTTCTTTCCCTGGAAGAGAACTCTGCTGCTCGGAGTTCAGGTATATTTGGGCAGTTCCAGGCAAAAGTTTAACTTTGAAGTTCCTCAACCCTGCTGTTCTGGCAAAAGCAGTTAGCTCTAAGACTGCTTGGTATTATTTTGTTGACTTGCTCCATATCTCCTTCTCTTTTATTTTCCTGATTCAATATCCAATTCAATGTTGAGGTTTGCTAGTGTTGGATTCCATGTTAGGCACTGAGAGCATCTACAGAGCTTAACCATCAGCAGAGAAAGCTGAGACCACTTATATCAGCATGACTTAATATTTGTTCTAGGAAATTCTTGCCCAGGAAGACAAACTTGTAGAGCAATAAATCATTCACTGTTTGCATCAGGAATTTTCTGAAGATCAATAAATTTGCTCATGTGTGCAAACAGCCTCTTCTCAGGACAATAGATTACCCACCAGGTGAATGGTTTGCTCTTCAAATAACTGCTCACTTATCAAAAATTGCTTTGATCCAGGAATGGTGGTATAGGCTTATAATCCTGGCACTCAAGAGGCTGAAGCAGGAGAATCACAAGTTCAAGGCCATCCTGGGCTACACAGTAAGTTCAAAGCAAGCCTTTGAACTTAGGGAGACACTTTCTGAAAACAAAAGGAAAAAAATTTCTTTAAGATCCTGTAATTACTGTATCCATCAATACCAAACTATTATGTTATATAAGTTCCTGATTTGGTAGATGCCCATTTTGAAAGGCTCACACCCCAAACTCTATACATTTCTGCTTCTGGGCTCCCCTTCTGAGACACTGTTAGGACTCTGTCAAGGTGATCTCCTTTCTTGCAATAGGTTTAATGTATAGCCATGCTTGATCAGCAAATTATTCAGGTATCTTCTTGGGAAGTCTTTGGTTGACAGTATGGTACAATTTGATACATTAAACAGTAAAGCCAGGGAAACAAGAAAATACTATTTTAAATATAATAGTTGTTATTTCCTTTAAAAAGACTTCTAGAGTCATCCGGTGGAAAATCCAAATGTTGTTGGAGTTCTTTATTCTTATTATATGGTTTGGTATAGTTTTTATTTTGAATCATGTATGAGGTGGTACACTGTGATTGTTTTATTACTTGGAGCTTCTACAAGGTTCCATTCAGTCACAAACCTCTCCCTTTCCTATCCATTATGTTTCTTATACAGGTAGAAGAGCAATTAGCTAGTTGTGTTCTCAATAAAGTAATCGGCTAATATTTGAGGAATTTAACTGAAAGTATTGAGAGGGTTTATATTGGAGCTAGTTTGCTGTCACAGTAAGAAAATTTGGCTTGTAATCTGGCTCTCTTAACCACTCTGAAACCTGGAAGTTTATCAAAAATGTCACACATGAAAATGAGCACTTGTGGCACTTGTTTAAATTCATGAAATAGCAGTCATTTCAGAGAGAAGAGCTTGTTGAGTCAGAAGCCAATCTTACCAGCCCAGTCTGAGCCCTTTGGAATCTAGCCTATTCTTATAAAGCTAGAAAATGAAAACCTATAAAGTGATCATGATAGTTAATGTGACATTATGATTCCATTGTACATTTTCTAAAGCTTTTTAGGCTTCAGAGAAAATATTTTAATTTAATATCTGGCTTTTGTCAATCTTTATAAGTATATATTTAATGGTAAATTGAGTCTTAAGTTTTCCTTCATATTATATTCTTTTTATTTTACATTTAGTTCAAAAAAGTCTAAAGGTAATTACTAAAGTTAGAGTACTTTGCACTCAGAAATTCAAGATAGACTTGTTCCCTCGATAGGTAAACTGGGAACACTAATATTTCCTGAGTGTTCATATGCCTCACAGAGAAAAGGATGCTTTCAAATATGTTATGTTAATTTGTACAACTGTGTGACAAATATTAATCTCCCAATTTTATTTATTTTTTATTTTATGAAAAAATAAAACAAAATTTTTCTACTCAAATAATAAGAGAATAATAAGTTATTATATGCTGTATCATTATCTTCAAAATAGTTACTCAGAGTACATAACATAAACCAAAAAGATTCTTACAAAAAAGAAACAAACAGATAATAACACAAATCTTTCTTTTCAACAAACTAAGATAAACTAGTAGTATAAATGAAACCAATTAGCATATATAGATATATTTTTTAAAACATATAATTTGCAGTTTGGGAAAGTATTTGAACTTTTGCCTTTTTTTTAGTTATCTCTCCTCTATTTGGTTCTTTATTTGTGTTTCTCATATAAGAGAAACCCTGTGATATTTAAGCTTGTGTGTCTGACTTATTTCACTTAATATTATGGTCTCCAGGTGCATTTAATGATCTACAAATGCTTCAAGTTTACCTTTTTTTATAGTACTCCATTGTGTATAAGTATCACAGTTTCCTTGTCCATTCATCCGTTGATAGACATATATACTGTTTCTAAGATCTAGCTATTATAAACTGTGCTGCTCTAAACTTGGATATGTATGTATCCCTATAATATGGTTATTTTAACTCTTTTGGGAAGATATCTAGAACAGGGATAGCTGGGCCAAATAGAATTTCTATTTTTAGTTTTTGAGGAATCTCCACATTGATGTCCATAGTTTACATTACTACCAACAATGCAGTAGAATTCCTTTTTCCTCACAACCACAACAGCGTTTGTTATTTTTAGATTTTCTTTTATGATAACCATTCTTTTTGAGGTCAGACAATATCTCAGTGTAGTTTTAAATTGCATTTCTCTGACAACCAGAGGTAATGAACATTTTCTCATATACTTATTGGTCATTTGTACTTCCTCTGAGTGCCTATTCATTTCAGTTGCCCATTTTTTTGATTGTGCCTTTTATTTTGGGGGGGGTATCTAACTTTTTGAATTCTTTATGTTAGTCCTCTGTCTGAGGAAAAGCTGGCAAAAATTTTTTTTCCATTCTGTAGATTTTCTCTACACTCTGTTGGTTGTTTCTTTTGCTGTGCAGAAGCTTTTTAATTAGATATGATCCTATTTGTTGATTCTCAGTATTATTTCTTGGACTATTAGTGTTCTACTCAGAGTCCTTGCCTACGCCTATGTCTTCAAGAGTTGTACTTACTTTAACTTGCAGTAGATTAAGTGTTTCTATTTTAACATTTAGATCTTTGATCCGTTTTTTTTGTTTGTTTATTTGGGGTTTTTTGGTACCAGGGATCGAACTCAGGTCCTTGCACTTGCAAGGCAGGCAGCGGAACCACTGAGCTAAATCCCCAGCCGGTAGATCTTTGATTCATTTTTATTTTAGTTTAGTGTATGGTAAGACTAATCTCCCAATTTTAAAGCTAGTGAAGACAAAGCTCAGAATTTAAGTAGACTATTAAAGATCTTAGGAGTAAGTCAGAATCAGGCCACAATCCAGGTCTACCTGATTTCAAAGCTTGATCCTGTTTTTACCTTACCATATTATCACAGACTAAGTTCTAACCATTTTTGAATTGTCTTTAACTTTCAGTTTTATCATTGATAAGCTTTAGTGAATGATACTATTTTCAAAGAATATGTAAGAGTTCTTTAACAGCTGGAATTCAAGCTCAAATAATATATATATACTCATATGCTAATTAAGATCTAGGATCTTACCTATGCAAACAGTTATTCTAAAATGTAACAATGAATAAAACTCTAATTCATGAATTTTCTAATTTGTCTTCTCTATATGAAAACATTACTTTATTTTTTTACATATACATATTTGTCTTAATGTTGTAGGAGAAAAGTATTACTTCTTCCTTACCTATCACTTGGTTTGTGGCTGAGATGCTTATAGTAAAAAAGACAAATAGGAGAAAAATATACAAATTTATTTAGTATACATGATATGAGAGCCTGTGAAAGGAAATGAAGACTTAAGGAAAAAAGTACATTTGTGTCCTTGTATGAAGCTGTTTGATGAAAAGTAGATAGTTGTGGAGAAATATGATTCAAGGAAAAAAAAAAAAGAGTATGATCTAATGGTAATAAACTGGGGGGAACTTAGCAAGATCTGTTTGTTCAGATTCTTCCCTGCATCTCTGTGTATTCAGAGATAAGGACATTGTTCCTTTCTTCCGGGCTCTTCTTCCAGGAATGTGACTTCACAGATGAGGGTCTTATGACCTGCTGTGGGAAGTCTGGGGGAAGGCAAGAGTAACCCTCCTGCTCCTACCATTTCCTCAAATTCCTTCAGCTTTAAATATTCAGTGGGCTGTAGATGCAGCTTGGGTGGCACAGCGCATCTATGTACAAGGCTCTGCTTTGAATTTCCAATGCTGCGCACGCAAACACACACACACACACACATACACACTCTCAATATGCTGAGATGTCATATTCGGGGGCCATGTATCCTGAAATGTTCGATGTATTTTTAGGTCTTCCACCTTTGCATACATTATAAGTGTGCTTTATCTTATTAAAAAGTTACTTTTCTAACCTAGAAATTATACTTTGTATTCCATTACATTTTATAAAATGACCCAGTAGCCAAAACTATCTTTCAAAAACCTACTTTTTTAACAAATTAATATACACAAACCTGTAGCATCTTTTTTTAAAAGAAGAAACATTCTTAATATATTCAGTACAATCTGCATTTTTAAAAAAACTAAAGGTTTGAGATACAGAAGAAATCAAGTTGTATTGGACTATTCCTCTTTTTAAAATGTTATTTCACAAGCTCCATGAGTGATGAGAAGGGCTTCTCTTCTGCTGCTTATTTCCGTCATGCTTTTTTCCTCCTGATCTGTCTTCTATCCCATTTCATTTTTACACCTTCTTACTTTTAAGGACATTTATCACACCCTGCAAATGCTGCTTGCACATATCTATTCTGTTTATGAAAGGGTAATGTCATTGGCATTTTAATATTTCACAGCAGCAGTCATGACCAAACATTCCCCTCCTTGGTTTTCCTCTTCCTTTTCTACCTCTTCCTCTCTAATTTTATTTTTCTTAAGCCTGAAAAGAATACTCATGTGAAGTGGAAATAAAGCTGCTTTTTTAAAAGGGTGACCAGAGTACACCGGGAAAATGCCAAATACACACTGACTGCTCCCCAAATAGTGAGCCAGTATGAATCCTGGAATGAGAAGCCCATGAAAAGGATGCTTCTCTTGAAAAGGGTGCTGCATAGATAGGAAGAGAGGGGTTTCTGCTCGGCCTCACTATGTGGGGGAGGTTGTGGGAATTGTAGAAATTCTGGTCTTTCCAGAAATGAAAGGTACCCCTGAGGGATTCACAATAAAAGACAACTAGAGGCTTACAAGTCACCTGTGTGTTTCTGTCTAGATTCAGAGCAGGACAGCTATCTCTTGGTTATTCTTTGGCAGACATCTTTTACTGTGCAGAAATCTTAAACTGATGGCTTTCTGGATGTGTAATTTAAAATAGTGTTTCTGAATGGCTAGAATAAGGTAGCTGCTGTTTTCAACTCAGGCATAGGATAAAAGCAGAGACCATCATCCTTTTCCTCATTAAGGCGCTACCACTTTGGTCTTTCTTTAGAATTTCTCTTTCATCATCTTTTTTCCATATAAACTTTAAAAGTCTCAGTAGTGCTAGGCATGGTGGCACTGCCTGTAATCCCAGATACTCAGGAGGCTGAAGCAGGAGGATTACGAATTTGAAGCTAGCATGGGCAACTTAGTGAGACCCTGTCTCAAAATAAACTAAAAAGAGCTGGGGGTGTACCTCAGTGGTAGAGCACTTGCCTAGCATGCACAAGGCTCTAGGTTCCATCCCTAGTACTGCAAATAAGAAAAAAAGAAAACAAAGAAAAAAGTCTCAGCACTAAAAGTGATAAGCGGCTTAAAGGCTGAGCTCTTGATGAGAAAAACTTAAGTTATTAAAGCTTTAAGTGACTACAAGTAATAGTACTGTGCGCTAAAAAAAATTTCACAGTACTATCAAAATTGCCATTCATTTGTCAACAAATACTGAAAAGCTACTATGTGATGAGAACTCTGGGTGATAGTGGATATAGCAATGTCCAAGATGAGTAAGGCTTCTGCCCTCATACTCTGGAACAGTGAGGAGTGGGAAGTACACAATAAGTGAATAGAACATTTGTAGGTGATGATCAGACATATGGAGACAATAAAGTGATATGTATACACAGGATTCTGTAGGGGTAACTCCAGATTGAGTGGTCACCGAGAGTCTTAAAGAGATAGTAGGGCAAAATTTCTTAGACTTTGTGGAGAACTTTAAATATCTCCCTATTCCAGTGTCTTTGTCTTAAGAACACATTTGTTCTGGGAATCGATCTATATCTATCTGCCTATCTATCTATCTATCTATCTATCTATCTATCTATCTATCTATCTAAGAAAACCAAGACTAGTAGAAGTTGAAGTCTTGTCATAGGCACACAACTCCGTCACCCAATGCCTGGGCAAGTGTCATCCTGCAGGCCATCACTTGACAGTAAGACAGGCCCTTTGTGCTTCTTAGTAGACTCTGCCCCTTCCTCAGGCCAAATGGTTTGTGCAATGCGCAACCCACACAAATGGATGTAATACCCTGTTCACAAAGCTACTCAAGCTGGGAACCAGGACATGACCTTGCTTCTCTGCCTGAGGAGAGGAACAATCATGTAGAAATTGACAAACTGAGGTCCCTCGGTCATATAACTGAGGATGAATAAGTATATACTGTTCTGGGGGAAAGGTATAGTGGAAATTTGGGGAATTTGTCAAAGACAGTAATAATTCTTGGTGAGCAGAGGTTTTGCTGAAAAGGATTTTTAAAACCTCATCTTTAAATCTCCCTAGGGAAGGGACTGACCCCTCTATATTTAAAATCAGAGAAACCTATTAGTGTGGACTGAAGGATCCTAACTAAACCTCAGTGTCAGAGAAAAGCAGTAGCTGACATAAAAGTGGCCTGAAGTGTAACAAGATGGCACTGAGGAAGAAGGGAGAAAAAAAGTCATTGGTGTGGGAAGAGAAGGAGAAGGAGAATGAGAAGGAGGAGGAGAAGGAGGATGGGAAGGAGGTGGAAAGAGGAGGAGGAGAAGGAGGAAGAAGTCTATAAGTAGATAACCTATGACAGGGCCAAAGGAGGCTTCTATCTCTTCGTATGCCATATTTAATTTTAATTCCCAACATAACATCAAGGTTGAAGATTACATCCATATTATATGGCTTCCTATTAAGGAACTTCCAGAAACTTCCTCATTGTACTTGTACTCACATTTCATTGGCTAGAAGACAGCTCTGTGAGACCTATGTGCAAGGAAGTCTGGGTTGTATAGTCTGTTAGCTGAGTAGCCACATGCTCAGCTGAAATCAGAGTTCAGCAGAATGGATACTCAAAGGTAGCCAGCAGTTTCACCATCCAGACCCAGGTCTCTTGTGCCAGATCTGGGGGACAATAAATGTAAAAACTATAAAAGCTGGCCATTAAGAATTGTGATATTTAGGGACTGACTCTACCACTTACTAATCTGGTGTCCTTGAATAACTTACTTATCCTTTTTTAAATTGGACAGAATGAAGATAGTATCTATTACCATCCCCTGATGATTAAGAGCACCTAATAGTACCTGACATGAGAGGCATTTTGTAAATATGATTTTCCTTTCTTCTACCTATTATGGTTTCTCCAGTTCTGCCTACTGCAGCTCCTTATTTTTTCATAAGAAGGTCTTGTGACAAGGCTGTTTGTCCCCCTCTTTCCCTGTCCTCTTCTCCAACAATCCCAAAGTACGTGCTCAGGAAACTGCTTCTTCCTAAAAACTCCTGCCCCAATGATGCTGTTTTAAAAAGGTCATTTTTTAACAACCCAGAAATCACCTGGACAGATACCCCCTCTGAGGTCTGCGGTAAATAACATGGCTGCCTCGTAGTCTTGGCTGCAGCCTGTGTCCTGTGCACAGCCCAGCACATTAACCACAGCTGGAGCAGGGTTAATATCTAAGCTGAGACCCAATTGCATCCACTGGAAAAAAAACAGGAAACCCTTTTCTAACAAGTCTACGCTGTCGGGGTAATTAATACACCTGATTTCCTGAATCCTACATAGCAATCTTGCTGTCTTCTGCCTATAGGCAGTGTCTCTTGGTCCAAGGCAGAGCAGGCCCAAACTTCAGACATTCTCCTAGGTGCCCTGGCCACCTTCCCTACTCTACATATGGTCAAAAAGCACAGGATACAGAGCCATTTGCTCACTGTGTATCTGTCTCTGCTGCCTCCATTACCTATGTGTTGTGGGTATGCATAGTGGTCACTTGGCTGCAACATTTTTTTTTCTTTGAAAAAGGAAAAGGCAAAAACTTTATGGCTTAAAAGTAGAAGTGTCAAGATGGTGTTACAATTATAGCACCAAAGTCTGGAGAAATGCCTCAGACATGGAAAGCATTAAAATATAGAAAGCTGGTTTTCTAAAATAGTTTTATGGCACTGATTTAAATGGTTTGGATTTTTCCCCTTTGAAGTTTATTTTACTTTTTTCTTCTTTTGATTGTAATCAGTCATCTAAAAGATAACTGTGAGAGGCCTTTGGGAAGGGTAGAATTTAGTTGTTGTCTTTCTATTTTCTTTTTGTGGCATCAAATTCAGGATCATGCTCATGCTAGGTAAGTGTTCTTCCACTGAACTACACCCCCAGGCCTAAGGAATAGTAGTTTTTAAATGATGAGATATCAAAAGGACTTTAGGAAGGAAAAAAAATAGAAACTACAAATGCAATGACCCGGAAAGTAGCTACCTCCATATAAGAAGGAATAAAGCACTAGAGTTTAGGTTCAATGTCATTTCCCATTGCTTAAAGGCTTGAAAAACAAGGAAAGAGAAACTCTCCACCCCAAACAACCTCAACATAAAAATTGTCACCTAAAGTCTTTCTTCCCAGAGGAAAAATGTCTAGGACATTTCTAAGTAATTGGACAAAGCATCAAACATGACTGTTTTAGATGTTTCCCTGCTGAAAGACTTTTGGGTTGGTCTCCCTCAACAAGTCTCTTCAGGAAAACCTTTAATCTCCAGCAAGAAAAAAAAAGTATGGTAAGTCATATATTGTTTCTAGTTTTTAAAGTTTTTAGAGCAAATTCTTTTAAGTTACCTGCTCAGCATGGTTGCTAATGTAAGAAGTCACATATTCTTGGGTCCCAAGATACTGTGGTTTGGTACCTGGTTTGGTATCTTGTCAGTGTTCATAGTACCACAAAAAGCTTGTGATTTGTGTGTGTGTGTGTGTGTGTGAGAGAGAGAGAGAGAGAGAGAGGGTCTGGTTGCACCATCTTCTCATTACATTAATGAATGCCACCCACAATGAAAAATTAACATTTTCTGAACTAGAGAGAATAAAATAAGGTAAGATACTAATATTGTTAGCCATTTCTTTTGACTACATATCAGCACCTGCAGCATATGCCACAGTATTTCTCATTTCATGCAAATAAAGCCTCAAAAAGTGCTTTTTGTCCTACGCCTACATTGCAAAAAAAGATAAAAGTCAAAAATTTTAGTTTAAAGTTCATTATTTTAAGCTATATAACCAACTTGTAAGAGTTGGTATTATAACCAGAGATCATTCAAGAAAGTCTAGCTATGGTTACAGTATTGGAAAGTGTAGCAGACAGTTAACTGTGGAATGCACCCTAATGATAAACGATTCCTGGAGTATCAGGCAGCTCACAAAGCAAAAACCCAAGGTGTGAACAGCCCCAGGCAGAGGGCAGGCTTAGTATGCATGTTGTTTGAACTGCTTGAAGGGCATCAATCACCTTAGTTACAACACACAGTATACACAACACACAAAACCTCTGAGATGATATGCAACTGAAAGGAAAATTGACAAACATAAAACAGAAAGATTTCAATGACACAATAAAATATTCTAATATCAGTAATGTGGTATGAAGTCCTAAGGGAAAAACAGTCACCCTCAGTAATCATCTCTTCATTCATTTATTTAGCAAAAATTCATTGAATAGCTACTAAATATCAGGCACTGAAAAGTCTTGAGACCACAAACATAAAGAAAAATAAGGTCCATGCACTGTAAGCCTCAGGTTTTATTAAAACAAAAACAGATATTCCTTGTTTAACATCCTACCTGTTTAATGACTGCTCAGACTTAACCTAGGCGTGGTGTTAGGATTTACGACCCGCTACTTGGACTTATGGCCTGTCTCTTTTCTTTTTGTACAGTTCTATATATCTCATTTCTAGAACATCAATGTATTTTTTGGTACAGTATATTTTATTTATTTAGCACTGTCATTTTTCCTGATTGTACTGTGCAGTACAGTGCTGTAGTTTTATGTTCTGTTATATATTACTGTACTGCAAGTAAAAGGCAAATAAGGCTGGGATTTAGCTCAGTGGCACCATGCCTGCCTTGCAAGTGCAAGGTCCTGAGTTTGATCCCTGGTACCAAAAAAAAAACCAAAACAAAACCAAGAGTTAGGCAAATAAAAGCAAAGTCATCAAGTTGGAGTTTCCTTTGACCATTTCTTTGTTCCGAATATTGTAAGGTACATAACTATATAGAAGTCCTCATTTAGCAACCAATTCATTTAACGACCTAGTCACAGGAAAGTAATTTGGTCATCAAATAAGGAATGTCACCTTCTACATATACTCAACAGACAGGCATGCATATGTGTATGTACTAAAAGATAGCACAAGAATTTCATAGTGGCTCTATTTTTTTTTTCACAGAGGCTCTATTTACAGTGCAGCAAACCAGTTACAACCCAAAAGGCCTGAGTAGGAGTGCAGATAAAAATGTTGGAACATCCAACCCAAAAAGAGAACTACAGGCCAATCTCCCTAATGAACATAGATGCAAAAATCCTCAACAAGATACTGGCAAACAGAATACAGAGGGTC
>NW_004624777.1:9578150-9589118 GCF_000247695.1 Heterocephalus glaber
GAGGCCATACTCTTAAGTGAAATAAATAGGACACACGTGTAAATATCAAATAGTTTCTCTAGTGTGAGAAACTGATAGTGTAAACAAGGGTTAAAATGATTAAAATGAATACTTGATAATTTGAAATAGGAAAAAAGGTCCAAAGATGATGGAGTGAAGGGAGGGGAAGGGGAAAGGAAAAGGGCGAAAGGAAAAACTATGAGAAAAGAAAAAAAATGGAAATGAAATCTATGTAAATAGGGAAGAGCAGAGGGGGTGAAGGGCGCACAGGTAATGGGGAAAAAAATAAGAACCAAGATATATCATGTACAGGTACAAACACCCAATGATAAATGTAAACAAATTGTATACCTAAAATGTACCAATAAAAGAACAAAAAAAAAATCTTTTGGATCATCATACAATGAAATACTATTCCACAACGAACATAGCATAATCACAACAACACAAATGATTTTGCAAACAATGTACATATAAAAATATTATACTGCATGATTCCATTTATGCAAAACTTTAAAATGACAAAAATAAAACGTGGCAACAAAACAGAACCAGGCTTACAATGAAGATGGGGGTTAGTAACTGGATAGTGAGCAAGAGAGGGCTGCTGGCTACTGTTTTGTTTTCCAATCTACTTGGTAAGTACCCAGATGTGATCACTTCATGAAAATGTATTGATTCTACACTTAAATGCCTTTGGGGCAATTATTTTATATTCCTAATAGAGAGTTTATTGAAAGGTAAATATCAGCTATTTTAAGGGATACATCGTAGTATATATTAATTTTTGTAGTATTTCCATTTTTGAACTTATTCTTTGTCCCTTTATGACTTGCACCAGTTTTTCCATGCTTGGCCTCTACTGAAAAAAAAGAATGTGGGGCCAGGGATTTAGCTCAGTGGTTCTGCCACCTGCCTCGAAAGTGCAAGGTTCCGAGTTGATCCCAAGTACCAAAAAAAAGAAAAAAAAGAATGTGTACTTAGAGATACATCTTTGAAGGTGTCATTAAAAACTTTTAAAGAATTACTACTGTCTTCCAGTTTTGAAAAATTAATCACATTTTGGTCTACTATTTATTTATTTATTTATTTATTTATTTATTTTTGGTACCAGGCATTGAACTCAGGGCCTTGCACTTTTGAGGCAGACGGCAGAACCACTGAGCTAAATCCCCAGCCCTGGTCTACTCATAATTTAACAGCTGCTCTAGAATATTTAGAATTTTACTAAGAATCTACTCTAACAACAAATTAATGACATCTGGCTAGTAATTTTTAAATCAAGTTTAGCTCTCAAGGTAAATAATTATTTGATGTTTGCTTCTTTCATATTAAAAACCTACGGGGAAGATTTTGTTATGAGATTAGATTCTGAAAGATTTCTCACTTGGGCACCAGAAAGTCACAACCCAGCCATCCACTGTTTAGCAGCTTTTTTGTGGGGGCAGAAGCATTTGACAAGACCAAAATTTACTGTTGAATAAGGTCAAATTCTCCAGACAGATATGGCTCTGAGGCAAGTGCCGTAATTCATATTTGCCAGGGCTAGGATCTTGAGTTGATAAATTTTGCCTACCCTAACTAGTAAAGGAAATGTTCACAGTTCCACCCAAGTCCATGAATGTTCTCAGAATGAAGTTTACTTTCCTGGGCAATCCTGAGGTTTTAAAAAAAAAAAAAATACTTCTGCTTCATTTGTTTTCTAAGTGGCCTATGAGGGGACTCAAGCAGTGTTTAATTTATAAATATTGTCTCATAAAACACAGAATTCAAAACCTAGAAAATGTGTTACAGAAACAGTGAATGAGAAGATAATAAACAGTCCTTCAACAACAGTGAATTATTACGGGAACAATGGTAGAGTAGGCCTAACCTAAATCACAGCTGTATGTGTCATGTAAATGCTACTGCTTTGTTTGCTGTGAAGTAGGAGGAAAAATTCTCAGCCTATAAATCCCAAGAAGCAGGCTGATGGACATCAATGTCACAGCCCCCAACATGCACCAAAGCAGCCATTTAAAAATACGCTTAATTATGGAAATTTTCACACACACAAAAGTAGAGAAACAAATGCTTAATGGATTCCTATGTACCAATGACCTACTTTCAACAAAAATTAACATTTTTATCTAGCATTATGTATCCTTTCACCATATATTTTTCTTCTTTTCCTGACTTCACTTCTGTTTTCTTCTTTGTTTCCTCCTTTCTTCTTTTTCTCTCCCTCCTTTCTTTTCTTTTTCTTATTGCTGAAAATATTTGGTCTCAGATATTATCATATCATTCCTCTTATAAATGCTTTAATCAACATCTCTAACAAGACTTATTTTAAAGATATACTTACCATACTATTATCACACCTAATAAAATTATCAATAGTTCCTTTATATCTAATGCCCAGGCCACCTCCAAATTTTCCCAGCTGTCTTTTACAACTATTTGAATTGAGAGCAAAGAATTTGCCACACAGTGCATTAATTTAATGCTTCTTAAGTCTTTTTTCTTCTACAAGGGCCTCTATCCCACATCTTTATTTTGTCACCTCAATTTGTTTAGAAACTGGCTCATTTTTTTCTGTAAGATGTCCCCATTCTGCGTTTGACAGACTGTTTCTTGTAGTTAACTTTTTTCTTTATCCCTATAAATGGTCAAATTTAGAGGCTGACTGAAGTCCAATTCTTTTTTTTTTTTTAGCAACACATCTATTTCAAGTCTTAATCATTCCTAGCTTGATGTTTTGAAGCTTTACATAATTTTCTTCTACACCTTTTTTTTTTTGCTCCTATTTTATATGATAGTTTATTCCAATAGTGGCCTCTTACTCTGTTAATAGTGGTTTAGTCATTTATCAGCAGAGCTGGAAATAGAACCTAAATCTTTCTAAGCCTCATCCTGGATCCTCTCCATCCTTACGTGCACCATCATCTTTTGAAGTTAGGACCCTGCTGTAGTCTTGGAAAAGATACACCACTCTCCCAATGGTAAAGGCAATGTTTATGTTGTTGCTGCAGCTGAAAATTTTCTTTACCATTCAGCAATAACTTTTACAGTATTGAACAACATTGAGCACACTGCCAGAGGAAAACAACTTTTGGGTGATTGACTACCATTCTTCTAGTTTTCTTGTATATTGTTTTTCAGATCAGCTTTGTCATATTTTCACCATGACAGTCTTAACTACTGTCACTCTCCCTAGCATTAAAAGTTTTTTCCCCTAAGACTGGCAAAACATTGGTAATTATTGAAGTTGGGTAATAATTCATGGGGTTTGACACAATAGTTTCTCTTTTAAAATAAAATAAGATAATAAAATTGAAAAAAAATAGTTGTTTTCCTCCTCTCATCATGCCTAAGCCAGGTGTCTGGGATGGAGCAAAATCTTAAGTCAGGTCATTGCCACACTGATTCAGTTTAGAAGTTGTCTTTTGACTTGATGACTCAGTCTTCTGCCTCTTCTGACATAGGAGGACTGCTGTGTCTGATGCGATTTATTACACTTGAGCTCTGCTCCTGGGATTTTAACCTCATCTTTATGGAAGCCCATCTATTATCCAAAGCTGCTGCACAATTTATTTTCAAAGCATTCTATAATAAATGAATAGGAAGTCAGGACTGTCCTAGATCAGAGGATCATTGCATCTCCCCAAAGCTGAGGGAAGATTACAAGCACCTGTCTGAGCTGTGCATGGTTCTACTGAAGTAAAGCAATAAAGCTCATCAGGCACATTTTTTCAAATGAAGAGAAATGTGGCATTTTGCATGCAATTGTGCACTTTTAAAGGAAGCTAAGTGAACATTAGAGAAGCATCATAGCTGTCTGACTGATACTAAAGATCCTTAAAACCAAAGTAGGAAGAAACTCAGCAACACCATCTCCTAAATGTAGCTGAATTTCTGTAAAGAGTAATTCAAGAAGTAAAAACCAAGTATGGATAATCAAGTGCTTCCTACCCAAAGACTTTATTACTCTACATCTGTTTATTTGTTTGTTAACTCCTATTTTATATGGCTCTCTCTCTCTCTCTCTCTGTTCCGAGGATCAAATCCACAGCCTTGCACATACTAGGCAAGTACTCTACCACTGAGCTACATTCCCAGGCCAGTACTTTATTCTGTTATTGATCTCTTCAAAATTTTTCGGCGGGGGGTGGATGGAATTTAGCTCAGTGGTTCTGCCACCTGCCTCACAAGCACAAGGACCCAAGTTCAATCCCAGGTACCAAAAAAAAAAAATTATTTAGGGATAGAGGCATAGCTCAATGGTAGAGTGCTTGCCCAGTATGTTCCTGGCCATTGGTTTGATCACCAGCACAACCAAATAAATAATGTAGATTTATATTCAGAAAGTTTGGGGAAAATCTTACCTTTTCTGGAGTCTTATCAACCTTTTAAAACCAGTTGTAGCTCCTAATTTTCTAATATTTAATAGCATAGGAACAAGTTAACCACAAGGAAATAGCCTGCCAAATGCAGAATAGGTTCATCTTACAGAAAAAAAAAAATGAGCTAGTTTCTATAATAAATTGATGTATAAAAAGAAAAAGGTGGAATCAGAGCTTTAAAAAAAATGACCTGAGAACAATAAAAAAAAAATGCATTATGTAGAAAAATTTTCGTTCCTGATTCAAACAAGCCAACTGTAAATTCTATTACAACTAGCATGGTGACAATTTTCAATTGTTTTAGTGTAATGGTTTAATGCTACAGTGAATGTTGAGCTAGAAATCATAATCTCATTTTTAAAAGAGTGAATAAAGTATTGATAGCTTAAATGTAATCTTACTGTTTGTTTTGATCTTTGAGGTGGCGAGAACGTGAACAAGTTAAAAGCAAATGGTTATTTGCCTATTGAATGAAAAATTTCTAAGTGCTAAGATAGCTCTTTTCTCACATGCAATATTAACAGCATCCAGTGAGGAATTTGTACTAGTAAGTCACCCTAATTTATGGATTGAGACCACAGGAATAAGCATTGTGTAGGATTACTTCTTGTGACCAGAGTAATATACTTACATCTGCTCAAAGATAGAATTGTTTGATTAAACAGAACCTTTAATTAAAGTTCTACCAGTATTTGTTTTAGATTGGAAAGAATTGGCCAGGCATGGTGGCACATGTGTGTAATCCTAGCACTCAGGAGATTGAAGCAGGGAAATCATGAGTTCAAAGCCAGTCTGGGCAATTTAGCTACCTAGTGAAACACCGTCTCAAAATAAAAATTTAAAGAGAGGAGAAAAGAAGGAAAGAAGGAAGAAAGAACTATACTTTCCTAGCATTTTTATTTAAATGAACACATTTCCAAAAATTGGATGTTCAGGAATATGTTTCACTTTTGGGCAAGAATTTATGACACTGCCTTGCTTTAAAAATGTATCTTATATAACTATTGATCAGAAGTTATAATTACTGTTATTATATATACTTCTCTGTTTTCACTTTTATCTAATTCTAATTTAACTCCTGCTGACCATGTTTCATAACAAGTTTAATAAATTTTGTTTATTTATTTATTTTTTCCTGTAATGGGCATTGAACTCAGGACCTTGTGCTTGCAAGGCAAGTGCAGCACCACTGAGCTAAATCGCCGACCTAGGTTAATAAATTTTACAAAACTATTATATTGGCTTAGATTTTAATTTTACATGCATTTTATCTTTACACATATTATGATTTTCAATATACAGCAACAGGAAACTATGGGGTGAATTTTCCTGTGCAAAACTGAAAAATTTAAGATTTCCTAGTAAACCAGTTCCCCTAAAGTATACATAAATAGCTGGGGTCTTGAAGCAGTTGAATGTTCTGCTGTATATAGCTTGCATGTGTATGGGTATAGATGCATATACACATATATATATATGTATAGTATTGATGTATTTTTCTTAGTAAAATCACTGGAACCTGGAAGAAGGGTATTAAATAGACAGTGTGAGGACTTTTATCAAGAATGAAGAACATCTGGTAGATAAAAACAATAGAATGAAAGTATAAAGAATTATTCCTCAGACCATCAAAGAACACAGGCTAGTTAGGGAAAATAGGTTGAATTTTGTTTGTATTTTGATAAATAGATACTTTAAAAATTAACTAAAATCTTCATAATATTTGCAGTTTTTACCATGTATATTTTATTATTTCGTTTATTGCATTGAAACTCTTAAAACAAAAGAGGTTCTTTGTAAAAGAGGAAACAGGAGAAATGGAAATTTTTATTTTATGTATAACAAACACAAAGGAGGAAGTATAAGAGGTAGGACAGGAGATAACAGCTGTGGGGGGGGCAAAAAAAAAAAGGCTCTGTCGCCAAATCCCAGAGGTTTTTGGGAGAAAAAGATGTTGGCCTGCCATGAAAAAGTACCCATGGAGCTTTAACCAGCCTGAGGCCTCATTGTTTTCTCAATAGGTGGTGCCTTCAGAACAGTGTCTCCTTCTCAGGGTGTGCATTAGAATCACCTGGGGAGCCTTGCTAGGGCCAAACTCCCTGAGACTCTGGAATAATGAGGTTGCAGTGTTTCTTCCAGATGTTTCTCCTGTTCTATCAAGGCTTAGAACCACCAAGGTAAGGCTTTTCTCACTTAATATATTTATTTTTGCAACTTTAACATCTGAAGATGTTTCTTTCAAGTTTATTATATGCAATTACTGTATTCTGTCATTGTATAAGTAATGATCCCTTAGTTCCCTGGCCACTATGTCGGCAGCCTTGAAGTCTAAGGAACAGAAAAATTACTTAGCACACTCAAAATTTTTTAAATAAAATGATTGCATGCTATTAAGGCAGTTATTTAAAATTATAATTATTTGCCCTATTTTAAACTAATACTTAAGCTTTAAAGAAATAAATGCTGAAAACTGATCTGGTACTTTTCTCTTCAATCTTAATTAACAATCAGTGTTTATTCTCAGCTTGGTTATTCATAGTCATACTTCTTTACAATGTTGCTTCACTTTTTAAATGCTAATTTTGAAGATAGGACATACATTAATCACTAGTGTAGTTCTTACATGACTGTTTTCATCCCAAAAAATGTTTCTACTTTTTGGAAAAAAAAACTTGTCTACCTGAAGTCTTGTTCAAGTCAAAATATTAGCACACCTTTTTCACATGAACACTCTTCAAGTAAATTTATTTCTGATATATTTGCTATATTTGCTATAAAAACACTATATGTAAAAATGACATTTAACAAGAGAAATTACTATTTCCCAATGATTATAGAAATAATTGATTCAAGCAAGAATCATCAGTGAATGATCAAACCCTTGAGTTCAAGTTGGACAGTATATTTACCTAGTCATAAAGTACTTTGCCCCAAATTACAATAACAAGGGGGAAGGGTAGAAAGGACAAACTGGTATTGTGTGCTCACTGATGTGTCACACCAAGGACACAGCATCAGCTATGTAGCATTCCTGCCTCAAACATATAACCTAAAACTAATTTAAAAATGATGACACCTACTCTACTAAAGGGGCAAATTATAACTGACCTAAACTCTTCAAACTTCGATCATGAAAGACTGAAGTATCAAGTGAAAGGAAATTAACAAACATGACATCTAAATGCAATGAATGAACCTGGACAAGATTGTGGACAGATCAGATAATTATTTTTTTCTATAAGTGACATTAAAGAGAAAACTAGAGACATTTGTGCATGCATTGTGTGATATTGAATCAATGTTAAATTTCCTGAATTTGATCATGGTATTGTAGCCATACAATATGATGTCACTGGTTTTATGTGTTATGCTATATGTTATTGTTTTATGTTATATGATAAAATTATATATAGGTAAAGAGTAATGTCTGAAATTTATCCTCTAATTGTTCATATTTCATCAAAAGTAATAAAGTGATCATATAGAGAGAGGGAAAAAAGAAAATTTATTTTTTATTAACAATTCATGAACCTATATGACAGGTATAAGGATATTCATTGTACTATATGTGTATTTTAAATTTTTTCAAAAACAAAACATTGACAAAACTCATATAAAAAGAATATTCAGTAGCCCAGTTAAATACATAGTTTTGCAAGGGTCTCTAGCATGTGTTGCTTTTTCCCCCCTTATCCTTGTCCTTTTCATTCTTGAACACTTCAGCAAAATGTTTAATGATTTGCACAGAAATAGTAAAGCTCTAGTTTCCTAAACTAGGAAAGAGTTTAGCTTAAAGGAAATCATTTTAAAATTGGCAAATCCATTTATAGTTGAAATAACCATCACCTAATTTATTGGCTTAATAAATTCAAGTTTGTTTGGTAGTTAGGTTTCCCTGGCTCTTTTATTGTAGTGAAACATATATAACACAAAACTTGCCATTTTAACTGTGTTGAGTGACATTAAGTACGTTCACATTATTGTGCAACCATTGAACATTTCCAGAACATTTTCATTGACATACTAAACTCTATACTCAATGGACATTAGTTCCCTATCTCTCCTTTCATATATCTTTATTTACTGTCTGTATTAATCCCTAATCAGATATGTGATTTGCAAAGATTTTATAAGTTGCCTTTGTACTTGGATACTCAAAGGTTTTTAGTTTTGATCAAGTCCAATTTGTCTATTTTTTCTTTTGTTTCTCTGGCTTTTGGCATTATTTCCAAGAAGTTATTTCTATCTTAATTTTTTAGAATAGGGGTAGATTTTCTTCTTTGCATTTTCGAAAAAGAATGATAGTCCCAGCTATTCATCATCTGTGGAATGTGGAACTAATATATCCTGGATTCAGCAGTGTTTAATTTCAAAATGAAGTTACACTTATTTTTTGTAATAAATTATTGCTGACTCATTTGCTAAAATGTAGTTCCTTTTAATTCTTCCCTTGGCTGTTTCTGGATATTTCTCAGAATACTTCTTCATGTGCTCCAGAACAAATCTCTCAGCTTGTTTTTGTTTCTTCCACTCGGGCCTCTTTTGCTGGTGTTGCCTTTGCCCCTTGTGAGACATCCAAGCTGCTGGGCACAAGTGTTGCCCAACTAGGTCTGTTACTGTGGCCTCTAACTTGCCCTGTCCCTGTCTAGGGAGCAGGAGGAAACAGGGCCTGTTTCGCACTCCTGATCTAGCACCTTGAACTTACTGACACAGATTCGAATCAACTTCCCTGACCTGGGGCTGATGGTGCTGGGGTAGCAGGTGGTGGGGGTTTGGGGGAGGGCACCTGATGCACTGTATGATGAGTTGCAGGCAGAGACCTGGAGTACTGTCAAAGAAAATATTGACACTTGCTAAAGCAGTAAGAAAGACTCTATTCAAAACTTTGTGGAAGATTTCAAGATATTATAATAAAGGAGAGCGATTGGGCTCAGCTCCAAACAGAGCAAGGACAAGTGGGGATTCATAACTAAGGAGCAGAGTGTGTGTAGACAGGCATGCCAGTGGATGGAAAAGTACTAAGAGGACACATCAAAGGTAGAAGGATTCTTATTAAATTAATTGTATTGTTCAGCTTTTCTGTTACTGGCTCAAAATAGCTGACATATGCAACTTTAAAGAGAAAAGGTTTATTCTGGCTCATGGTCTCAGAGGTATCAGTCCATGGTTGCCTAGTTCTGAGGCAGAAACATCATGGCTGAAGGGCACGGTGGAGGAAAACTGCCAATCTCTTGACAGCCATAAAGTAAACCACAAGGGAAAAACAGAAAAGGTCCAGAGAACAGATATAATCCTCAAGGTCACACCCCCTGACTCACTCAGACACACCCAGAAGTGTGTTTACTAATCTGCCTGGTGTCTCTCAGGTCAATCAAGCTGATAATCAAGATTAACCACTGCACCAATTTAATAGGATTCTTGCCAAAGGCAGACCAGGGTGATCACCATCAAATATGGGAGATGAATAATTAGGTATCAAGATTAATCAGACTTCAAAAAAAAAGATTAATCAGGTTTTAAGGGTAAGGGACGGCCTCTAAATTTAGCAGGATTCTTGCTATAACTGGGCAATATAGGTCCACTAAGAACAGAGCCCAGAGAAGAAGATTCTAGAAGAAGATGGCTGAGAGAATCCTAAAGTTTGGTCAAGGAGAGAATCTTTATCAATCCCTCCTCTTGTTCAAAGGAAGAAGAGACAGCACAAGACAGTGGACAATTCAAGTTCCTTTCCCCGTTAGTTGTCTTTTGCTTATTAAGAAAGAGCTGAACTTGTATTGAGACTCAGTAATGGGACAGCTCTTCCAAGACTCTAGGGGTTGGGCTGAAAGCATGTTTAGATGTTGGAGTGGAACAATACTGACACTCTGACAGATTTCTGGCTTGCAGTTTGAATGTCTTTGGCGATATCACAGACATGAGTGTCAGTCATGATATCTCAAGCACAGCATGGAAGATCCAAGTGTTCCTACTGGTCTGCACAGTGGCAGCTCCAGCCACAGAGACTGCCTGCTGCCCAGCTTCAGTTAGCTGGGCTTCTTTAGATCCACTGCAACTAGAATCCCAATAAGGGTCTGGAGAGTCAGGTGGTAGTTCTCAGTGACTCTAAATCAGGAGTATGGGAGAAAATTGGAATGGTTCATTCAGAAAGCTATAGCCAAATATGTGAGGAAACTAGAAGAATTGAAATTTTGGTAAGGACCAAGAAAATGTGAAAAAAGCAAGGTACAATCCAATTTACAGATAAACAACAAAACTTTGCAATGAACACAAAATCCGATACCCACATGGGTGTGCTATAATTTTCCATTGAAACATAAGATTTTTCTCTATGGTCACCCTTCCATATGATTCTTGTTTACAGAATTAATCGGGTCTCAGATTTGGACTGACTACTTATATAAGTAGAACTGGAATGGTAAATGACTACAACCGGCTTTTTAGAAGTTTGCTTGGCTGAAACTTTTTATAAGAAACCTCGGATTAGATTTTTTAAAAATATTATTTTATTGGTACATTTTAGGTATACAATATAATGACATTAATCATTGGAAATTTGCACCTTTACATAATCTCTCTTGGTTCTTAT
>NW_004624777.1:9594117-9609839 GCF_000247695.1 Heterocephalus glaber
AGGGGTGGACCCGTGGCCTGGAAGCCCCTTCCTCTGGGCTGGGAGTGGTAGAACAGCAGCCCGGAAGCCCTTCCTCTGGGCTGGGAGCAGTGGAACCAAAATCAACTTTATTTTTTTAAAAATCTGCTTTGCTGGCAGTGTAGCTCAGTGCTGGAATAGGTGCTTAAAAACATGTGCAAAGCTCTGGGTTCAATCCCCAACACCAAAAGATTAAACATAAAATAAATTAAAATATCAATAAATTAAAGGAGAAATCTCTCTTTTGAATCATTTGGGATTTTTCATAAGTCTTTTAGAAAATCTCAAAATAAGTTCAAGATCAAGATTTCATTTGAAATTTGATTTTGAGAAGACAAACTTGTCAAAAATATACATTTGACTAAATGAAAATTCCAGGCCACTGTGAAATAATGCTTAGCTATCTATTTAACCAAAGCAACAGGTAAAGAATTCAAAAATAAATAAAGGAAGAAACATGGCTATACCAAAAACTTTAGCTCTTTTAAAAAATGATATGATTCAGGCTGGGGATTTAGCTGAGTGGTTTTGCAGCCTGCCTAGAAAGCACAAGGACCCGAGTTCGATCCCTGGTACCAAAATAAATAAATAAAATTTAAAAATGATATGATTCAACTGACTTAAATAATCAAGGTTAGGGTTGAGGTTAACATAAAGCATGGAAAATTATTCAGATGAGACACAAAATCTTGTTTACCTAGACAGACTATTCACAAGGTTAAAAAAACCCCAAAACTTTCACAATCTTTTAATAACAGCAGACCAATAATCCATGTGAACTTTGTCATTTTAACAGAGTGAAAACCAAATTCTAGTTTCACATCAGTGTACTTTTGTTGTGTACTTGTACTTGGGAGGTCAGGGTTGAGAGAAGGTTTTGACTGGCCTGACCTCTCCATCCTCCTGCCTCAGTCTCCCAAGTGCTGGGATCACAGACATGTACCCCACACCTGGCCGCTTTCACTTTCTTTGTGTGCTTTTTTATTTTTTAAAACCCCTTCTAAATAAACCCATTCCATTTAGTCATCTTTGATCACAGAAAATTTCTTTTCCATGGGCCGGGGATTTAGTTCAGTGGTTCTGGCGCCTGCCTCACAAGCTCAAGGTCCTGAGTTTGATCCTCAGCACCAAAAAAAAATTTTTCTTTCCCAAAATTCCTTTTCCACAATCTCCTGCCACTTTTGATATCCATTCGGTTTTAAACCTACACGTTTCTGCTTTCTCATTCTGGAATAACCAGGCATTTCAATTTATGACAAAGTTACCCTTTTTTCTCCTACCAGAAACACATCTTACATTCCTTGTATAGTTTTCAAGCAAAGTTGTTTGTCTTTGTCCTTATTTCTAACAATTTTATTTATATATATTGGTTACAATTTGTAATCATTAGTAACCTTTTTTCTCATTGAAAAAAAACTAGGAAACAGACCATTGTGAATTGTTTGTCACATACAAGCACTCTGTAACAGACTAATAAATTTTATGAATGTATAATATATTACAATTTTTATAGGTACAGGTCTCTTCATAGTACAATTTTCCAATAAAAATATGGTTTATTAACAGATCCAAATATATTTAGCTTCTCTGAACCATATAAAAATAAAAGTCAAAAGTATATAAACTTAAGCTTATGCTTAATCATAAATGTTTTAACTATCTTATTTAGAAATATATATATATATATAGTGAATGTATATTACTTAACATAACTTAGCATAATTTGAAGCTTGCAAGTTACCAAAAAGATCATGGAAACTACATTGAGGAAGATCCATCATTCAGCGTAGTTAGGCATCATGTCATGTTATTTCTCATAACTGTTTTAACAGCACAAACATGTTAGGCACAAAAGCAAAAGCCTAAAAGGGCTAAATACATGAGTAGTTTTTTAAAAAAATTATTGCGTGGTTGATATCCATGAAGTAATGGATAGTAAGCAATTCATTTTCATTGCCTCTCTATTCATATATTTGTTCTTAGGTTGAATTCATACTTTAAAAAAATCTTAAACATATAGAGATATAATATTACTTCATTAGACTAGTAACCACAGGTAGAATAAAACTGAGCAGTTTATTCTATTTAATGTTGAAAATCAGAAGACATACTCATTTTTATCAAACCAATAATGCCAAGCCAGACTAGTTATTTATTTGCTTATTTCTTATTTTTATTTTATTTTTGAGACAGTATCTCTTTTAGTTGCCCAGACTAGCCTGAAACTTGTGATCTCTTGCCTCAGTCTCCCTTGTAGCTGAGATTACAGATGTGCACCACTCTATTTGACCAATCCAGTCTTCTTTATCAAAGATTTACTCAACACATATGAACTTGAAAACATTCAGGTTAGTTTATATTTCTGAGAGTTTTAGGCATATTTAATTTATATAAGTATTCATTGATCTCTAAGAAAGTTTGAATAGAACTTCTAAATCCTTAATGGGATTTTAGAAATTAATTTGATAATACTGCTTGAGGGTAGAAAACAATTATGTACATATAACATACTGTATAAAAAATCTTATAATTCCATTCTGAAATTTTAGCCATGAGCCAGTTAAATACAATACAAAACTCACTGGCTCACCAAAAAGAGTTGGCGCTCATCATTGTTCCACTCTACTTTTTATCTGAATTGTGTTTCTGGTGAATGGCACAGTTGAAGTGAATTACTCAGTAGAGGAGGAAGCTTTTAGAGACATCTCATAGATTTTCCTCCACAAAATCTGATGGAGGATATGGACTCAGTTTCAGGCAAGACCCTTGAGGGAGATGAAGGGGCTGATTTGCTGTCCTCAAAGCCCATCTGAGGATAAAATATCCAACTGCCCCATTTGCCCTTTTTCCTTTTCAACTTCAGGTATTGGCTTCCAGGGGTCCCTGGGCCCCATGAGAGCCCTTGTTAGAGGAACAGTGCCTAAAGTGGCCCCACAGTGGGAAAGGGAGGGTCTGTGGGCAGGAGGAAGGCCTGGAGGAGACCCATCAAAGTTTCTAGAGGCCAGGGGAAGATCAAGGTGGTAAAAGGAGGAATGGGGAGCAGACAGAGTTGATGGAACGGAGAGGCTTTGTTGGTTAGTGTTAGGCTTAGAGGAGCCAGTTCAGGGAGGTCTTCAGTTCCAAGAGATCCTGGTAAAATTATGCCAAAGAGGAAAGGAGCAGAGTTAGTGAGGTGAAGCATGTAGTCAGCCGGAGTTTGGGAATGGGGTTCTGTCTACTGAGATGTTCTCATGGGAGAATCAGGCTCAAACATGGAGAACAAAAAGGCTTCACAAGGAGCCCGTAAAAAATTTCCAGCCCAGGAGTTAGGGAGTGGATCTAGGCCTGTCATAAGCAGCTAGGAAGGAGAACTTGGAGTCCAGGAGGTATCTTTCCAGCAAAGAAGCCCGAGTCTCTAACCCAGCCCCAGAGAATATCCTCACCACTTCGAGAATCCAACTCTGTCCTCACCACACTCTACAGGCTGCACCTGCATCTCCAGCCCAGGAGTCCCAGGTGGCACCAAGGTGATCCCTGTTAGCAGGACAGAGGCCACAGAGGAGCACACTTGGCTACTGCAGGAGAGGGCAGGGCCCAGTGATGAAGCTGAACCTATGTGAGTCACGGTACCACAACTATGCTTAAGACAAAAATTACTCTGACACTTAGGATGATAAGGAAAATTTTGGATTACAATAGGTGACAAGACTATCTTAAGAGATGAGTCAGACAGTGCTCAACTCCAGATATGGAACAATCTGGGGTTCATAGCCAACTATTAGAATTGGGGAGTCAGTGGATATAAAATTACTAAGGGGAGACAGCAGGATCCTGATTAGAGTTTGGTCAAGGAGACACTTTCTGGGCTCCTACATGCTACAGTTGCTTTGTAAGTGTCTTAGTGTTAGAAGGAGTATGACATTAAACAGCAAACAAACAAACAAGCCAAAAGCCATAGGAGGTTGAGAAAGAGACAAAGAAGAAAGAAAAAGCTATATATTTTAGTACATTTATTGGTATTTTTTTCCTGCTTTTTGACCAAGGGGCTCTGTGTCTTCATTTTGCACTAGGCCCCACAAATTGTGTGGCCGGCCCCATACACAGCCCAGATGCTCTCAATACACTCAGTCTGCTTCCATGAGGTTCTGTTTTCTCAGGTATAAGCTAGAGAAAAGTTTAGCCTGAGCATCCTTCATACCACAATCTGGTCTCCTGAATCACCATGTGAACAAATGGCTGGACACAGCTTACTATGTTATTGGGTCCTAATGGGCTTTAGTTTCCTATTACTGAGTTACCAAAGTGAACACAAATGAGGATTTAACCTAAGAGCAATTCTAGTTCCTTGCTCCTCACTCAAAATGCAGAAACAGTCCCCCAAATAATAGCTTTCCAACTTTAAATACTAGAAGATCCAGCCCTCCTGGATTCCTGATAGCAAAATCTTTTGTTGCTGTAATTATTCTACTAAAATTCTTTGATTTTATTTTTACCAAGATTCACATTGTCTTTGGGTCACACTTTTCTGCATTCTAAACTTGTTCTTCAACCATCTTCTTCATTTTCTCATTCACAGAACAGAAAACTTCATAGAAGTAAGAGTGGTTAAGCTATTAAAAATAAAATTATTTCCTAATCTCTCTTTTCTGGCTATATTTAAAATATTTATAAAGATCCATCATATTCTGGTTTCTGATGAAGTGAAACAGGGTAACAAATGGATTGAAAATCTAGTGTTCATTCTAAAAAATTACTGCTTTATGAAAACTTCATCTGCACAAGACAGATGAATTTATTCATTTTGTAATTCAATCCTTCCTCTTCCAGGGTATCTTATGGAATATTTCGCTCCTTGCCCCAAATTCATGGCTCAACCTTTCCTCCCTTTCCACTAAACATTTTTCCCCATTTTATCAGGTCTAACAGTCAGTTGATATAAACATTGAGCTTTGGAGTTCTTTATTCCAGAGAATGGCACTGTGTTTGACAATTCATTTACTTTTGAAGACTTCAAGGCCTGAACCTCAAACAGCAAATAGGTTTCTCCTAGAGGGCTAACACCAACAGTTGATAGTGGCTTTCTGGAGAATGTTCAGAAGTATTGTAAGGGCACATCTGGGTTTAGTAGATTAGTTCTGCCTGCCCCAAGAATAGGATAGAGAGTGATAGCGTGAGTGCCACATACCTCCAAACTGTGCCTGAGCCCAAAGAGAGGGTAATATGATGTTTGCAAACAACATAATTTGCAGTAGGACCTAATAAAGAAAGATAGGCTTGAGGAAGCCTTTCAATATGAGTAAAATCTCACTGTGTCTGTACCTTGGCTTCTAATTACATTTTCTCATCCTTTTGATTCTTTCTGGTTAGGCACTTTTTGTTGATTTTCTTCTTATTATATGCAACCTTTGATGGAATGGAGGCTAGAACATCTCATATAACTTATAATGCAAATCTGTCAGATGTTGTTTGAAAATGAGCTAAGCTGACCTATTTAATAGACCCATTGCCTCTTCAAAATTGCATATTTGTCTAAAACTTTGCATTGGAGGAGAAAGAATAAACAAAGATCAAAACCACATGGTAGATCACATGTATTTGAATATCCTAGACTGCTGAGCACATTCAGGCTGGTGGCAGGTGATAAGGTTAAAGTGGAAGAGAAAAGGAAAGTCACAAGACTGTGATAACCTCCATACTGGTAACAACCTGATAGAAGATGAGTTTAAAGTTTGGAGAAAATTGCCACTGGGGATTTAGCTCAGTGGTTCCACTGCCTGCCGCGCAAGTGCAAGGTCCTGAGTTCAATCCCTGGGACCAAAAATAAAAAAATAAATAAATAATGTTTGGAGAGAAATGAAGTTTGCACTTTGTTTTGTTTTATCGCTCTCTGATGAGTGACAGTGAGCTTCATGGTACTTTAAAAGGATAAAAATAAAAGAAATAAAAATAAAAAGCCGTTATATACCCACTTCTTCAGTGTCTTAGCTTATCATTTGGTTGTAACTTTAACCTGTGATGATAATGTTTCTTGGATGTGAGTTTTGCTTAAGTCTTTCAGTCTTGTGGTTCCTTCTGACTCACTCACCAGTGCTTGGTACCGCCTCTGTGATATACAGAGTCTGAGTTCTTCACAAGATTTCTACCGAGTTGAATGCTTTTATAGGAATGGAGAAAGGAGAGAGGGGAGGTTGGTTTTGCTTAAAGAGATTATAAGATTAAAAACCTAGGTTAGGTTCTCTGTAGGCTGCCTTTGAATTAAATTTAGTTCTGAGAATGGATTCATTCATACTAACTCTAGAGACCTCAAGTTTGCTGAAACCCCTAAAGGTTACTCACCTCCGTGAGACAGAAGACAGAGTAAGAAAGTCTATGAAACAACTAAGGTGGATCCTGACTCTAGAAAACTAAAAACACTTTTCACTCTCAAGGCAAACTCAGTTTCCTCCGAGAGTCTCGTTGAAGCAAGCTACACACTGATTAGGTATCTAATTCAGTGTTTTGAGAACATTTGGCTTAAGGGCCTAAGAAATCCTTTTGGCCACATTGCTATGGTCTTCATTTTACATTCTTTGAGTAGGGAAGACTCCAGAAGGCAACCTCTTAACACAAATCCCAATGGCTTCCTTGATGAGCAGTAGTGCTTAAGAAGTGCCATGTTGCTTAACATTCAGGCTTTTGCACTGTGAATCAAAGTGCTTGTATAAAATCAAAGTGTTTGTATAAAATACTACCATAATTCGTTCATGTAAAGATGTCTATAAGCATTTTTACTTTCTTATAAATAATTACTGTGAGAAAAAAATGAGAAAATAGAAGAAAGAGCTTCCATATCCTCAGTTCTTGTGTACCATCCAAGTCTGCTTTATAAAGTCTCCATGAAGAACCAGGAATATGATTTTAATGGCCTGGGTTGGCTCCTGCGTTGTAAGTATACAATGCAGTATGTTGAGAAAGCTTAGGGCTCTGAATCACCCGATGTACTTTATACATTTATTTAGAGAAGAATAGTTTAGTTTTAATTATTTATAATAATAGCTCTCAGTGCACTAGTAAATGTCCTTTGTTGCATATTTTGTAAAAGTAATGAAGTCTTTTTAATGTGTGCTTTCTCTTCAGCTATAAGCTACCCTCTCTTTGCTAGAGAACCAGGGCAGCAGAGTGTGCTTGTGTTTAGATAAAAGTGTGTATATAAATTACCAAGCTTGAAGTTTAATAAGATGTCATTGACTTTAATTGAGGATTTCCCCAGAAGTAGTTCTACATGTATCGCTTCCCTGTTTCCTGTTACCCCTCCCCCCGCCATAACAGTAGCAATTTGACTAAGAGCAAATCATGCCAGGAAGCCAAGCAGCCTGTCAGAATGTTTGTTTTTGTTGTTGTCTTTCAGTGTTGTCTTGTTATTTTTCTTCTGTTGCTGTAATCTATGGTATTATAATAAAACAAAGCAAGAAATGGTACATATCTAGTATATTTCCCTCTGGCCTAAGTTAATCACACTGATTCATGGGTACGTCTTATTATGTCAAAGAGGCTTCTCTCTTTTTCTTTTGCATTTTTCCTTTTGCCCCTCTCTCTCTGTCTCTTCTGCTGCCTAGGAGTAGATGTTTTCTCTTTCGCACTAGGAAACTTCTACACACCAAAAGCAAGGAGAGTGTCCAGAAGGCAAAGTCAGCCTGTAGGTGTTGTCCATTTAGCACATAATTTTAATCCAAAAGGATATGACCACCAAAACTATAGATTCTTTTTTATACTTTTTTTACTAGCTCCATGGTACCTCGTTAGGAATCCAATAAACCTTGACAGTGATAGTGAGGAGCATTCACATTACAGTGAATAGAATAAACCCTTGGCACACTTCAATGCAACATTTATAGCTTCGCTATTTGAAGGTGACTAAAGGCTCCCAATGTGTTATAGCCTGCAATTGGAACTCCTGTTTCATAGAGATTTTATAAGAATTATATGAGATGATGTCTGTAAATACTTCACAGGAAAGAATCACCCAAGCTTGAAAGTTTGTGTATGTGAGAGTCAGTTGGTGAACAAATCTAGATGTATCTTAATTATTAATGTTGAAACTATGGGTACTTATGAAGCCTCTAGGCATAGCCCTTAAATTTTTACTATTAAATTTGTATTCCATTTGTGCTTACCATCATTCTGTAGGCTCCAAGATAGAGATGGATTATTTGAAAGCTCCATGAAAGTTCCTGATTTTCAAATTGATTCCAAACAAATCAGTCATTCAGCCAGAAAACCAGTTATAGTCATAGTAAAATTATCCACCTACAGGTTAGTCATGGCTTTAGTATAAGTAAAACATACTGACTAATTTTTGCTTGAAATTATTTTGTCTCCAGAAAAGAGCCTGTCAGACACTGGATTTGAAGTAAATGGGTCACATTAAGTTTTTCTTTTGTTTTGTTTTGATTCTTCATTTTTCGAGGCAGGGTCTCACTATGTACTCCAGACTGCCCTTGACCTTACTGAGTAGCCCAGGATGGTCTCAGCCTCCGGAGTGCCAAGATTACACCAGGACCATCTGGTCTCCAATAAATTGAAAGCAATGGAAGAAACCAGATAATCTGGTCATGGTCTGGGGGCTGACTCTCAAGGGAGTAAATACAGTGCAGTGTCCATGAGGCAACACTGCCAGAAGGGTCTATGGAGAACACATCACACTGACCAGGCACCCTGCTCTATGTAGATAGACATAACATGGGCAGCAGTTTCTAAAACAAATGGCAATGCCCATCTTACCATCAACATTAGAATGTCACTCAAGATTGCAACAGAAGGACAGTGAGAATGATCATGAAATATACTTTGATTAACATGTCTATTCATGAAGTAGACTGTTGAAGTTATCTGACACCATGTAACAAACTATCCCAATACTTAATCGTTTACATCACACTATTTTATTTATTTACTTACAATTCATGTTTAGAAAATTTAAAGATATAACAAAGATGATGGTACAAAGAAAAAATGTAAAAGATGAAAAAAAACCAAAACACAATTCATGTTTAAATCCACTAGGTCATAATGAGAGCACCTAACCAAAAAAATACAACCTTATTGACCATCTTCAAAAGATGCTAGGGAAGTAGCTTGATTTAAAATCTGGTAAGAATTTATCTTACCAAAAAAAAGAAGTTATCCTTCCATATGATCTGTATCTCAGTATATGAATATTTGATGAGGAGACATTTTCTCTTCAAAAGTATTTCAGCTAATAAAGAAATAATTTTAAGGGCTGGGGATTTAGCTCAGTGGAACGGTGCCTGCCTCTCAAGTGCAAGGTCCTGAGTTCAATCCCCGGTACCAAAAAAAAAAGAAAAAAAAAAAGAAAGAAAGAATTTTAAAACTCACCACTTGTAACCCCTAATTAACTATAGACTCTAGGCTACAACAGTCAATGTCAGATAATATCATAGGAAGAGCCAGGCATGATGGCACACACCTATAACCACAGCACTCTGAGAGGCTGTGGCACAAGGATCACAAGTTCAAGTCCAGCCTGGGCAATTTAGTGACTTAGTGAGGCTTTGTCTCAAAATAAAAAGTTAAAGGGCTGGGGATTTAGCTCAGTGGTGCTGCCGCCTACTTCAAAAGCTCAAGGTCCCAAGTTTCATCCCAGTACCAATAAAAATAAAAATAAAAAGTTAAAAATGGGCTGGGGATGTAGCTCAGTGTGAAGGCCTTGGATTCAATTCCCAGTGCTATTAAAAGAAAGGAGAAAAAGGAGGAGAAGAACAGGAAGAAAGGAAGGAGGAAAAGGAGGAGAAAGAGGGAAGGAGGGAGAGGAAGATGATGTGTGCAACATTATGTCAAGTTGTCTTGCTAACAGCAAGAACGAACAATATTGGACAAAGCCTGTAGATCAAACTTCTACTTTGCAGAACTTCATGGCACAGTGGAACATGTTTTCTTAAAGAACATAGTGAATGGGCTGGGGATTTAGCTCAGTGGTTTCGCCTCCTGCCTTGCAAGTGCAAGGACCCGAGTTTGATCCCTGGTACCAAAAAAAAGTAAGATCACTGGGGAATTGTAAACATTGATCTGATATGAAGGAATTATTGTTAATATTTTTAGGTTGATGATGGTATCACAGTTAAGTTTTTACCCGGAGATTTAGCTCAGTGGTTCCACCACCTGCCTCGCAAGCAGAAGGGCCCGAGTTCGATCCCCAGTACCAAAAAAACCCCCCAAAACAATTAAGTTTTTTAAAAAGATTCCTTATCTTTTAGATGTAATGTTAAAATATATACAGATGAAACAATATACTGTCTAAGATTTCTTCAAAATAAGAATGCGCTGGGGATTTAGCTCAGTGGTTCTGCCACCTGCCTTGCAGGCCCAAGAACCCAAGTTCAATCCCAGGTACCAAAAAGCAAAATAATCAAGAATGGGATGATAAATGAGATATAGATAAATAAAACTGGCCATTTATTGATATCTGATAAAACTATGCAGAAGATTCATTGGGAAATTTGTGTTATTATTTCTATTTGTGTATGTTTGAGAAATTTTCTCGTACTGGGGATCAAATTCGGGACCTTGCGTTTGCAAGACAGGCAGGAGGCCACTGAGCTACATCCCCAGCCCTCCACAGTAATTTTTTAAATCAATGAAAACCACTAAAGGAAGATTAGTTTCTAAACCAAGTGTAGAGGGGAAAGAGAAGTGGAGGGTGGGGGGAATCCAGAAAACTTTCTAAATCTGAGAAGGCAGAAAAGAAGGAAGAAAAAAGTTGCCCAACGCAACTCTCCCAGTAAGTGAGAGCTCTTTCTTAAGCTTCACAGTCCTATTTAGACTCCCCAAACCTAGCCCCTAATGCAGATACGTTTCAAGATAGGACACTGGGCTCTACTTTAGCCCAACTGTGGGCAGCCCTGGAGCCTTTCAGGGCTAAGGCGTGCCTTGAGTGGAGGCTGCCTTAAGACCCTGGACATCCTTTCACCATTGGCAGCCTTGTTACCACTGGCGGAGGCTGCTGATTCAGTTTGCTGCCACAGAAGAGAGCAAATCCAACTAGGTCACATGAGGAAGTAACCTGAGACTTCCATTCCAACCTGTGAGCTCAGTTTCAGCTTGCCTGCTGCTTTTGTGCCTATGCAGGACAGCCTAATGCCGTGTGACCTAAAGAAACAGTCAACCCCAGGACCTCATTTCAAGTCCTTCCCAAACTCTGGAAATACAAGTAAGAGAGTGTCCAGTAAGAGTGACTTGCAACCTACTTGAATGAAAACAAGTATTGGAAAAGGGGGGAAACCAGTTGGAGGGGTGAATATGACAAAGACATCTTAGTGACCATACTTTCAGAGAGGACAAGAATCTTTCTCTTTTTTTGGTGGTGCTAGGGATTGACCCTAGGGCCTTGCATATGCTACGAAAGTGCTCTACCACTGGTCTACATCCCCAGTCCAGGAATTTTTTTTTTTTTTTTTGGTGCTGGGAATTGAACTCAGGTCCTTGCACTTGAGAAGCAGGCAGCAGAACCACTGAGCTAAATCCCCAGCCCTAGGAATCTTAAAGATTAAGAAAATTTTTCTTCCCTCTTCCAGAAATTATTGTGCATTCAAACTTTTTTTCTTTCTGGGTTCATCCCCTTTCAGCACTTTCTAGTTTTCTGATTTTTTCTTTGACTTTTGATTTCTTTTTTTCAAAGTAGTGGTGCCTCAGTTCACAAACTTGATTCTTTCCAAGATTCTGGTTGCAAAATGAGCTGGATGAGAACCAAATCAAATTCAGTGGTTAGGTTCAATGCTGACCTTGTGGGGAAGTTTGATTCGGTTCCCATCCAATTCTGTTTGTGACCAGAATCATGGAGAGAACTGAGTTCATGAACCAAGGCATCACTGAATAACTCTGCTTATTGCTGCCTACCAAGCACTACATTTATTCCTATGTTCCTCTGTAGATGTGTAGCTTTCTGATTTCATTTCTTATGTTCATGACTATTCTCCCTATTTGTTAAATCTTCAAAAATAAAATAAAACCTCTTCTCTACTTTTTCTCTGCAACTCTATGGCCTATTCTCTTATTGCTCTTGTCCCCTCTAGTGCATATAACGTCCATGAAAGGATTAAGCAGCGAGAAGCTCCCAGAATAAGGTCAGAGTGTGTTCTGATGTGAAAAAGCTTCTATAGTAGCTATGCTTTATTGGCTGAAGTTGTTTTCTCTTTTCATCCTCCTGGAGCATTTACTAGGTATAATGTCTGTATCTGTCTTCATTTTGCTAGTAAAATCTCTAAGGGTTTCACAAGTCAGGTGGCTTTTTCCTTCCTACCTTGTTTCTCAATTCTGTAATCACTTGAAGTACCATCTGGTTGAAGATGAGAAGAAAGAATCGAAAGCAAAAAATAGAATGTGGAGAAAAAATGACCTGTGTCACCTACCAAATCCCAGCTTTGATAAAGTCGTAGCTAACTTTTTGTGTGGGAAATTGAGGTGTACCAACACAGGTGCTGAATATTACATGACGATGCCAATCTAGAATGGTTCTACAAAGGAAAACTGTATTTTAAAAAGTAAAATTTTAAAAGAAAGAAATTAGTATCCCAGATAGTAGATCCCCATTTTTTATTTGGGTACAAAATAATTAAATTTGCTATATCAGATATCTATCTATATCTATCTATCTATATATTCTTCAGGAAAAGAAAAATAATATAATGCTTTTTCAACAGATGGTGTTACTCTCATATGCGGGACCCTAAACGATGTATTACAGAAGACTCCTACACTGCTGGGCCTTAGAGAAGAAATTGAAAATGCATGTGCAGCAATCTCAATGACGAAGGTTACACAAGCAGCAGTTTGTTGTACTAATAAATGTCTGGAAGCTCATGGCTACCACTTTGAGCACCTCTTGTAATTGCAGAGGCCAAAGGTAACTTGTATTAATCTCACAATGTCTCAATAAATTTAATTTTAAAATATTTATACAAGTTGTTCTTTTCCTGAAGTATGTATACATTTTTATGATGCTCTCTCTCTCTCCCTCTCTCTCCCTCTCCCTCTCTGTCAAACTTTTGCCCATGGTTACATAGCTAGTAAGTGGTAGCTGTGAGATGTCATTGTAAGAAGTCTGGCTATAAAGTAATTCATGTAATTAAATGTTGTTACATTTAGGGTTTTTAATAGAATTTTTATTTGCTTTCATTGATAAAAGTTTTAAGTAAAATTTAGTTCTCTAATCTTTCAGAAGACAGATGAGGTTTTTGTTTTGTTTTGTCTTTTTAGGATCTAGGTACGTTAAATATTTTGTGTGAACCTCATTGCATGCCAAGACCTTGACTTAATATCCTCAGCTCGTAGGCAGTGGGAAGTCAAAGGGGAGCCAGAAAGAGAAGGCATCCAACAATAACAAGCAAGCCTTCAGTTCTTCCTTGATTTAAGTTGCTAATTTTTCCCTTTCATACATAATGCCAATATATCCTTACATATAGCTAAATCTTTATTTCAGTCCATGATTCCAATAAAATTATAACGAAGATAGCTTAAAAATAAGTCACATAATTTTTAAGAGTAGCAGTAAGGAACATAAGATAATTGTTGAATTATAGCTTTCAGAGAAACTCATTTTATGTTGAAAATGAAGTAGAACTGTAACGGAATATAATTAAAAACGTTCAAAAAAGGGCAAGAGGAGAATCTGTTAGTTAAATTATAAGTGGGAAGAATCTGTTAGTTAAATTTTAAGTAGGAAGAAATCAGAACATATATACTGAAAGTAAATAAGTGATTTGAAAAATCAATATGCAAAATTTAATTTAGAGGGATTTAATTCAGAAATACATAACTGTGATGTGAATGAGCTATAATGCATGTATTACAGGTGAACTGTTTTAAAATTATTAAATTAGAAAAATAAAATGATTTAGTTGATGGCAGTTTATTTTGTATACTTTTGAGCTTAATGCTTTCAGGTAAAAGTAAATTCTAAAGTTGGGCACCATGGTACATGCATATAATCCCAGGACTATGAGAGTATGAGGCAGGAGGATCTTCAATTCAAGCCAAGCCTGGGCAGTTTAGTAACTTAGCAAGACTCTGTCTCAAAATAAAAATATTTTTTAAAAGGACTGAGGACAGAGTTCAGTGCAAAGGCTCTGAGTGTAAAGTCCAGCTAAATAAATAAATAAATAAATATCAATACCTTTGGACGCTTCCTCTATTCTCTCTCTTCTTCTTTCCCACTCTCACATTTCTCACCCTTAATAAGCATTTACTTTGCGCTTCTGTATGCCCAAAACACATTATATCTTCCTTTGATTAGTGATAATTCTTATACATATTTATCTACTCAGTGTTGCCTACTTAAACATAAACCCCTGAATAATGAGATATATACATCTATCTCTTTTTTGGTACAGAATCTAACATGGAACAGAGAATAATTATGAGTTTAGTAAATGCTTGTTTATGACTCTGCTTTCTGATATGTTTGCTACCAGCTTAGTATTTTGAAACCAGTTCTATCTACTTTTATGACTATCCAATTAAATTCTAGCCTGTAAATAGATAAGTAATAAGAATTGGCCAGGAAGCTGATAGAAGAGATATAGGACTATCCCTTTATTAAGTCAGCTTCACAGGAAAAGAGATGTAAAATAATTATAAATCTGTCCAGTCTTTCTAATTGTATCTATAAACTCAGTATAGCTCTAATCAAACTACCAGTTATATTCTTTTAAGAAAACTTATAAAAACATCTAAATTTATATGGAAAAGATATGGAAATAGCTAGTTTAATTTTTTTAAAAAATAGGAGTGATAGGACATTGAGATATAACACAAAGTCTTAGCAATAATAACAGAGTCAGTGCAAGAACAAATCAAAGAATGAAATAGAATAAAGTGGTCGGAGATACAGCAATTACAATGGACTGAATGTTTACATTCCCTCAAAATTCAAATGCTGAGCTCCTAGCCCACAAGGCAATGGTATGAAGGGGAAAGGCCTTTGGAAGGTGATTAGTCAGGAGGAAAGAACCCTCAGGAATGGGACTAGAGTTCTTATCAGGCACCCCAAAGAGATTCCCCTCGGTCACATGAGATCACAGTGAGGAAATGCCCATTACAGGGAAGCATTCCTCACCAGACACTGAATGTGCTGGCACCTTGATTTTGGGCTCCCCAGCCTTCAAAACTGTGAGAAATACATTTTTGCTACAAGCCACTAGTGCTATGGTATTTGCTAGAGCAGCCCAGACAAAGATACCAATGATATTTGTTAATTTTGTGGTACTACAAAATAATGAAGGGAAGATGGTTTAATAAATAGCTTTGGGAAAACTGATTTACTACATGGGAAAAACACAACTGGATCTCTGCCTAAAACTGCACACTGAAATAAAAACCTAAACATGAAAAGTACAATTACGAAATTATAAGAGAAAACATAGTAAACTAATTGTGACCTAAAGAAAACAAAGAACTCATTTTTCATTTTTTTATTTGGAAATTTTCAAATGTATTCAAAAATAATAAGAACAGAACAATGAACAATGAATATAGCCATTACCCAAATTGTAAAGTTAATAAAATTGTTACAATTGCTTTCTGAATGCCCTTTTCCACTTTTTTTTTATTTCGCCAAAGCAAATCCAAGACTTTATATCATTTTATCCAGCATCATAGCATACTTTTAAAAATATGAAGGGCTCGGGCTGGGGATTTAGCTCAGTGGTTTCGCCGCCTGCCTCACAAGCAGA
>NW_004624777.1:9625256-9651548 GCF_000247695.1 Heterocephalus glaber
GGAAATAAAGTCTTTGTAAATAGGGAAGGGTGGAGGGCATGAAGGGAGGGCTAGGAATGGGGAAAAAATAAGAACCAAGATGCATTATATAAAGGTACGATTCCCAATGAGAAATGTAATTGTGTTGTATACCTACAATGTACCAATAAAAGAATTTAATACAAAGAAAAAGAAGATTTTTAAAATTCAATTTAATGACATTTCAAACAAGATGAAAATAGGTGCTAAAGAAATAATGGCTACTATTTCAATAAAGCTGCAATAGTGAGTTTTGACAAATAAAATTGCTTTGCTCAGCATTATACCTTTATCTCTGTATTTAGCCATTTTTAGCAGAAATTTAAAACTGCTAACCACAAGTCAAATCTATTCAGATGAACTGAAAATAAGTAATTCTCGTGTTCTTTCTGAAAAAAGATAATGACCATCTTCAGAGTATGCAAAAAGTGTTTGGGCTTAATAAAAAGGGACTAGAGAAGTCCCTGGTGTGTCCAAATTGAAATCTTGGTAGTCCCTGAATACGGGCATGATTCTACCTGTTGCTTTAAAAATGCATGGCCTGATACTGTCTCTGTGTTGACAAAGCATTCACTCAATACAGCTATCTCTAGAGGCTTGTGTCTGGTGTGAGTATATCAGGAACTCATTTTTTCTGAACCAAGAATTTTAGAAATGCCATCTTCCTATAAGAGCTTCTCAGCCTACAGTGGAAATAAACTTCACTATAAAGGCAATAACTTTATTAAAACTTGTTTGGTGTTAGGGATTAAACCCAGGGCTCACACATACTAGGCAAATGTTCTACCACTGAGCTATACTCCCAATTCTTTTCATTAATTTATTTTCTTTTACTTTGAGACAGGTTCTCACTAAGTTGCCCAGGCTGCCCTTGAACTTGTGATTCTCCTGCTTGAGCCTCCTGAGTAGCTGGGATTACAACCATGTGCTACCACACCTAGCAGGATTTATTATTTTTTAAGTATGGTTTTATCAAAGCATTATTTTAACAGGAAATAAGGATAGGAGGAGGAAGAATAATAAAATTGATTGTCATATCAATGCATACAATTCAGGATATGTATCATAATCTGCTATGTTTTTCATCTACTGGGTAAATAAATACACTTGATGAACAATAAACTGTCAGTAATAATTCGCACTCATGTGCCAATCCCGATAGAACTATACCAATTAATAATCACTAGTTCTCAAACTGAAGTGTGACTCAGAATCACCTAGAACTTGTTGAAACAGATTGCTGGGCTCCATTCTCAGAGTTTCTGATTGGAAGGTCTGGGGTGAGGCCTGAGAGTCTGCATTTATAACAAGCTTCCCAAGGGACACCCATGTGGCCTTTCTGAGGGACCATGCAGCAGAGAACGTCGGAATTAGTCTTATCAGTAGTCTGGTCTGCCCTGCTGTATCCACCCAGGTGGTCTGCTGGAATTGTATGAAGAAACAGCCTGGGCATGCTTTCTTATGAATTTAATTGCTCAAAAGTCATACAATGTTTTGGCACAGTCTATATGTAATTAAGATTAATTTTTTTGTCTTCTAACACTGGTTGCTTAGGTTAAGAGGTACAGAGAGCAGGCATCCATGAGGTTTGCCAACAAGGCACTATTTCAGGTAAAAATCTTCTCACCAAAGTAAAACAGATTAGTTTACACTGACAGTTCAATGACAGTGCTGGGCAGGTCTGGTCCCAGTGTCTGAGGAGAACTGCCCAAGGGAAGGAAGTACTGATACAAGCTACAACATGGATGCATCTTGAAAATATTATCCAAGAAGCCAGTACCTAACACCACATATTACAGTATATGGTTCTTTTGATATGAAAGTCTAGAACAGGAAAATCTATAGAGACAGAAAGTAAATTAGTAATTGTTGAGGTGAGGGTAATTAAAGGGTAAGAAGATATGTTTTTGAAATTATGCAAATGTTCTAAAATAGACTGCAGGGCTGGTTGCACACCTCTGTGAATATACTGAATTGTACACTTTAAATCAGTGATTTGTATACAATGTAATTTATATCTCAATAAACTGTTAAGACAAAGAGAGGAAGCCAGGCATTGTGGTGCATGCCTGCAATCTCAGTACTCAGAGGTCGAGACAGTAAATTTGCAAATTTGAGCCCAGTCTGGGGCCTGGGTAATTTAGTGATTTAGTGAGACCTTGTCTCAAAATAAAAAAGGGCTGAGCTGTAGCTCAGTGTGAAGGCCCTGGGTTCAATCCCCAGTACTAGAGGAAAAAAAAGAAAAAAGAAAGAACAGAAAAATAAAGGTAAAAGGAATGTCCATGGACATACTCTGTTTATCCTCATCCCATGCTCATTAACTTCTTATTCTCTAAAAAGCTTTCCTTAGTACTTGTACAGGCAAAGCCTGTCTCAGACACATTGCACTAATAGTAAAGGTCAAATCTAAAAGAGAGGAATGGATTCTCAAAATATATTTCAACCTTTGTCACTTATTATATTTATCCAAAATGAAAGAAGACAGGTATGACAAAGCACAAAAGATACATGACTGACAAAACAGTAAGGAAAAAGATTTCTGGCTTCTCTTAGAAGGCAGTGTGTAAAATGAATTAAATTCCTCCAAGTGTAAGAATCGGGAAGAAACCATGGAGGCTCTACCCCAGGAAATGCAGTTTGGAGTGAAGTCTCAGGCTGAGGCTCCATAACGCAGGTGAAAAGAAATTAAATTGTCTTTTTTCAAGCTACACAAATGGTATTAAGAAATTAAATATTATTTCTTCTTGAAGGCACCAGGAAGAAATTGGAAAGGAGGTATAAGAAGGTTCTGAATAGTCCAGCCTTCTTGTTGGACACATTAAAAAAAAAAAAAAAGCTTCAGAATTGGGGACTTTTTCCAGAAGCAAATTATCTTAGAGTTAACTCATTAATTATTATGTTCAGGAAACATTGGGCACTTACAACAACTCCCAGCACTGCAGTCAGCTACTCTTCTGACCTCAAGCAATAGAAAGATAAAAAGATGCCACCCCAGCCCTCAAAGGACTAACCGCTCAGTGGGCACACTGGGCATACAAGTGGTAGTCACAGAGCTTTCAGATGACCACGCTGACAAATAGTGCTTTGGAAGCACAGAAGAGGGACAGATAAATTACTCTCAGGGCTCAGAAAGAGATTCCTGCAGAGTGACTCCAGCTGGATTTTACAGAATGGCAAGAGACTGGTAGCTAACTAGAGAATGAGAGGGTGGGTTGTGCCAGGCTGGAGTAAGAGCAGGTGGGGGACCTTGGCTTTGGAAGGCACTGTTGGTAGTAGCTTGGCTCCTCCATGGTCCCAGCACCTGCAGAATAGGCCCACTGTGGCTCTAGATTTTCCTGGGTAACACTGACCCTTGGGGCCTGGTGACACTGTGTCCTCCTTGATAGCGGCTTAATTGGTATCAGCTTAGTTGGCAGTGGCTTACTATTGTTGTGCATCTCTAGGTTGACTATAATCCCAGTTACTCCTAAGCTCTCTCATCATCTGTGTAACTAGTTCAATGTATTAAATGTCCTCTATTCCAAAGCAAAAAAAAAAAGTAACAGATGGAAATATATGGAAGCAATTAACACCATTTCTGATTAGAAACTTCAACTATGAGTTGAAGGTCTAGGATGAAGGATGTGTGAGAAAGGAAAGGAACAAGTAAAACTAGAAGAATAGGATGTTACATGTTTAACTAAAAGCAACAGGGAACCACTGAAGGATTAAGTGAACGACCTGGTTATTATTTGAGAAGATCACCCTAGTAGCAGTTTAGCCTATTGAGGTTGAGATTAGCAGTAGGAAAGTCGATCATGGACAGATTAGCAGCAGGAAAAGCTTTTAGGAAATGGTTTCAGTAATCCAGAGCGATGATGCTGGCATGGACAAGGCAGCAGCTTTGAAACATTTTGGTCTCTGGAGCCCTTCACACTCTTGAAAATGATTAAAGGCTCCAAGATGGCTGCTTTGTGTGGACATCACACTCAGACATGGCAGTGTGATAGAAGAGAGATTATCCACTAATTAATTTTTCTGCTTAACAGCCAGGATAACCTTTATCAAAAATCCCCCAGTAGACTTGCTTCTAGTGCTTACGCCATTCACTGAACAGAAAGGAGCATGCTGTTTGGCTTCCAAGGGTAACATTCACTCTCTGAGGCTGGGGTTGGCCTCCCCTGAAGCTTACAGAGGTCCCTTCTAGCGAAGACATGGAGAGGGTAAGCACCGCTGGGTAAGCAGTCATCAGCAGCATTAAGTAAAGTTGCCGACTGCAGCCCCATGTCTGCTTGTGAATAACCTGAGAGGCCATGAGATGAGTCAAGACCTGAGGACAAGATTCTAAGGGACACTGACCCTGAAGGAGTAAGCAAAGCCGAAACAGGCTCTGAAAGAAGCTGAACTGAGCCAGTGGTTAAGGTCCTGGGCTCCAGACTCAGACCAGCTGGGTTTGGGTGTTTCTTATTATTAGTTGTCTAATCAAGAGATAGTCACTGACATTTTCTAAACCTTAGTTTTCTTCTCTATAAAATGTAGGAAATAATTATACCCATTTTATTAGTGCTCCTAAAAGGAACAATTACATGTGATAATATGTGAAATTAGTATAGGATCTTTAAAAAATGAGGGCTATTAAAGTGTTAGTTTTAGCTGGGTGTGGTGGCTCACACCTATAATTCCAGCTACTGGGGAGGCTGAGGCAGGAGGATCACAAGATCAAGGCCAACCTGGGCAGTTTAGAGAGAGCCTGTCTCCAAATTTAAAAAGTAAAATAAAATAAAATAAAAGCATTGAGATGTAGTGCACTACCTGAGTTCAATACCAATTACCATCTCTTTAAAAATTTTAGTGTTAATGAGAATCTTCTTCAGAAATTGGAAGACAATAAAAAACATTTTAAAAAATATCTCTAGAGATAAATACTGGAAAGAAGTCAAATAAGGTAAAGACCACAGTGAAATGCTTGAGTTATCCTAGTCACGTTTAGCAACTACTATTGGCTTAAACTAAACTAACACTCAACTAAATCCACAAGATCATATTTACACAAACTCTAGGTAAATGAGTTCTTTCTTTCTGTACCTTTGCAGCTGATTTACACATGATCCATCACAGTGTGCCTAACTGTTGGCTTTAGCCCCATGTCAAGCCCAACGATATCAGTTCAAATCTTTGAATCGATGACTCTTACTTACATCAGGCGGTTTTTCCACTGCTAATGTCATCTGTCATTTGATGTTTGTTTCTTATATATTTTTATTCAATGTTATTATAAGAGTTAAGTGGAAAGATTTTTAAAAGAAAAGTAACTTTTCTCTGAGCTCCATTTAGTTTCTCTACCTCTAATGTGATTAGAAATGTATTTACTTCGCATAACACTGATAAATAAGTAAATGACTAACATGCATTGTCTAGCACACAGAAGATGCTTACAATTTCATTCTCATTTCCTCCTCTTCTTCCATGCCTTTCTTCCTTCCTCTCTTTTAAATTTTCTTTTAAAAATTGCTTTACCAAGGGCTGGGGATTTAGCTCAGTGGTTCGGCTGCCTGCCTTGCAAGTGCAAGGTCTGGAGTTCGATCCCCAGTACCAAAAAAAAAAAAAAAGCTTTACCAAGCTAGGCGTGGTGGCACATGCCTTTAATCCCAGCACTCTGGGAGGTTGAGGCAGAAGAATCCCAAACTCCAGTCCCACCTTGGCAAGACCCTGTCTAAAAATAAAAATGGCTAGGGATATAGTTCAGTGCAAAGGCCCTGGGTTCAATCCCCAGTACCACACATGCACACAAAAAGCTTTAACAAGCCAGGCAGGCATGATGGCCCATGTGTGTAATCCCAGCACTCAGTAGGGGCTGAGGCAGGAGAAGGCCAGCTGGGGCAACATAGTGAGTTCAAGGCCAGCCTGGACTACATAGTCTCAGGACAGTGGAGTTTTTTTCTTTTTAATTGCTTTAACTAATTGGCTTGTTTTTCAAGAGAAATTACATCTAGAGTATGACAGTGCATTAAGATGGAACTGTGTAGAATAGATTAAACTGAATTCCCTGTTTTGAATTGGTGGCAGTTGCCTAAAATGAGGATAGAGGCCCAGATATACTTCTGTCTTCTTGTTTCACAATCCCTTAATCTGCACTCACACACTGTTGTCTGCTCCTGGTCCTCAGCCCTATACCTCACATCCCCTCTGGGCCCACTCTCTCTCTGCCCCCAAAATCAGACCATAGTCAGTTCACTGTTAATAGAAAAATAGGGCTGAGGATTTAGCTCAGTGGTTCCGCTGCCTGCCTCGAAAGTGCAAGGACCCGAGTTAGATCCCCAGTACCAAAAAAAAAAAAAAAAAAAAATAGTCACTGAGTGCAGCGTGAGATCAGGACAAAGATAAGACATTAGAGAACAAAAGCGATATCTCTGTCTTTGAGCCTGATGAACCCTAGTACTTGACTTTAATTCCCTCAGGCTAGAGTTTTCATTTTTCTAACAATCTACTGCCTCAGCACTAACACCTGGAGAAAGAACATAAAGTCGAAGAACCTTTCTGTGTTGCTGTCCTCTTTCCCAGGTAATATTCATGTTCCCTTCTTCCATGAAACTGTAGACAAACATTTATTAAGTTCTTACTGTGTTCCAGGCACAATTATAAATGCGGACACAGCAGTGAACAGGGCAGACAAGGTTCCCGTTCTCATGTGGTGTACATTCTGGAGGGGAGACAGGGAAACATGATGAAAAGCACAGGAGCAGGGCAAAGTAGGAGTGTGACAGGGAGCATTTGAATAGGTGATGTGCTACTGGGAGACAGGGTGGCTCCTTTAGACTGGGTGGGCAGGAAAAGCCCCTCTGAACGTGTGACAGCTTAGAGCTGAAGCACAAGAAAGAACCAGTCACTCTAAGATCTAAAGAACATTCTAGACAGAAGGGACACTCGTACAAAGCCCCTGACCTGGGGATGAAATCACTGTGTTTAGAGGACTGGGAGGAGGAGGAGGTGGAAAGTGGTGTGTGACAAAGTGGCAAAGCCAGGGGCTAGGACACACTGACAGGGCCTGTTTAGGAGCATAAAGAACATGTGGGGCCCTCCTACAGAAACTCTGTTTCACTTGATCTGAGGGAGACCCAGGCATCAGAAGTTCTCAGAGAATTATGGTGTGCACCAAGTTGAGACTCATGGAAGTCCAGGTTTCACATGTAGTGGTAGGTAGTTTGTATTTTTTCCTAAGTAGGTAGAAGTCACTAATGAATCTTGAGCAGAGAAGTGATGGGATTGAGTAATTCACTTTAAAAATCCCTACAGTAGGGCCGGGGATTTAGCTGAGTGGTTCTGCCGCCTGCCTTGCAAGCACAAGGATCCAAGTTTGATCCCTGGTACCAAAAAAAGAGAATCCCTATAGTTGCTGTATAAAGACTAGATTGTAGTGGATCAGAAAAGAAATTGGCTATTATTATTCAGTTCTTTTTGTGAACATATGATTTCATTTCTCTTGGGAAAATACTTAGGAATGGAACTTCTGGAATCAACCCAAAGATCCACCAAAAAGTGAATAGATAAAGAAAGAGTGGTATGTTCATACAATAAAATCCTACTTCACAATAAAAATAAAGAACTACTGATGAGCTGGGTGGAGTGGCTTACATCTGTAATCCCAGAACTCAGGAGACTAAGGCAGGAGGATGGGGAGTTCGAGGCCAGCTTGGGGTACATAGCAAATTTAAAGCCCCCCTGGACTTCATAGTGAGACTCTGCCTCAAAAAAAGAACTACTGATGATTGCAATAACATTGGTGAATCTTAAAACCATTATGTTGGAGTGGGGATGTAACTCAGTGGTAGAACTCTGGCCCAGAATATGCAAGACCCTGGATTCAATTCCCAGCACTGCAAAACAAATATATACATTGTGCTCGCTTCGTCAGCACATATACTAAAACAAATACATACATACACACACATATATGTCATATGCCGCATTACTTTTTTGAAGTTTAAGAAAACATCAAACTGCCGGGGATTTAGCTCAGTGGCACAAAGCCTCCCTCAAAAGTACAAGGTCCTGAGTTCTATCCCCAGTACCAGGAAAGCCGAGAGAGAGAGAGAGAGAGAGAGAGAGAGAGAGGGAGAAAAGTGAAAGAAGACATCAAACTAATCAACTAATCTATGGTATAGCAATCAAAAGTATCTGGCTCTAGGCCAGGGATTTAGCTCAGTGGTTTTGCCACCTACTGTGCAAGCGCAAGGGCCCAAATTTGATCCCTGGTACCAAAAAAAAAAAATATCTGGCTCTAGGGGGTGGGGAATGAATGAAAGGGAATTTATTAGAGTAATTAGAAATGTTCTGCATCTTAATTACATGGGTGTACACATTCATCAAAACTCCAAATTGTACACTTAGGATTGGTACATTTCACTATACATGAATTTTGCCTCAATTAAAAAACAATAAAAACATTACTATGCACCTATTAAAATAACTTTTAAAATATTTTTTTAAAAAACCAATACAAGTGGGCCGGGAATTTAGCTCAGTGATGCCGCTGCCTGCCTCACAAGTGCAAAGTCCTGAGTTCAATTCCCAGTACCAAAAAAAAAAAAAATACAAGTGCTGGAGAGGATGTGGACAAACAGGAAATCTCATATATTTCTTGAGAAATACAATATGGTACATCCACTTTGGAAAATAGTCTGGCAGTTTCTTATAAAATTAAATAGTTATTTACCATACGACTCAGTGATCTCACCTGTAGCTATTTACCCAAGGGAAATCAAATGTGTTACAAAAAGACCCATGTGTAATGATAGCCATTTTATTTTCACAGTAGCTGATTTTTGGAAAGAGTTTAAGGGGGTATCAGGGATTGCTATTCGGAAGCCACCTCAGTAGTCCTGATGGAAGATGATGGCTTGACCAAGGCTGATAAGAAGGGAAACGATGAGAAGCCAGTGAATTCAGGATTTGATCTGGAGATGGAATCTAAGAGCATTACCAATGGCCTGAGAAGAAGAGAAGACTCAAGAGTGACATTTAGTTTTTTGGATACTAAACTGTTTGGATGCTGATGTCATTTGTAAATCTATGGAAGACTAGAAAGAGGTGGTTACAGTAGCCATAGTAAGGCTGTGATACTAATTAGATATCATGGACATTTTAACAATGGATTTCTGAAAAAGATGCTTCCATCCTCTATTATCAAAACATAGACTCAGTCTGGTCAAGTGGAGGGTGCCATGATGACAGGTGGCAGTAAAATGTCATTCCTTGAAGGTGTGATAGTAGAGTCAGGAATAGGTTTGTAAGACTCAGAATTTGATATGATTTAGTATTCACATAGAATGGACGTAACAAAGAAGAATCAGGATGAGACAAAGTGATAGTTTAATCCAAGCAAATGATATAGTCATAGTGGAGGTTCATAGGAGCTGATCAGTCTTGAAAATTAGATAATAATATGATTTAAGTTCAGGGATGTGAGTTAAAATGACTATACTTTATTTGGAAACAGCTTGGTATTTTCATGGTATTCTTGGGACAGTTGATGCTACTACTGCAATGTGTGTGTGTGTGTGTGTGTGTGTGTGTATGTGTGTGTGTGTGTTATTGACTATTGAACCCATGGAGCACTAAGCTATACCCCCAGCAATTTTTTTTTTGAGTTTCAGTCTCACTAAATTGCCCAGACTGAGCTCAAACTTGTGGTCCTCCTGTTTCAGCCTCCCAAATAGCTGGGATTACAGGTGCACACCACCACACGTGGCAAGCAGCTTAGTTTTGAGCCAGTCTCTCATGTGGTCACAGTCAAAATATTGGTCAGGGTTGTAGTGATCTGAGGGCTTGGCTTTGTGTGGGTAGAGGATCTGCTTCCTAGATGAATGATTGACACAGATGGCATACTAACCCTGGCTATTGGCTGGAGTATTCACTTCTTACCACATGGCCTGCTCTGCAGGGCTCCATGAGTAGCTGGCTTCCTCCTGAGCAAACAATCCATGAGCAAGCAAAGTAGAAGAAGCAGAGTCATGTATGACTGGGCTTTCAAAGTCACTATTATTTTCACAATATCTTATGGGTTATACAGGTCAGGCCCTCTCAGAGTAAAAATGTCTACCCAGTAGAATGACTTCCAGGTGGTGGGAATCCTGGAATCTTGAGAGGGTTTTCTGGAGACTGAATAAAACACTTTGTGCAGGTTTTCTTGGTTTTTTCAGTTTTGTAGTCTGGAGATTGAACCCAGGGTTATTCTACCACTGAGCTACTTCCCTAGCCCTTTTTTCATATTTTATTTTGAGACAGGGTCTCAATAAGTTGCCCAGGAGGGGCATCTGCGATCCTCCTGCCTCAGCCTCCTGAGTAGCTGAGATTACAGCTGTCATTACACCCAGCCCTTTTTTAGGTTTTGAAGTTCATGACGTACTCCTGGTGCGGTGTCTTGAGCAAAACTCCCTTGGATGTCTGTGGCTCCAGACCTGAAGAGCAATTCAACTCTTTGGAAGATATGCTCCAAAGAATTTGAAAAAATAAAAATTTTAAAAGCAATAAGCATTAATAAAAATAATGGGAAAGTTTACAATTAATTATAACAATATTTAAGGAAATTGTACATGTTGTATTAGTATTTTGTGTAAAGGAATCTGTATATTTGGTATTATAAGCACTTATAATGTTTAAGAAAATGGCTTATTGAAATAATATATTAAGCATGTAGTATTTATTTAAAACATAATCCAAGAAATTGATTTACATTAGTGATTTTAAGTGGAACTATTTCAAAATGTAAATGCAATATTAGACATTTAAAAGAACTTAAAATTAACATATTTATAAGATTGATTTGTTTATTGGATATATATGACGTAAGTACTTGGAAAGGATTTTTTTTGTCAGTCATATACTTAACAAAATAAATTGAATCTATTAAATTTATAAATGCAATTAAAACATGTAAAGTAGGTTATTAGGGAAATTTGTAAATCTAACCAAAAATTAATCAAAAGCTCCTTAAAAGTGATTGTTTAGCCAGACTTAGTGATACATGCCTGTCATTCCAGCTACTTGGAAGGCTGAGGCAGGAGGAGCATAAGTTCAAGGCAACCCTGGGCAACTTATGAGGCTTTGTCTCAAAATAAAAATTAAAAGAGTGGGGATATAGCTCAATGTGAAAGCGCTAGGTTCAATCCTCATCACCACCACACAAAAAATGATTGTTTAAATTTACTATATCAATAAAATTTATGTTTAATTTATAAAATTACTGAAAAATCTTCTCAGGTTTTGCTTTTGTAAAGTCAAATACTAACTTTCAAAACCAAGTACCTTTTGAATAAATTTTTTTAGGCCCAAAAATCACCTTTGGGTAAATGTATTTATTTGGATAACAGGTAAGAAAGGGAGAGGAAAGTGTGTTACTTTTCTGTCATTGTGACAAAAATACCTAAGATAATCAACTTTAGAAAAGAATAGATTTATTTTATCTCATAGTTTCAGAAGTTTCAGTCCATGGTCACCAGGCCTGGTCACTGTAGGCTTGTGGCATCAAGGCAGACATTGTGGCAAGGATGCCTCATGGAACAAAGTTGCTTGCCTCATGAGAAACAGGAAACAGAGAGATAGAGAGAGAGGAGGAAGGAAGAAAAGAAAGAAAGAAAGAGAGAGAAGAGGAGGAGGAAGAGGAGGAAGAGGAAGAGGATGCAGAGGAGGAGGAGAAAGAAGAAGATGGGGAGGAGGAAGAAGAAGACAAGGAGGAGGAGGAGGAAAAGAGGATGAAGAAGGAGAAGGAGGAGAAGGAGGACAAGGGGAAGGGAAAGAATAGGAGGAGGAAGAGGAAGAAGAAGAGGAAGAGAAGGAGGAGGAGAAGAGGAATCAGCCTAGTCTCAACATACCCTTCCAGAGCACATCCTACTTTGCCCTATCTTTTTTTCCCTAACTTTTAGTATTTCCACTGTCTTCCTGTACCCTCAGGTGGCCATTATCCCCTTAACACATTAGACTTCAGAGAATATTTAAGATCTAATCATGACAGAGGGAGAAAGATTTTAACTAATGTCCCAGGCCCTGAGTAAGCCTGAGGCTGACTGTTGCTCTGGCCTGGGTGGGTGAACTGCTCCCAGTATGAGCTCTCAGAGCCTGATTTGTCTTCATCCTCCACCCTCTTGTCCCTACTGTGCTCTGTGCATACAATAAGTGATGTGCTGGCCTTAATACCAATTCACAGCATAGCTCTTGTTCTCAAAAAAGCTGAGCACATAGTATAATGGGCTTTCTTTATTAACTTGCCCTTTGATTGTCCAAGAGACTTGTTATGGTTTGTGTTCAGATTCCCCTCAAAGCCTAATGCAGTCATAGGTGGGGCTTTTTCAGAGATGGATTGGTCTAGACTGTGTGACACTGGAATTGATTCATGGTGCTAGGATCAAGGGCACTAGGATTAAGGGTGTGAGTGTTACCTGCCCTAAGTAGCCTGGATAAGATATAAGGGGTTGAAAGAGCTGTGGTCATCCCACTTGCTTGCTTTGCTACCTTCTTCCCACCATGAACAGTTTCTTCTCTGCAATGCTTGTTTGCCATGCCACCCTGCCTTGGAGCCAGGCAATTCAGGACTGAAACTTCTACAAACCATGAGCCAAAAAAACCTTTCCTCCCTTAACTTTGGGTGTTGGGTATTTGGTCTTAGCAACAAAAGAAAAGTAACCAAGGCAGGACTCTTAACTGACTTGCAGAATTAATTGTGGCTGAGTACAGTAAAACTCAGAGAGGGTCTTGGGTTTAAGAGCTGCAAATTCATGATGCTCTAAGGCTATGACTGGTCAGTATAAAATAAAAACACAGCCAGCCAATCAGTGATTAACAGTGGGCATCAGGATCTCACATTTAGTTTTTGTTATAATATTGTGGTTTTAAAGGGCGGGGGAATTAGCTTAGTGGTTCCATCGCCTGCCTCTGTGCAAGGTCCCGAGTTCAATCTCTGGTACCAAAAAACAAACAAACAAAAAACAAAAAACAAAACTGGTTTTAAAATTTGTTGTAACTGATCTTACTCCTGAACCCCATCTCCAGTATGTTGTGGGCAGGGGTGCCCTTAAATTTCCTATTAAGTGTATTTTTCTGTCTTCGATCAAAGTTCAACTTTTTGTTTGTGCTGCTTGCCTACGATGACATCAAGGTGCACAAAGAAATCCTCTGAAGCCTCTGACTTCCAGAGTGAGGGGCTGCCTTTTGTGTGTGTGTGTCTGTGATGGTAGTGGTGGTGGCCTTTGTACTGAGTTACAGTCCTAGCTCCTTCCCCCCCCCCCCAGTACCGGGGATCAAACTCAGGTCCTTGCGCTTGCGCAGCAGGCGGTGAAACCACTGAGCTAAATCCTCGGCCCCCTAGCTCCTTTTTAAATTTTTTAGCCTGTGATTTAGGTCAGTGGCGCCGCACCTGCCTCACAAGCACAAGGTCCTGAGTTCGATGCCCAGTACCAAAAAGTAAAAATAAATAAATGAGTAATAAAATATTTAAGATAGAGTCTTGCTAAATTGCCCATACTGGGCTTAAACTTGTGATCCTCCTGCCTCGTCCCCCAGAATGCTAGGATTACAGGCATGCTTCATCATGCCTAGCTGAGGCTGCTCTTTGATGCAGGATGGCAGGGTGGCCTGTTCTGGGCACTTGGCATTTGTGAGTACCAGACCTTACTGCCTTTCTGACACGTAGGCTTTAGCACCCACCCTGCCCTAGTTGCGACTTTTACTTAGTGTTTTCCTCTTCCCTACCTGGGCCCTCCAGGGCACAGCCCCAGTGCCCAGGTGCAGCCTCCACCTTGGCTTGGTGCAGGGTGGGACTTCTTAAATCCCCCCACAGGGGAGGCTAGTAGGCCCAGGTCACAAGTCTGGAGATCTCCAACTGACTGATACTTCTGATGTTTTGCCTCCCCAAAAGGGGTCCCAGATTGTTTTGCAGAATCTCAGTTTGACAAGACCTAGGCCATTATTTTCTCCCCCACCTCCATATTTTGGAGTCTAGACTGTACTGGATTGGGTTCCCAGGTTGCAGGAAAAACTTGTTGGTTCAGCTCTCAGAGTTTGTTTGATCTCAGCATTTTTCTCTGCTCTTGTCATTCTTCCATCCCAGGTAACAGTCTGCCCCCCAACACCCAGGTCCTTAGCAGTGTGCCTGAGCCCTTTTCTTCCTGCCTATGTCTGCCCATCCTTCCCACAGTTCTCAGGAGCCCTGAAAGGATGATCTTGCAGCAGGGACATCTTTCCTCCTGGCCCTGAGCTCCAAGGACCAGCCATGAGGGCAGGAGAGGGGCCTTCATTACTATGTACAATGGGTTGAGGGTGGAGTAAGGAGGGGTAGAAACTAAGCAGACACTGAGGACCAAAATACATCAGTAGTATACATGTTTCCATATTTTCATTGGAACAAAGTTTACATAATGTTAATTGAATTTTTTTTGGTACCGGGAATCGAAACTCAGGAACTCGCCCTTGCAAGACAGGGGACAACACCACTGAGTTAAACCCCCAGCCCTGTTAATTGGATTTTTAAGGAGATAGGGATGAGAAGTTATTTTTTTTTGGTGGGGGGAGTACCGGGGATCGAACTTGGGTCCTTGTACTTGTGCAGCAGGTGGCGAAACCACTGAGCTAAATCCCCGGCCGAGAAGTTCTATTTAACAGAGTTACTACCTGACCATTGCATGCAAAGTATTAGACCCTGTCTGCAAGGAACTGATACCTTACTAAGAGGGAGAGCAGTATGTTTACAAGCATCTTTGATAAAAGGCAGAAGACAGCAAATATGAAAGAGGTGGAAGAGTGGAGAAAAGGTGGGGTGAATTCGGAATTGATAGATCCAGGAAGGCTTCACAGAGTAGCTACAAATTTCTGATGCTTGTTTAAGGGAAGAGAGTATAAGAAAGAATTAGAGACATGTTTTCTGCTTTTGAAGATTTGTCATAGCCTAATGTCATAGGCTGACAAATTTTATGAAAAAGGTAACATTTAAGCTTGTTATGGTTTAGATCTAAAATGTCCCTCCAAAGTTTTATATGGTTAGAATTGGGGTCTGGCAAGAGGGAGGTGAGTCACTGAGGGCCTGACCTGGAAGAGTGTTTTCTTTTCCTCAGCTCCTCCCTACACTCAAGTGTTTTCTGGCTGTTGTGGGGTGAGCAGTTTTTCTCTGCCATGCCCTTTCACCAAGTTGCTTTTGCTTTGGAGTCAGCCAATCATGGACTAAATCCAATAAAACTGTGAGCAAAACAACCCATTTCTTATTTAACTGTTGGGTGTCAGTTATTTTATCCCAGCAATGGGAAAGTGAATAAAACAGAAAATTGGTACTATATAAGTGAGATCATTGCTGTGACTGTACCGGACCATGTGGATTAGAAGCCTTTGGAATTGGCTTGTGGAAGGAGTTTGGAAAGGTTTGGAGATGCCAACTAGAGAAGCCTTAGAATGCTATAGCAGAGATTGATGTGAGATGCTGGTGGGAGCTCAGATTAGAATGGTGAAACAATGCAAAGGATGCAGACAATAAAGGTCAGGCTTACGTGGTTTCAGATGAGAATAAGGACTGTACTAAACACTGGACTAGAGGCTATACATGTTTCCTCTGGCAAAGAATTTGTTATGGCTTATATCAGGATGTCCTCCCAAAGCTTCATGTGCATATCTGTGGGGCTTTTGGGAGGTGACTGAATCTAGGGTGTGTGAATATGCATTAAGGGTATGTGATAACTAAATTAGTACCCAGATTGGTTTAGAATAGTTCTGGATGTGGATAATGGGAAAGCCCACTCTGGGTGTAGGTAGCACCAACAAATATGCTTGTAGCCTAGATGGAATATAAGGGAAAGCAGAAGGAAGACTGTTGCTTCCTGCCTATCCTGACATAGACTGCTTCTTGCCCCTCTGCCTTGCCTCTCTGACTTGGAGCCAGCTGACTATAGACTGAAACCCCAACAAACTGTGAGCTAAAATAAATCTTTCCTTCTTTAACATGTGGGTGTCGGGTATTTTGTCCCAGCAATGAGAAAAGAAGCTAAAATAGAATTTGTCTAAGTTTTGTCCATGTCCTAAGACTTTATGTTAGACTAAATTTAAAGGTGGCAGACTAATTGATCTGGTGAAGGAAATTTCAAGGCAATCCAAAGTTTAGGGATGCTACTTTTAGTCAGACTTACAATGAGAATCAGGTGCAAAAAGCAGAGCCTAAAGATGTGGAAATTGTGCATCTTGACCAGAAAGGTCTATAAAGTTGGGACCAAGGAGAGTATAGCTCCTTTTTTAAAAAAAAAAGCCAAGTACTTTGCATCAGGACAATAGAAAAGATGCCTTGAGGGCATCTAAGGAGATAACTAGACCCTACCCATCAAAGGCTCAAGGGTAATTCCTTTGAAGGTAAATTCCTTTGAAAGAGTTTGCTTTGAGAAGACATCTCCATGGCTCCCTTCTCACACAGGGCCACCTAGGAAATATACCATGAATTCAGCCATCCAGGGACTCTGAGAGGTTGCTGCAGCCTTGGTCCCAGGGGGTCTGGCTACTGCTCAAGCTGGCAGCATACTTTGGTTTCAGCCATGTGGTGGTGGTTTTTTAGGTATATAGAATGCAAGAATTGTGGAGTCAGGGAGACTCCTACCAGATTTCAAAGAAAGGCCTGAGAAGCTAGGCCATGTGCACTTCAGAAGGTAATGTGAAAACGTGAGGGTGTCAAGCTGAAGGTGTTGGAGATGCCAGGAATTTGGAACATCTGCTAAAGAAAGCTTCAGATAGCAAATGAACCCAGTCCATTGTTGGGCTATAAATGAACCCAGCCCTTGTTGGGTTATAACCAACAAGGCCATAAGGGTGATGCTGCCTAAGCCCTTTGGGAGTTCATATCTCACCACCAACTGCCCCAGGTGCTAAACATACATGTAGAGGTATAAGTTTTGGTCTTGATTTGGCTTGATTCCTTTCTATCCCCCTATTTCTCCCTTTTAAAATGAGAATGTTTACTTTGTGTCATTGTATGTTGAAAGCACTTAACTTTCTTTTTTTTAAATTTAATTTTATTTTTTAAACTTTTGATTTTTTTTTTTTTTGGTACCGGGGATCAAACTCGGGTCCTTGTGCTTGCAAGGCAGGCGGTGGAACCACTGAGCTAAATCCCCGGCCCTTTCTTTTTACAGAGGCTTACAGTTAAAACTTTGCCTTGGGTTTCAGAGGCTTTGGATTTGGATTTTTCAATAATACTGGAGCTGGGCCAGGGATTTAGCTCAGTGGTTTTGCTGCACAAGCACAAGGACCGGAGTTCAATCCCCGGTACTAAAAATAATAAAATAATAATAATAATAATAATAATAATACTGGAGCTATTAATACAATAATACCTTGGTTCATGAACACTTCTGTTTGCAAACATTTTGGTGTTTGGAAATATTTTGCTTCTGTTTGCAAACTCTGCATCTGGTGACAAATACAACCATGGCCATCTTTATGATTATAAAAATCATCTTGTTCCATATGATCCCACTTTCTGACCATATATTATGGGTTAGTGTATGTTAATGGAATTCTGACCCATTAGGTTCTTCCTTGGTACTGTTAGAACTGCAACTAAGAAAAAATAATCAATTTCTCTTTGGCCCAAAAAGGTAAATTTGAAATCTGTGGATGACTATAACCTGGAGAATTATAGGAAGAAAGACAGCAACTGTGATAAGAGAGAGAAAGACAGAAGAAGGGTGGATGAAGCAGACACACAGGGGAAAATATCATAGGGAGAGAATTCTGGTGACTTTTGTGTGTCTGGTTCTGGATAATCATGAGGCTCAGCACATTTCTGCCCCTGGATTCCCTAAAATATGGTAATATCTTTATCATAATTTGTCTTGTTCTTAAGCTAAATTGGATTTTTATTTCATTTTGTTTTGCCTAGAAATCTCCTAACCAATTTCATTAGTTTTCTAGGGCTACTGTAACAAATCACCATAAACTTTGTGGCTTAAAATAATATGTTTATGGCCTGGGGATTTAGCTCAGTGGTTCTGTCGCCTGCCTTGCAAGCCCAAGGCCCCGAGTTTGATCCCCAGTACCAAAAAAAAGAAAGAAAGAAAAAATAATATGTTTATTCTCTCACAGTTCTGGAAGATAGAAATTCTAAATTAAGGTGTCAACAGACGGTTCCACAAAAGAATACTTTCTAGACTCTTTGTAGCTTCTGGTAATCCATGGCATTGCTTTGCCTGTAGCTGCATGACTCCATTTCTGTCTCCATTCTCACAGGGCTATCTTCCCTCCTTATGTCTCTGTGACTTCACATGGTCTTTTTATCAGGACACCAGTCACTGGGGTGACTAATCCAGCAAGATCTTGTCCTAACTGATTATTTCTGCAGAAGAGCTATTTCCCAGTAAGGTCACATTCTGAGGTTTCATGTAGATGTGAATTTGTGGGCAGTGGCAGGGGGACAGTGTTCAACCCAGTATACCAATTGGTTCAATACACAAAGGCCTGGATCTGCAAGTTCAGCCCGTATTTACACCCAGGTACTTGGGAACCTGGAGTGCTGGACTGAAGAGTTGAGGTTCGCTGTATACCCAGTGCCAGGGAAGCAAGTGTTCTAAATAGGAGAGTTTCATGGTCACAGTTTCACAAAACATTGTTTGGGTCACCGTGTGTAAAACAAATTGGAACAGGGAGGGATAAGGAAGCAGGAAAACCAGTTATACATCTGACAAGTCAGGTGAAAGGTAATGCAGTCTTGAGTCAGGATAGAAAGTGTAAGAATGAAGAGAAAGAGGGCCGGGGATTTAGCTCAGTGGTTCGCCCCCTGCTGCGCAAGCACAAGGACCCGAGTTCGATCACCAGTACCAAAAAAAAAAAAAAAAGAATGAAGAGAAAAAGATGAGTAGAAGACACAGTACCAAATCAGAGTTAACCAGATAATTTTCACAGTATGATGGAGTGGAAGGAGGAGAATGACGAAAAGGAAGAATCATGAAAGTAAGCCCTCTCTCAGTCTGGATTACTTCCATGAATATTATTCTGTTTGTATAATAGGATTCAGGGCATATCCCTAACTTGCTTTTGTGTCATTTTTTTAAATACTCCTTACACCAGGGTCCTTGTCTGAGTAATGTTTTTCTTTTCTTTTAATGGGTATTGCTAGATTACTTTCCTAAAAGGCTGTAACAATTCACTTTTCCACTGGTATTGTATGGGAGTTTCCTTTTCTCCCTTTTCCCACCATTAGTAGGTATTTTCACTCTTTAATTTTTTGTTATTTGAAAATGTGACTTTTTTAATGGCTACAAAACATTCTGCCATATCAACATACCATAAATTACATAAACATTTTTTAGAACTAGATTCAGAAGCATATGCCCATAATTCCAGCTACTTGGTGAGCTGAGACAGAACAATTGCAAGCTCTGGACCACCCTGGGCAACTTGGTGAGACCCTGTCTCAAAATAAAAATGGCTGAGGATATAGCTCAGCAATGTAGTATTTGTCTAGCGAGTGTGAGGCTCTGGGTTTAAACCTCAGTATACTAAGAAGAAAAAAAGTTTTGGTTTTGGGGCTTTGAACATCTAGATTGTTTCTCTTTTTGTTTGAAAAAAAATGAACCCAGAAATGAGCCTTTCTTTCCTTTTCTTTTCTTTTTTCTTCTTTCTTTCTTTCTTTCTTTCTTTCTTTCTTTCTTTCTTTCTTTCTTTCTTTCTTTCTTTGTTGGTATTGTACTGGGAATTGAACTGAGGGCCTTTACATTAATCTACATCCCCAGCCCTTCTTTATTTTTTTATTTTGCCAAGTCACTGACTTGCCCAGGCTGGGATTGAACTTGCTTCAGCCTCCCAGAGTGCTAGGATTATATGTGTGCACCACCACACACAACCAGAAAAGAGCATTTTTATGTATAAATCTTTGTCTATCCAATGATGCTTATAATTTGAAAGATGACATAGGTACAGTTTTCCTAGGTCCTTAACTTTTTTATTTTTCTTCCTGTGTTTTTCTCTCACTTCACTGCTGGTATTTAGTAGACAGTGAGAAGAAATGAGAAAAGGAAAGGGTTAAAGTAAATTGATTTAATATCTTCAAATGCTATTCCTGTCCTTCATTACCAAAGTGATCTAGAATTGCTATGAAGCCATTATTAATTCTCTAATTTTTTCTTACATATAAAGTTTCTCATTTTATTGAGGGAAGAACAAATGCAAGAGTATGCCAGCATTGTCTATAACCTATAAGAGCAGCTTAACTCTTTATTTTCATAGTCATAGAAATTTTAAAAAGCATCACCTTTTTGAGCCATGGTGAACCAAATATGAGATTTGTATCTTGATACTATGAAAGGTTTATAACTTATGACTGGATAAATAAACATTCTTTTCTGCATTCTTTTTCTTTAAACTTTAGTTATTAGAGTCAGAATGCTTCGATTGCAGAATTCTCACTTGAGCAAAGTTTTTATGTAACATAATTCATATTCTTGGCCTTGGATGCTAATTAAGTCTCTCAAGTCTAAAATTGCTTTGTTTGCTTTTTAGAGAAATCTGCCCACCTTACAGACCTACAAGTTAACTAACTAGCTTGTTTTTCCCCCAAAGGACTTCACTCTGTTGGTTTCCTGCGAGCTCTTACTTTCAAATTGAAATAGTTCAGTTTCTCTGTTTCTAGAACAGAGAATTCATTACCTCTGGATCTTTGCCAACAATGTCCCACTCATATTTTTAAAACTAAGATGAATGTTACAGAGTGACCTAGTGGTCAGTGAGAAGTCAGGCGGTAATATATTAGATGTGTGCATGGATGCTCTGCAGCTTGGGGAACGGGATTCTGAGAGGATGGGGAAAGGACCTCGAAGACTGAAGTGGAGAAAAATGGTTAGGAGATTTGGCAGATGTGAGGTGAGACTTACCTTGCCCTCACCTCAGGTCCCTGTTGGGTTTCTACCACAGAAGTGGCACAGTTGTTCATCCATTTTGGTTTTTCAGTGGAAACCAGAAAGCCAGGTGACAGAGAATATTTATAAAAACCTGTAAGAAAAATTAGTTTATTTTTTTTCTTTTCATTTTCAATGCTTCTTTTCTCTCTTTACCTCTGCAATTCTGCTTGTCCTCGTCTATTAGCGCTTACAGGGTGAGCTTTCCTGCAATAGAATAGAAGTCTTGGGGATGTATATATCAGTATAACCTATGGATAGATTAATTTTCCATAGAGAAGTTTCTTTATCTTTTAAATTATTTTCTAGAAATATTTCAGTGTTTAGTTTTCTTTTCTAATTGAATATATGTATATAAAATTAAACTTTTAATTTTGAGATAGATCTACATACCATTCTAAGAAGGAGATCCTGTGTACTCTTTTCGTAAAAGTAGCATTTTTCAAAACCACAGTTCAATATGACAACCAGAATACTGACATTGATAGGGTTAAGATTCATAAAAACCCCATCATCACAAGGGTCTCTGTTATTGCTCTTTTATAACCACATATACTTCTCTCCTTTCCTGACTTCTTTGTTATCCCCCTGCAACCACTAATCTATTTTCCATTTCTACATCTTGTCACTTCAAGAATGTTACATAAATGGAATCATACAGTATGAAGCCATTTGGTATTTTTTTAATTTATACAGCATAAATTCCTGGGGATTCATGCATATATCAATAGTTTTGGGTTTTTTTGTTATTTAACTGCTGAGTAATAGTTTACAGTATGGACATAACTATAGTGTGTTTTACTGTTCACTCATTGAAACACATCTACGTTGCATCTTGTTTTTGGCTATTACAAGCAGAGCTGCTAGGAGCATTTGTTTATTGACTTTCATATGAACATAAGTTTTCATTTTTCATTTTCATTCTAGAGTAAATGTGGAAAAGTGCAATTGGTAGGTCATGTGGTAGCTGGTAGTTGCATGTTTATTTTAACCTATTATCCATCTATCTGTCTGTCTGTCTGTCTATCTACTTGGGAATTGAGCCCCGGCCCTTGTTCATGCTAGGCAAATGCAATAGCACTGAGCTACCCTTCTATTCCTGCATGTTTAGTTTTACAAAACTGCCAAACTCTTCAAGAATAGCTTGATCATTTTTATATTCTCATCAGCAATTATGAATAATCCAGTTTCTCCACATTCTTGCCAGCATTAGATGTCACTCTATTTTATTTTAGCCATCCTGGAGTGATATTTCTTTGTGTTTGCAATCCATTTTATTTTTCTGCCGGCTAATGATGTTGAACATCTTTCCATGTGCTTATTTGCCAGCCATATGTCCACTATGGGAAATGTCTGTTCCTTTTTTTTTCTTTTTATCTATTTTCTAACTGAATTGTTTTATTTTTTTATTATTGATTTTGAGTATGTTTAAATATATTCTAGAGGGCCAGGGATTTAGCTCAGTGATTCCGGCGCCTGGCTCTAAAACATAAGGTCCTGAGTTTGATCCCCGGTACCAAACAAAACAAAACAAAACAAAACAATAAATACAATCTAGACAGTATTTCTTTTTTTGTTGTTCTTAAATTCTTTTATTGGTACATTTTAGGTATACAACACATTTACATTTCTCATTGGGAATTGTACCTTTACATGATGCATCTTGGTTCTTATTTTTTCCCCATTCCTAGCCCTCCCTTCACCCCCTCCACCCTTTCCTATTTACAAAGACTTTATTTCCATTTTTTCCATTTCTCATCATTTTTCCTTTCCCTTCTTTCCTTTCCCCTGCCCCTCCCACTACCCCTACCCCTTTGGACCTTTTCTTCCTATTTTGTATTATCGATTATTCATTCTAATCATTGGTACATTTTAGGTATACAATATAATGACATTCATCATTGGAAATTTGCACCTTTACATAATCTCTCTTGGTTCTTATTTTTCACCCTTGCCCAGCCCTCCCTTCAACCCCTCCATTTCTCCCTATTTACAAAGATTTTGTTCTTATTTTTCCATTTTCTTATATTAATTCCATTCCCTTCTTTCCTTTCCCCTAACGACAGTATTTCTTGGTTAGATTCATGTTTGGCAAATATTTTCTCCCAGTCTGTAGCTTGTTTCTTTTTATCCTCTTAACATGATCATTCAGAAAAGTTATAATTTGAGAGTTCCAATATATTTATTTTTTCTTTTATAGATTGTGCTTTTGGCATCAAGTTTATGAGCTTTTTGCTTAGCTTGAGATCTTGAGGATCTTCTATATTTTTTTCTCAAAAGTCTTACAGCCTTACATTTTACATTTAAGTCCATTGCCACATATTTTTAAGTAGCTGTTTAGATCCTGCTTGACATCTCTGCTGTCTGAAATAAGTCTTAGCATGTGGAGTCCTTTCTGTCCTTATTTTCTTTCTCAAGTATCTACTGAGTGCCAACTATGACTCAAGTCACTGATATCAAATTATGCATACAATTCCTGATTAGTACAGGATTCTGACTTTGTAATGAGTCAGTTGAGTGATATAATTCAGAGTGTGGGCTTTGGAGCCAAATTGCCTTGGTTCAAACCTGGTGCCACCTGGAAATAGTTTTGTGATCTTTAGTACTGTAAGTCCCTATGAACCCCAGTTTTTCACATCTTTCACATCTGGATAGAAATAATAATAGCTACTTCACAGCATAAACACTGCATGTAAGATGCTTAGCATAGTGTTTGGCACATACACAAAAAAACATTCAATAATTATTAATCTTAGGGTCTGGGATTTAGCTCATTGTTTCCACAGCCTGCCTCACAAGCGCAAGGTCCCAAGTTTGATCCCCAGTACCAAAAAAAAAATTAAATAATAATTTTCCTTCTCATCCCTCATGCAAAGATTCCTTGAGTACCTTTCATAACTTCTTCTCCACAGTCTTTGTTTTTTTTCTCTGTACCTCTCTTGGTCCTAATTATTCTGTGAAACTTTCTCAACCAACTTTGGCATTTAGTAGGATTTCCTACATCCATTTTTTTTTTAAATTTTGGCGTTCCTGTATGTTTTAGGTTTCCTTTATTGTTCATGTATGTTTTATAATATTTGTATTATGAAACTGGATTATTCATGATTGTTGATGGGAATATAAAAATGCTCCAGCCACTCTTAGAAACACCTTGGCAGTTTCATATAAAACTAAAGATGCAGGAATAGGAGGGTAGCTCAGTGACACTGCATCATACATATCTCCCCACAACCATGCGTCTCCCTGTGAGCATCCTGCTTGCCATCTCTGCTGTCTGAAATGCCATGCCCTGAGCCCTCCACAGATGTAGTCATTGCCAGAGAAGTGGCAAATACTCAACAACCATCAAATGCCCTGAGAGTAGGCATCTCATTATAGTATTTTTTAAGAAAGCAATTTGGCAATATGTCTCAAAATAAAAAATAAACAAGGGCTGGGGATGTAGCTCAGTGGACCCTGGGTAAAATCACTAGTACTGCAAAACAAACAAACAAAAAACAAAACAAAAGGAGTTGTTAAGTGCCTACCACTAGTATGTCCAATGTTAGATATACAATGAAGGACACAACTGACAAAGACTTTGAATCACAGAAAGTCTAGTGTAAGGTACACAAAAATTACAAAACAGTATAAGAAGTGATTCTACAAAAATAGTTCTGGGTGTCATGGAAGCGCATAGATGGTTAAGGATTTGGGAGGTAGGATAGTGTTTTTGTTAGACCTTGAAAGAGTTTGAGCCAAAAGAAAGGATGTATTTAGGGAAGAACCATCCAAGTTTAGGAACAAACATTTCAAAGTTTCTGAAGTGATAATACTGAAGAAAAGTAAAAAGGTCTGGGCCAGGGAAGGATTTGGAAGGAACACTGACAAACGTAAGTAGGAATTGAAAAATAGGGTCCTCATACACTATGTTGCACACGCTTGTCATCTCAACCTTCTGCAAAGCTGAGGTGGGGGACAGCAAGTTCTAGCATAGCTTGATCAACTTAGTGATTTCTTGAGAACTTGTGTCAAAATAATAAAAAAGGGCTGGGGATGTATCTTAGTAGTAGAGTATTGTGCTTGCCTAGCATGAACGTTCAATCCCTAGTACCAGGGAGGTGGTGGTGGTGTAGAAACAGGAAAAAAATGTGGTGGGGAGAACAGGAAAAAAATGGCAGTTAACAGAGCAATGGGCAAGGTCACTGAGATGATGACAGCAGCTGTGGGGATAGAAAGAGCAGGCCTGATGTAGAAGTGACTTGATGATAGGTTGGATTGGTGATAGAAGTAGTGGAAGTGTCAGGGAAAAGCAAGAGCTGAGAATGATGTTTTCCCTCCTGTGTTGGCAACTGTGGATGGTGGTGTTGCTAATTGTGATAAGGGACAGACGAAAAGGCATAAAGCGGAAGGAAGATGAGTTCAGTTTGAGGTGCCTTGGGAAGTCCAAAGGCAAGTTCAGGAAGCTATTGAAAACAGGAGTTAAAGCTCAGGTGTGATGCTGCCTGTAAAGATCAGTTTGAGGGATCATAGGAGAGTGCATAAAGATCATATGTAGAATAAGAGGAGGCCTTGGGCAAAATGCTCAAAGAAACTAGCACTTAAGAACCAGAGTAAGAAGAAACTGGACTCAGACTTGGTCTGGGACAGAAATTATTTTATGTGATGTAATTTACAACTCCTTCTGGGAAGCAATTAGCATTCCTGATAAAGTGTGAGAACAGTTTTCTGACAGACTTTAATAAGACTGAGAACTCCTTCTGGGAAGCTAGGGTTACCCACCCAACTGATTGACTAGTCTAATAATCTTTAACCAGATGTTCTTTTCTTGTGTCCATTCTAAATGTGGTTAGGGAATCATTCTTTTTTTCCTTACCTCTCAACCAAAATTACTCTTTCAGTTGGGTTTTTCAAAAAGCCTCTTCTCATGTGTTTAAACCCCATTTGTCTAAGGTACTGCTTTCACAAAAATGAAAGAAGAATCTGCAAAAGGATGAGTAGAGGTCAGAGAGGTAAGAGAGAAACCATAAGAATGTTAGTGTTATGGAAGCTAGGTGAAAATATTTCAAAAAACAGAGCATGAATGGACAACAGTGTCAAATGCTGGGGAGAGGTCAAATAAAACAAGGATGAGAAATTACCATGGGATTTAGCAATAAGAATGTTAATGGTAATCTTGGCAAACATAGTTTCACAGAGTTGGTCAAGAGCATAAGTTAGATTTCAGGTGGCTCAAGAATGTGTGCAGACCATTCTCTCAAAAAGTACGGTTGTAAAAGTGAAAAAGAAGAGAGCTTTGAGAGGGTTTGTTTTCAGTGGGAAGCATGAGTATCTTTATGTCAGGTAAAAGGGCCAAAGACCAAGACCAGACCAGGCCACAACAAGCCTTTATTAGGGGAATAGATCT
>NW_004624777.1:9654940-9740107 GCF_000247695.1 Heterocephalus glaber
GCTTTTTAAATATTTTGTCTCTGACTCACTATAAACCTTTTATGAGGCAGAGAGTCATATGGTCTCTGTGGCCTCTATCTGCCTAGCCTAGCTGAGAGTCCTATTGTGGGAAATTTTTTGATATAGACATCAGGATTAGAGAAGAAGGAGCCTAAGCATTTTTTAATTTGAGAAAGATCAAAGAAAGAGAATGGCACATGTACTCTAACAATGCTCTCGGTCCCGGCAACCTCTCGGAGAGGCATCTGTGTGGGTGGGGCTGATGTTGGAAGGGTGGGTATCAAGAATGGGTTCAGGAAGATGGTGGGGATGGGGGAGCAGGAGGTAAAGGAGGGTCACAAGATGGTGGAGAAGGGCCATGTGGTGAGGTGGAAGGAGACAAAGGAGAGGTACAAGATGGCGGAGGAGGAGGGTCACAAGATGGAGGGGGAGAAGAAGCACGGGATGAGGCAGAAGGGTTTAGAGGGTTATAAGGTGGGGGAAGTGTGAGTGGTGAGTGATCAGCTGGATTGAATGTTTTGGAATCAGAAGGAGTGGAATTGGGAAGGGTGGGTGGCGAAGCTTGGGGTAGGAGTACTCGAGAAGGAGAACAGGTTTGACAGAGCGGGGGTCGAGAGCATAGGTAGAAAAAAGGCTTGTATGTAAGGGATTTCTGACCATTTTCCATTGTGCTGACAGAAGTTGTGTAAATCACACAGTAAGTTAAAATCGAAAGTGCCATTTTTGGGCCATGGAAACCCATTATCTAATTTATACTAAGGCCAAACCTGATTATGATAGAAAACAAGCCTTTTTGGTTTAAAGTTTGGTCCCAACAATCCGAGGGGTTTGAGTTGTGCCAGGAGGCAGCCCAGAGGTGTTGAGGGAGGGGGGTTGGATTGTTGGGCCCCCATGTTATAGTGGGTGAGGAGGAGGCAGCTCCCAGGGAGAAGGACAAAGGGGAGAAGCATCCTTGTCCCCTTTGACAATCTCCGAGTGAGTCTCCCAGAGGGAGAGAACGAGAGGAGGCAGGTGGGCTGATGGGACGTCTCCCAGGGGCACGGTCCTGGGGCCAGCAGCCGTGGAGGATTCTCTGACCAAGCGCTTGGATTTCTGAGAAGTTCCCGGAGGGAGAGAGAATGAGACAGAGAACCCAATGAGAGGGAGGCTGAACTCCCTACACTCACCCAGACATTCGTGACCAGTGTGGATGTGTAGCGTCAGCAATGGCAAAGGTAGAAAGCCCCAGAGGGTCCTGGCAACGACAGATAGGGTCCATCCAATGGAGATGGCCAAAAGATCAATCAACCCCGTCCTGCAGGGCATCGTCCATTAATGGACCATCTAGCATCCGACTCACGGCACCAGAAATGTCAGGTAAAAGGGCCAAAACCAAGACCAGACCAGGCCACAACAAGCCTTTATTAGGGGAATAGATCTCCCAGGCTGTCTCTGAACAAAGGAGAGACAAAAGCAATATGGCTGGGGCAGGGAGAGTCTTTTATAGAGACTGGGGTAGGGTTTGTAGGGGCTGAGGTGGGGTTGAGTGAGGTAGTGACTAGGGAATGGAGGAGCTGGTGATGTCACTAGCTGGTAGGAGGTGAGCGAGTATTAGGTTACTCTCTAGGCGGGAACAGGGGCATGCTGGGAAGAATGGTTTGTTCTTTGGTGGGAGCAACCATCTTGGCATAATGTCACACAGGGGAGGGGCCAAGGCACGATAGGAAGAGGGCAGCTACTATACATAATAGCTGCTGAGGTAGTGGGAGACCTATCACTTTAAATGTGTGGGAAGGAGTCAGTAGCCAGACAAATATAAGGTCCTGAGAGAGGAAGGCTAATCTTGGGACCAGAGACGGTGGGCCAGGCTCAGGGTCCTGGGAGGGAAGTCTGAGCACAGAAGTTCATCTTCCCAGTGTGACAGGAAAACAGGGAGGACAGGCCTGTAGGGAAGGCTGCCTGCAAGCTTAGACTTAGAAGGCTGAAGGCATTCTTGCCCAAAGGCCTGCCACCTCTGTGATGTAAGAGAATGGGAGCTCTGCTCAAGTGCTGAGGTAGGTGGAAGACAGCAGACTAGGGACAGAAAGGACTCTTTGACCTGGATCCTGAGAGAATGGGAGATTGATAAGGGAAATAAGAGTGATTTCAGGAACTGGGGAAGTGGAAACGATAAACACACACTGGACTTTCCCTGGCGGTGCTTAGAACTCTAGATTCAGGCATGATGGGGGCTAATATCTGAATTATTCTAAGACGATCTTCAAGGAAACCAATGAAGTGTTGCGGCTTTCTCTGCCCATCTTTTAAATATTTCTCCTTAACTTCTAGCTGAAGCCCGGTTTTCTCACTTGATAGACCCATCCAACTGATTTCACCCAGGCCTGTAGCCTCAGTTAACCTCTCTACGCTGATAACTACTAATCTAGTATTTGCAGCCCAGTCTTTCTCGCCAGCACCACATTTCTCTTGGTGTTCTCTGCTTTCTGGGTGTCTTCAGCTGAGTGTCTCTCAAATCGAACTCCTCATATATCCACCCTTGGATTTCCTTCTTGAGAATGAATGGAAGTTCCAGAGGGCAAGGTTTACTGGTCTTGTTCATCCTTGTAGGCCCTGAGCTCTGTCTTCAGTCAGGAATTCACTCAGTTCTCTGAGGCCGGAACCTGGAAGGCGTCTCCAACTTCTTCATCTCTGACATCCGACCCATCAAGTCCTGTTCATACCTAAAGATGGTTTAGGGCCACACACAGGCACACACACACACACACAAACACGAGCGAATATTCAAGCAATTTTAACATAGAAATTTAAAGGCTTCACCTTTCTTTCTTTCTTTCTCCCTCCCGGCTTCCTCCTACTCCCCCAACTCTGCTGGAGAGAAAAGTGAACCCGTTTTTCATTTGCTAATGATTTTAGCTCAGGTTATAATGGGCCATTAAGGTGTTCTGTGGAAGAAAAGGGGAAAACGGAGCTTTCCCCGTGCAGGGATAAAGAGACTCTGGGGTGGCGATCTGGGACCCAGGGGGCCTGGGAGCCTATTCAGGCTGGAGGGCGGAGGGGTGGGGCAGGACCCCTGGGGGCCCTCCTCGGGGTTCCAGGCTTGTATTTCCTCACTGCCCAGCAGGACCTTCCAATGGTTCCCCAGGGCAGCTCTGGCCCAGGGGCCCTGTCTGCTGCGAGCCGTCTCCTGGACACCCCTTCAGAGCAGGCGCTGACCTGGGCGAGCTGAAGCCTCAGAAGAGCAGGGACAGAATTAAGCAGGGCCTTCATAACGGGCTGGACTGTCTGCAGTCTCCTTGATCTACAACCCAATGCCAGGCCTCCCTGTCTATTGTGGGGCCTGCAGGACTTGCCTAACTCGCTCCCTACCTGAGGTCAACCTCCCCACCTCCCTCCAGCCAGAGTGATTCTCCAAACTTAGGCCAGGGAGTTTGCAAAAATACATTTCCAGTCTGCACGGTTGGGTAAACCCTCAATCCCAAACCCTGGGAGGCTGAGGCAGGAGGGTTACATGTTTGAGCCCAGTCTGGGCAGTTTAGGGACTTACTGAGATCCTGTCTCAAAATAAAAAATAAAAAAGGGCCTGGGCTACATAGCTCAGTGTGAAGGTTGTGGGTTCAGTCCCCAGGACTGGGAAAGAAAACCACCCCCATCCTCCTCACCTAGCTAAGGCCTGCAGTCCTTCAGGTTTCCACTTTGGTGTCATTGACCCTCAGAGGTCGGCTGGACCACTCTTCTCACCATACAGCAAATGAGGTCCTTCCTCAAACTTGTAGTTTACTGCAATCATTCATATATGTTTTCCATTGACTGTGGACAGGGAATAGGCTTACTTGCCTGGTTTTTTTAGTTTTGTTTGGGCTCTTTGTGGGTGGAACCCACAGCCTCAGGAACAGTTCAGCATGGGCTCTGCAATGGAGCTATAGCTCCAGCTGACACCCTGTCTCCAGTGCCTAGCCCTGTGCCTGGAACTTAATTGCTTGATAAATATTTGGCTGGTGAATGAAGGAAAACCAGACAAGAAAGTTCAGAAAACGGTGTTTAGTTGGAGTAGGGTGGGTGGGAGTGAGAATGAAGCTTACACGAGGGTTTATTTTTTTTTTTGGTACCAGGGATTGAACTCTGGTCCTTGCACTTGCAAGGCAGGCGACAGAACCACTGAGCTAAATCCCCAGCCCCAGACGAAGGATTTTTTAACTTGCTTGTGGATCAGAATTACCCTGCAAGGCTTGTTAGGACTCAGCGGAAGTCTAATCTTTCAGATTAATCGGCTGAGGTAGGGCTGAAAACCCTGCCTTCCAGATCAGTTCGCAGTGTGCTGCTGCAGCTTCTAGTGCCCCAGGAGACTGCATTTCAGTTAGCACCATTCTGCTCCTCCTTAGACGAGAAGGCCTGGGAATGGGGGCTATAGATTACAGTGATTTTTCAGAGAAAAAGAAAGGTGGGGTGAGACTCAAAAAAATTGTTTGGCATTATTCCTGTTTTATTAAAAATGGGTAGAGGGGCCAGGGATTTATCTCAGTGGTTTTGCCGCCTAATACGCAAGTGCAATGACCCAAATTTGATCCCGGTACAAAAAAAAAAAAAAAATGGGTAGAGCCAGGTGTGGTGATGCACGCCTGTAATCCCAGCATGTGGGAGATTGAGGCAGGAGGATCACCAACAGAGTTGGAGACCAGCCTGGGTGACATAGTGAGTTCAATGCCAACCTGAACTACTTGGCGAGACCCTGTCTCAAAAAACCAAAAAGACCAAAACAAAAAAACATTGAACAACACCTAAAATATGACAATGTTTATACTAGTTATCCCTATGATTGGGTTTTATTACTTTCCTTTACTTTTTCTAAAGTTTCAAAGTTCTCTCTGTTATCATGTATTCCTTTTAAGGAAAAGCTTTTCTTATTTTGGAGCCTTGGGCATTTCCATCTGGTTGAATTAAATTATCTTGTCCCATTTCAGATTTGTTGCTCTTTGACATGTTAACTTACATTAAAAGTATGAAAATCGACAAAATTAAAACAACCAAAATAAAAAATAAGCAAAAAAATAAAAAAGGAAAGAATCTCAAGAAGAAGAAAAAAATAATGTACCAGCTGGGGATTTTGCTCAGTAGTATAAAATTTGCTCAGCATGCATGAGGTCCTGAGTTCCAGCTCTAGAACTGAAAAAAAAAGAAGAAAAAATAATGTAGTTGGTAGCAACACTAACAAGAAAGCGTCACAAGATGTGGACCTTACCACAGTCCAAGTATTTGAAGGTTGTAAGGACGTAACTGGAGGGCCAGCATCACCTGGCCAGACCAGAAACTCCAGTCCCGGTTTCTTATCACATCCTCTCAGGTTTCTTCTCCTAGGATTCTGACAGCTGTTAAATGTGGTTCTCAACTTTCTTTGTTCAGAATTGTATATACTTTTGCCTCTTTCAACTAGATTACTCTTCCATAAGTATCTTCAAAAAAGTGAATAAAGCTGTTCTTTTCTATCATTTAGTTATTAACATGACTTTAAAAGACTACTCAACAGTGGAAGCCTTCTTTGTAATAAGGTTTGCTTTGGGAGACAAATTCGATGTCCCAAAATATTACATAAGGTTGGACGTGGTGGTGCATGCTTGTAATCTCAGCACTCAGGAGGCTGAGGCAGAAGGATTGCCAGGAGTTCATGGCCAGCCTGAACTACACAGAGAAACCCTGTCGCCAAAATATATATATAATATATATTATAAATAAATGTATATGTAATAAATATATATATTTTAGAACACAACCCAGGACAGCCCAGGGGCAATTAAAAATTTCCCTCTGTGTGTTGTAATATATACCAACCCACAATGATATTTGCTGGTTAAGATAGCTTGTTCATTTCTCTAAAGAAGTAAGGTAATACAGGACTTTAGCATACATATCCCTTTCAAATATGAACTTTTCTTTGGTAGTGCTGGTTATCAAACCCAGGGCTTTGTGCATTCGAGGCACACACTACCACTGAGCGGTACTGTCAGTCTTCCCAAATGTGAACAAATCTGAGTATCTTGTCAAGGCCTGTAATTCCTTCCCCACACAGACGTGCACAAAATGAAATGACTATGTAAACATTCAGAGGTTTAATCATGTATGGCTTCAAAATCAGTAATAAGAGTATAAATATCCAAATTTGTATTCCTTAAAAAACCCATTAATATGGAAGAAAATTGAACCATATATAACTACATTGGAATGCAAGGAATATAAAGAATAGCAAATATCACCATGCAGAAAGGACCCAAATCTTGTTACAGTTTGTCTGTCTCCCTCCACCACCACCCCCGCCCCCGTTTTTTGTTTTTTTGGTACTGAGGATCGAACTTGGGACCTTGTGCTTTCGAGGCAGGTGGTAGAATCACTGAGCTAAATCCCCAGCCCTGGTTTTGTTTTTTGAGACAGAGTCTTACTGTGTGGCTCAGGCTGGTGATGAACTCATTATGTAGCCCACGCAGGCCTTGGAGCAGGCCTTGGAGTCACAGCGATCCTCCTGTCTCAGCCTCCTGAGTGCTGGGATTACAGGTACGCCTGGCTACTTTACAGCTATTTATGGAATGTTCTATATCTGATTAGAAAGTGTAAATTAGCTGGGCTTGGTGGCTCATGCCTCTAATCCCAGCATTTGGGAGGGTGAGGCAGGAAGATCACTGTAAATTCAGGGCCAGCTGGGCTACACAGTGAGTTCAATGCCAGCCTGAACTGCATAGTGACACCTTATCTCAGAAAAAAAAAAAAGAAAAAATTTTTAAAAAGTATAAATGAATGAAATATTCTAGAGACTAGATAATGGTGACCCTGAATTTTGGCAAGGTCAGAGTGACAGAATGGAATCAGAAACTCATTTTCCTAATTGTCAGATAAATACTCATTCCAGGCTGCATTACCTGTGTTGCCACAAGGCAAAGCATGTCATTGCCTTTCCCATTTTAGAAAAATATTGTATGAGTTTGCTTTGTGGTCTGATGGCAAAAGATACCTATTCTTTTAAGAAATGCCAACTGCTGCTGATCATTAATGATAGAATGTTTTTAACACGTTCCTTATAGATTCAAGTTGTCTTCCAGGTCTTCAAATAATCATCACTTTTCTAAGTTGGGTAGGAATAATCAGAAATGACAGAATGTTAAAGAGGGAAGGGACCTCTTTTTTTTGTTGTTTTGTTTTGAGGCTGTATAGTCCAGTCTGGTCTTGAACCAGTGATGTCTTGCCTTACCCTCCTGAGTGTTGGAATTTAGGCATTTGCCAGCCCACCTGGTTTAGATATGAGACCTTTCCTATCATCCCAGTGGAGACACTAAGGCCCAGAAAGATTTGTCCAGATTCGTATGTTTTTGGGAGTCTCCTGTCTTCCATTTCCAGGCATGAAGAGCACGTGGCACTGCCTCAGCTAACCAAGATTCTTAAACCATGGCATAATTGGGGCCCTCAGTCCTGGTCAGAGTAACAGTGTAGGGCATGTGTGTGCCGTTTTACCTCTGTATTTTTGTTATCCATTTATTCAATACACTTTGATTTTTGATACTTGATGTTTCAGGGGTAGGAATAGTCAGAAAAAACAAATGAATAAAACATTAAGTTACAAATATAATTTAACTTTTTTAAAAAAGAATGAGTGGAGTGAGGCTGGCTAGTATTTATAACAATTGCAATTTTCTATGAAAAGAAGACAAAGGGAGATATGGAAGTGATGGCTAAAGGAATAGACAACTTCTTACTAAGATCTTTGCTCTGACATTCCTTGGGGTTATCGCATTTCTCTTAACAGCTCTTCAGGTTAAGGGCCAGCTGTTAGCCTCATTCTCAGAAAGAAACTGAGGCACAGAGAACTGAGGTTACAGAGAACTCCTGTAACTTTGGAAGCTGGTAACCTGTAGAGTCAGATCCAGTCCAGGGTCTGCTGGCTTCCTAGCCGCTGTCCTTTTCCTTCTGTTGAGTGCCTGTAGTGAAACCTATGAACAATGTAACTGTAGGCAATATTGAAGTACTGCTAGTTAGTATAGCGCTTTACATAAGATTTCCTTGAGTAGGATCAAGTGAGCGCAAGAATAGGGTTGGTAGGGAGTCTATAATTTTCATTAGAGACATAGGAGAAGAAGAAAGAAGACAGATACAATACTTAAGATTTCTATTGGCTTGTTTCCCAAAAAATAATTGAAAAGGCTCAATTAGTTTTGTTTTGCCATTTATCAGATTATAATGTTCTGGAAATAGGTAGACAAGTTGGTGTGTGATTGTGTGAAATCAAACCAGATTTATTCAGAAAAATTTTGTTCTAGTGTGTAAGTATGCCTTTTGGGCTCGATATTCAATCTCATAATTAGTAATCACTGCTCCTATTTACTGTATGGGAGTTTTACTCTGTACTTTTTTCTTTTGAATCTGAATGTCATATATATTGTATTTCCTTAGGGGATCCATGAAAGAAGTATGTTACTCTCCACGTAAGAGCAAATTTGTCTTTTGTGGAAAATCATTAACCTAGAATTTTTACACATAAATACCCGGAAATGAATATTTGATGACAAACTTTATACTGTATTACCCTGAAATTCCAGTTTTAGCATCAGCCTCAATCCTCATATCTGGAAAGTGATGTCCAGTTTTGTAAGTGTGTAATTTATGAAGGTGGTATCAATTAGCAAATAATCATTATCTTTTAACGGCTTAATACTAATTCGCAATTAATCAGTTTAAAAGCAATTTAGGTAAAGACTGCGCTGCAGTTCCAGAATTGGATTATCTGTATTTAAAAATGTCATTCCTTAAAAATGTTACTACAGAAAAATTATTTTGTCATTCAGCTTCAATACAAAACCTTCCAAATTACCCGCCTTTTGAGCCACGTTTTTTAATCGACGTAATTTTAAACTAATTTGGAAGAATCCATTTCTAGATGTCAGACAAGAGTTGGAGCTAGGACAGCCTACGAAGGGGGATCATTTAAAAATCCATCTCACCGCACGGAGACACCTCCAGAATTTCTGGACTCCCAAGGCAGGCGAAGGAAGAGATTTTAAACCAGAGCCCAGCCGTGCGGCGCAGGCCCCGAGCCTGCAGCCAGGGCTGCGAAGAGTTAACAAGGACCGAGCCCCCCGCGCCACGGGCTCCCCGCGCGCTCCCTCCGCCCCGCCGTCCCCACCCTCTCCTTTTGGCAAGGGATTAAAGTGCTCCCCCCTGTGGCAGCAGTGACCCAGAAATGAGTTTGATTCACACAGTCCTTCCTCCATAACCAGCCGACCGCCGCCGCCGGCCCGAGAGTCCTCCGCGCGCCAGTGCCGGGTGTGCGCGCCAGCTCCCCACCCGAGAGCCCGCCGCGGCGCGAACTCATGCGGCGCCTGGGCCGGAGCCTCCGCAGCAGGTACGGGCGGGAGGGGGGCGCGCGTGGGGCCGCGCGTGTCCGCGTGCGGCTCGGGGTGCGCGTCTCGGTCCCGCGGCGGCGGCGGCGGTGTCGGCGGCGGTGTCGGCGGCGACGGCGGCGACGGCTGCAGGACGAGCCGAGAGGCTCAGCCATATTTGATGGTTTTGTTGCTCTGCTCGGGAGTTCTCGGGAGTAATTTAATGCCGAAGGTCGCTGCCTAGTGGAAATAATATAGTACGTCATTAATATGGCGCCAAAAGATTGGGTTCTCGATATGTAGCGAGGAGGGAGGGAGGGAGGCAGCCAGCCACCGAGCGCAGCGTTACTATCCCACCAGTAACTTGGGCATTGCCGGGGCGGGGGCCGGAGGAGGAGGAGGAGAGGTTGATTTCTGAGAATTGATCTATGTTGGATCAGTAAGTTTTATTATGATTATATTTTTTCATTTTTTGGGGGGGGGAGGCGCTGAAGACTTAGAGCTTTTTTTCTTTTGAATTTGCGAAGAACATGCGGTTTTCAGGTGAATCATCAATTCAACGCGTTCAGGAGCAGAAGCCTAGTTGAGTTCATAGAATTTGTGAAAAAGCCAAAGTGCATTAGGCTGCATGAAAGTGGGAAGCATAGTAGCAACTTGGTAGACAGATGGCAATGGCAGAACGCAGGTTCGCGTACTTATATGAATCCAGAGTGTGTGTGACTGCGTGTGTGTGTAGCAGGACTATATTTGTCCAAACATAGGTGTGAGTAGGTACATCTGTGTGTGGAGTGGCCGCAGCCCTGGCTCTTGTCACCGCGTCACCACATGTCCAAAATATTCATTGCATCAATTCAAGGGCAGTGAGCAGGGGGTAGAGGGACGGCTTGGCAATTAGATTCTTCGAAAATGGATTTCTAATGGTCAGACCTTTTACTTATAGCGAGACGGTATAAAGTGTGAAACCCTTCATTGGTAAAATTGGGAAGTTGGCTTGGTAGAGCAAAGTACCGATTAATCATGAACTTAAAACGGATTGCAAATTGCAACCTTTGGCACCATCTGCAAATTGTGGGGGTGGGGTCTCTTGGCCTTGTTGCTGCCTTAAATGAACATGCAGTGTGTACCTCCGGACTGCAAGTTGCAAAGCCCTTCCCCGTGCACGTGTCTTGTGCCTGTGAGTGTGTGTTTGCGAGTTGGGGGCCGTTGTTCGGTGGCCCACAGGCTTTCCGGGTTGCTCGGCTCTGCCTTGCTAATGCGGGAGAGGGATGGAACGTGGAATGTTGACCGGGGAACCGAATCCTGTCGGAACGGTCCCTTTTGCTGGAGAAATTCGATCCTTTCCACCTCCTTCGCGCTCCCCCGCCCGCCTTCGGGCAAGAGGCGGGGCCGCGGACGCGGCTGCTGCTCAAAGTGGCGGAGCGCGGCGGCGGGAGGCAGGTGCACAGCACCCGCCAGTGGGGGTGCCTCAACTTCCGCGGCGCTTAAATAGCAGCCTCTCTCCCCTCCCACCGGTAATAGGTGACCTGGCGGCCGAGGGCGGCGGGGGGAAGGGGCCGGGGAGCAGGCGCGCGAGCCTCCGCGGCACGTGGGCTGGTGCTGGGTGGCCTCGGGGCCAACTTTTGTAGCCGCCTCCCGCGCTGAGGAGAGCGGCCCCGTGTGGAAATGGGGTCGGGAGGCGGCCCAGGCGCCGCCGCTACGCCGCGGCCCGAGCGTCACCTAACGGTCCTGGTAGCACCGCCGGGGCCCCGGGGCGGTGGGCTACGGAGGCGGGGACGCCCGGCGCGGCGCGGGAGCCCCGCACAAAGCCCGCGGCGCAGGGGTGGTCGTCGCCGCGGCCCCGCTCCGGGAGCGGCCCGAAGCCCGCGCCGTCCCCAGGCCGATTCCGGCGGGCGGCCGCAGGCGTTTGTTTGTTGGTTCCGCGCCGCCTTCCTCGCCGGATGGCTTCCTGTGACAGAGGTGATACACAGTTTCCAGAACTGTCTGGGGGCGGGAGGAGGAGCGGGAGCCGAAGCCGAGTCCGCTCGGGCTGGTCGCCGCCGCCGCTCCCATCTCACAACCGTTTCTCGCCGCCCGCCCGGCCCGGAGGTGCCGCCCCGGAGGGACTCGGGGAGGGGGACGGCGCGGCCGTTTCCAGCGGCGCGCGAGTGGCTTCTGGACGCGAGGGAGCGTTTGATTTGCCACTGGGGCCGAGCGGATTGGTGCAGCTGGCGGCGGCGGGGCGGGAGGAGCAGCGGCGGGGGGGCGGCCACTTTCAAACGGAGAGGGCGGCGGCGGGCCGGGGACGCCGCGGAGGGGAGCGGGAGCGGGGCCGGGGCGCGCGCGAGGTGTCACCGCCGCGCCGGGCGCGTTCTGGTGGAGGCCGGGAGTTAGTTTCCCCTCCTCCCGCGCTGTTGTCGCTGTTGCCTCGGGAGCCGCGGGGAGGGGGTGGTGCCGCGCGGGGCGGGCTCGGCCCCCACCCGGGACCCCCGCTCCCCAGGGCTTCAGCGCCGGACCCCCGCCCGCGGCTCCCCGCCCCGGCTCTCCTTCCTGGGCGGGCGGGGGCGGCCGCACTCCCGGCGCCCCGGGAATGCTGCGAGCAAACAAAAACGCGGGCTATTTAAACGTGCCTTCGAGACCCGTTAGGAATGCGTGGCCACCGGGACCGTTTTAAAAGCCGCTTCAGCTGGCTTTCTGGCAGCGTGGGGTCCTGCGCTCCACCCTGCCTGGGCGGGGGCCGGGGTCTTGTCACCCCCTCTTTAGCCTGGCCAAAGGGGGGGTTAATTTTTCTTTCTGTAAAATGTTAGTTGCAGTGAATAGTTGAGAGCTTTATGGAATGGTGGGTGGGGATCTGAGATTTCCATTAATGGAAGTGCTGAGGGGCTTCTCTCTCTCCCAAAGGTTTTTACTAGGTGAACTATTTTTCCTTGTTAGAATACCTGCTGTGAAGGTAGATCTCTAGCTACTTGTAGCTCAAGGCTTACACTTCTCGAGCTAATGAACTAATGAACTAGTTTTAACCTACAGAAAATTTCCCTGAAAGCTGATTTAGGTAGTGACTCACCAGTGGTTTGTAGTAAGTTACAGTTTGATCAAATCACAGCTAATCAAGATTTAATCTCTTAGTTGGTGGAGGAAAGTGTTCAGTATGACCACACTTCCACTAACAACAACACTTTTGATATAACACTTTGTTATTGTAAAGTGGAGAGTATCTGTGGGGTTGATACATAGGATCTTCTTGGGTAATACAGGAACTATGTACAATTTAGAATTTTTATTGCCTTTTGATCTCAAAGATCTGAAGTTTCATTTACTGTCTCTTTTGAATCAAATGATGATTGTTTGCTATTTTATCCTCTTTAAATTCGTATGTTTTTATATATTCATTTTATGTGACATTTTCAACATCTAGAACAAATATTCCTTTCATCTCTCACCCAGCAGATAATGGGAGCTGCCTGAACATGCAGTAGAACTTGAACTTGAGTCCATCTCAAGATCAAAGCTGCTTTCTAGTAAAAGTTGGGTGGGCTCCACAGTGGTCTTAGTTTTGATAAAGTTAGATTTATGTGTGTTTGAAAGAAAATAACCCATCTTCCTAATTCTTCCATCACTTAACAGGTTTTCTGTCTGTAAACAAGTGTTCTGTTCTTCACATTCTGCTTAGCCCAGAGGTGGGGAAGAAGAATGAACCGAAAGACTTGGAGACTGTCAGAAAAATAGTTTCACGTATCTAACTTGTGTTAGGCCATCCAGCCCGTCTTGGTGGTTAGCTATTACTTAAGTGGTGTTAAATGTACAATGTTGAAAATTACAAAATAGAGAAATAAAAATGTGCTTCTTCCATCTAGAGACCACCACTGTATCATTTTCTAAATAACTTTTTTTTTTGTTTTTTGGTACCGGGGATCGAATTCGGGTCCTTGCGCTTTTGAGGCAGGCGACAGAACCACTGAGCTAAATCCCTGGCCCTGTTTTCTAAATAACTTTTATGGATATATGCATATACAAGTCCAATGAAGTCATACTGTGTAGGAAGTTCTTTTAGGAACTGTTCTGTCAGCTAGTTTCTGTCTTTGTGGTGTTGTGACTGAAGGCAAGGCAGGCTGGGCTCGACTTTGCTCTCCTCTTACCTCAGTCTCCCTGAATGCTGGGATTATAGCAGGGGGTCCCATTGTGTTTAGCTGAGTTTAGTAAACTTGACTCTCATCCACTAAGACATGTTCAGATTTCCTCATTTGGCCCTAAGATACCATAGAGCAGCTTTGTCAAAGTAGTACCCCTTCAGTGATTGTTTATCACATCTGGTTGTTTCCTTTAAGTAAATTTTAATACTTCTGATCTGAGGAGGCAAGCTTTTGGAAATAAAGTTGATTAGATTAAAAAGACCCACATGCTGACTGACACAGGTCTTGTAATCCCAGTGTTGTGGGAGGTTGAGGCAGGAGGATGGCAAGTTCAAGCCCAATCTGGGTAATTTAGCAGAACCTCATCTCAAAATAAAAAATCAAAAGGATTGGGTATGTAGCCCAATGTGAAGGCCCTGAGTTCTGTTCCCCTTCCCTTAGCTCCCAGAGTCTGGAAATCAAAAAATTACTCATTATAATTTGGGAATCTTAGGTTTGAGGTCATCTTTTTGAAAAATACTTTAAGGAAATGTGTTTACCAGATATATTTAGCAATGTGTTTGTTGGAAAAAGATTTCTCACATATTTGTTTCATTTCTGAGGTGGCTGGAACTGCAAATATCAAGTAGTCAAAAACTGATCATCTAGAGCTGGGAGTGAGGAGGGAAGCAAGTCTGGCTTGATTCTGGCTTCAGTACCATTCCTTGTGAAGCTCTTCCCTGTCCTTTAGCATCCTGGGTTACCTGTGCACCATTACAGTTAGAAAGTAGTCTGTCAGGATGTGCTTTATAAACCCAGCTTCCCCGTAAGATTTATAAAATGGTTATCCTCTGGAGGAAATTAGGGTATCTTAGCTGATACATCTTTGCTTTTTATCTGATTTGGAATTAAAATTTTGGCTTGAAAGTTCTATCACATTTAAACTTTCCTTCAAAGCTTTTTTTAAAATTTTTGCCTAAATTCTCTTATTGGTACATTTTAGGTATACAATACGTTTACATTTATCATTGGGTGCTTGTACCTGTACATGATGTATCTTGGTTCTTATTTTTTCCCCATTCCCTGTCCTCCCTTCACCCCCTCCACCCTTCCCTATATACTCCTTCAAAGCTTTTAACAGAAAATAGGCACAGTATTCAGTACTAAGTATTTTAGTGTTTTGGTCTCCTGCACTTTCACAATCTTATAGAGCTGTAATCAAGTAGTAGAGCATTTGCCTAGCATGTGTAGAGCCATGGGTTCTATCACTAGCACTGCCAAAAATTTTTGAGTAATTAGAATGTTTGATGTCTTCATAGACTATAATCTCAAAGTTGAGACTGAATTAAGAGCCTGTTATTTGTTTGGTGTACTTTTGCAAAAATTTCGGTCTGTGATTAAGAGGGTGTTTTACAGCTGGTGAATCTGATGAAGTGAGATACTGTGCTTCCTAATCCAAGAATGGTCCTAGAAGACCTTTTACCTACAAGTGGAGGTGACATTTGAGTTCAGCTGGGGTTGAGGGCCGTGGATTGATGCTGGACTCTGGCCATGGTGTGGCCTTTTCTACTAGCCTGGAACTTTTTTTTCTTTTTTTTTTTTTTTTGTTACGAGGGATGAAACTCAGGGCCTTGCGCTTGTGCACCAGGCGCTGGAATCACTGAGCTAAATCCCTGGCACTAGCCTGGAACTTGAATGATTTATGTCAAAGCCAAAAGAATAAAGATTACCAGACTTAGAATGAAAAGCTCAGTCACTGGGGAAGGGCCTGCATATTTTCATTTTTAATGTTTTATTTACTCCAGACCAATATAGTATCTGATGTACACTTAACAAATATTCAGTGACCAAACTTTTGATTACTCTAAAATCAGTCCAGTATTTACTTTTTGCTTTTGGTTCTTATGGTAGTGTCAAGATACAAAAAGGGAGACCGAAGACAGTTGAAATAAATTAACTTTTTTGTGCTGAAGTTTGAACCCAGAGCCTCATCTAACACTGAGCTACATCCCAATAAAGTTTACTTTTTGTTTTTTGTTTTTTGGCTTTTTTTTGTAGTATGGGGGATCAAACTCAGGACCTTGCACTTTCGAGGCCAGCACAGCACCACTGAGCTAAATCCCAGGCCTGCTAAAGTTTACTTTTAAAACCTTATGTTCTTTGGGTTTATTTGTTGAGGAAATTAAACCATAGTTTGTTCTTGTGGAAAGGACTCATTTGGCATAGTTTTAAAAAGTACTGATCATTTACTGTTTCCTTTGGAGGAAACTTAATTTGAGATCTAAGACAGTTTCCACACCCTCTTTGACAGTTTGTAAGCAGTTATTCTAAATGAAGATTTTAGTGGTGAAGGGTCAAGCTGAAGAATAAATTGGTCATTCTTTTTCTTACTCCAGAGTAAGGAGCAAGAAATAGCAAGGTTAGTGAGTTGCTTAAGGTTGAGGTTGTTTTTGTTTAGGACAAAGAACACTAAGCACAATTTAAAATTTTCATGATTACTCATGGTCATTTTTACTAGCATCAGTGATTTCATTGTGGAAATATAATGATGCACTTAAGATGTGGAGCTTGAGTACTGGTGGCTGGTAACCTTTAAATTCACAGACACTTGAGATCTGAAACCCTGGCAACCTCTCCCCTGGAAAATGGGTGCTACTGAAATTTGCCTGTTATTTCAGGGGTTGGTGGTTTCCCTTGATTAAGCACATCCTTAGATTCATTCTAGTTAAGTGGTTTAAGTTCTGGTGACGGCTTTTTATGATTTCACTCTGATCCTTTTACTGTTACTTTTAACCGTGTATTGTTAAATTCCTGTCTGAAACAGTCATTTTTCTGTTTATTAGCTTGTTTTCTGTTACTATGTAGAAAATTAGATAAATAGCTTGTTAGTTTTTTGTTTTTTTCTTTTTTACTTAGTGTACACTAGTTCCAAGTACCTCGGGGCTTTTCCTTAGAGGAAAAGTTACTGAGTTACTGGTTTCTGGATATGGCCCTTATTTAAATACCCCCCCCCCCTTTCCTTGCCTGACCTAGTTAAGGACTTCTTAAATGTGTGTGTCTGATTCTTGATATTATAAGCTTTAAGATACTTGCCCAGGACCTGGTAATCGATTCACCTTTAATTAAACATATAAAATGTTGGTTTATAACTATACTGCAAATCTGTTGATTTATGGGAAGGGTAAGCAAACTTCTAAGAAGGGCCCGGTAATCAGGCTTTGATTCAGTTCAGTTTGTCACACCTGCTCAGCTCTACAGTTATGTGAAAAGCAGCTTTGGACAAAGGATAAATTAGTGAATCTGGTTGTGTCCCAGTGAACCTTTGTTTTTGGGTGGTTAAAATTTGAATTTTGTGTACTTTTCCTGTGTCATGAAATGTTCCTCGAAACTGCCCTCCTCCCAGTCATTTGAATGTGCCCTCCCAGTCATTCTTAATTGGTAGCAGAACAGTGGCATCTAATCATTTCATTATTCTGCTGGTGGCTGAGTTCCTTTTCTTGGAACCTGAAAAAGCAAGTTGAAATTAGAAGTTTGATTAAGGTGAAGGGAATTGGCTAGTTTGAGGGCTGTCGTTCCTTTTTTGTTTGTTTGTTTTTGGTACCAGGGATAGAACTTGGGTCCTTGTGCTTGCGAGGCAGGGGGTGGCACCTCTGAGCTAAATCCCCGCCCCCTGTAGTTCCTTTTTAATTCTTTAAAAAGATCTTAATTGGGGCCAGGGATTTAGCTCAGTGGTTCTGTCACTTGCCTTGAAAGTGCAAGGACCTGAGTTCGATCCCTGGTACCAAAAAAAAGATCTTAATTGGCTTTATTTTGAGATTCTTGAGTCAGGCAATACTTCTTTCCATAAAATAGGAAAAGTGTTCCAGGGGTGATGATTCTTGATTCTTTCGTTGCTAGATCCCTTTTGAGGATAGCATGTGTAACATGGGACCATTTCTGTCTGGTGAAGCACATACCTAGGTAGCTAGCCACTCAGGTTCCACAAAGGGGGCTGGATTCAGAAGCCCAGTGTGAGGGGCCATGCATTATAAATTGATATTCCCCACAGGAAGATAATGACAAGGAGGGTGTGTGTGTCGCATACCAGTCAGAACTGACTGCCTGTTCCTCTCAGGACTCACACTCCCATCCCCATGCTCAGGAGATACTAACAGTCTTCAGCTCTGCCTTTTGTGTGCTCTACCAGGCAGAGTGACAGTCACCGCATTCACACCAGCTTGCCAGGAAACCACGTTTCAGTATCCAAGTTAACAGACTGTTGTCCACTGATTCCATATAAGTTGTCTGCTGCTGCTAACATATCATTGCCTTAATCTTCCAGACAACTCTTTCAAACCCCATAGCCATTCAGGAGGGGAGGCCCATGATCCAGGCACTGGGAGGCAATGTGCCCACCTGCTTGGGAACTTGGCTCTGTTTGCACGTTTTTGCACAAGCTGCTGACTTCACAATTCAGTGTGCTTGTCTTTAAAATTAGGAATGGAGGATTGTATTATTTTACTTCCAGGTTCTCTAGATTTTATGGTTTTTTTGTGGGAAGATTTTCTAAAGACAGTCCACATTGTGAGGTACCTTTTAGCTTCAGCGTCAGTGTTATCCAGAGCTTGCTCTAGGTTTTGAAACCATCTTAATGTTTCCGTGATCGTTATAACGAGACTCATGCAATTGTGTTGAAATGTTTGTTTTCATATATAATTCAGATGATATGTAAATGTAGTTTTTGTTAAGCATGAGATCTTGGTCTTCCCATATACAACATTGGGAGTCTCTTGCTCTTTTTTAAAACAGTACTTTTAAATTTTTTGGTAACTTAACATAGTGATAACTGATAGTTTTTGACAACCGGCTATAATCAAGGAACAAAGTTCCTCAAAAACAGCTGCATTTCAATCTGTGCACAGAGTAACTGTCATTAGCTGCTTGAGTCTGGTTTCTGCAGAAGCTGCTTTGTATATCCTGTATAAGAACATCTGGTTTGAGCATTTAAAAATCTTTTAAATTACCCTGTAGATACTTTGCATTTATTGGCTTATTCCACCAAGGGTGGAATAATAGCTTTAGGATTCTTCCACCCTTGCCCTTCCCTTAGTTCTTTCAGAAACTTCCCTGTTAACACTTGGGTTTTCTAAAATGTCATTCTTTAATTAACTCTCAGTGTGATCTGAGTAGGGGTGTGTATGTGTGCATGCATGTGCGTGTGCGTGCACACATGCATATATGTATGACTATGTAACTTGTTCATAAATTCGAACCTAGTTTAGACACCTCAACACAAGATGGAAAGTGAACTTCTGATTTCAGTGAAATACTTTGGAAAATAAACTTTTTTTTTTTTTTTTTTGGTACCGGGGATTGAACTCAGGGTCTTGCGTTTGCAAAGCAGGCGGCAAAACCACTGAGCTAAATCCCTGGCCCATAAACTTCATTTTTGTGTATTTTGAAGAGCTTAGTCTTTGTTTTCCTTGGTAAATTGTCAAAGTTTGAAAAGAGGAAGGAGGGCAAATAGACTTTACCTCTCTTACTGGGAGGTAGCACTGTTAAGAAGATTTCTGAAATCATTTTGGGCTGTGGAAAATAACCCACTGTGTTAACCATGCCAGGGTCGGAGGGAATGGCATATTACTGGCCATCTCTGTTTTTTTTTGTGTGTGTGTGTGATACCAGGGATTGAACTCATGACCTTGTACTTGCCAGGCGGGCACAGCACCACTGAGCTAAATCCCTGGCCCAGCTAGCCATCTCTGGAAGATACTTTTCCCAAATACTTTTGAAATGGAGAGGAATTTGAAATCTTTTTATTCTTTAAAGCAGTTTAAACTCTAGTTTCCTTGGCTGGGTTAGTTCTATTATTGCATGTATTTTAAGTGACTTCCTACTGACATAGACTGTTCTTATATATTAAAAACATTTGCTTTTGAAGTTCATAATGACCCGATCAAGCAGAATGGATGATTGTGGCATTATATTTACTTTTCTAATATTTTTCCTCTGTACCTTTTCATCATTTTTTTTTCCCCTCTAATGCTGGGGGTTGACTTGAGGGCCTTGTACATGCTAGGATAGTGCTTTCCCACTGAGATATATCCCCAGTCTTTTCTATTTTATTTTGAGACAGAGTGTTGCTAAGTTTTCCAGGCAATGATCCTGCCTCAGCCTCCTGGGTAACTGAAATCACTGGCATTCACCCCTGCAACTGGCTCCGTCGGATATTTTTCTAAAGCAAGTCTTCCATTTAGCATCTCAGGAAGTGAGTAGAATATAGTTTTTTAATGGCTACTTAGTTTAGGCTGGTATTATGCTTCTGGCCAAGTTGTGTTCTAGTGTCTTCTGTACTGTGAGTAGGAAAGAAATGCCTTCAATTTTATTTATTTTTAAAATTATAGAAGTAAATTTTATTTTTAAATTTAAGAAGTTGTAATACTATAAATTGTTAACAGTTTAGTTGATACTTAATCTCACAGAGCATTATTTTTTCCTTTTCTTGAAAATACATATACGTGCGTCTTTCAAAAGACAGACAATGACTTCAATTTTAAACCTTTCCTTTTTTTTAGACAGCCTCATTGTATAGCTCAACTGTCCTGGAACTTGCTATGTAACTCAGGCTGGCCTTGAACTTGATCCTCCAGTTTCAGGCTGTTGAGTGCTGGCAGTATGGGCACATATTACCACATCTGACGAACTCTTTACTTTTTAAGTGTAGTACAGGATCATGTTAAAACATTAAAATCATATTTAAAGGTCATCAAGAGAGGGAAAAGTTCTTGTGGGTTTTGCCTGGAACACTTTGGTCCCATTTTTAGAGAACTGTTGTTTTTCTAGAAATTTTGCATGAATATATAAAGAATTGGTATATGCATTCTCTTTATTTTGTGCGTGTGTGTGTGTGTGCATGGTCTATGTTTTGTTTTAATTTTGGCCCCCTGGAGTACAGCCCCCCTCCCCCCAACCCTGTGTTGTTGGGCATAGAATCCAGGGCCTTGAGCATGCTGGGCAAATGCTGAACCACTGAGCTACATCCCCAGATCTGCCTGCTTTTTTCTTCATATGTTTTGAGCATCTTTCTGTACCTGCACCTTAGTGCATTGATCTAACAGAAAGGAATTCTGAGTAGATGGAAATGAGGATAAAAGTTCAAGATTGGAGACCAGGGTGACTGACTGCCTTTATTTGAATGTGAATTCAGAAGTTAAAAAAATACATTCCAGGAGCCAGGTGTGGTGCACACCTTCTGGAAGCTGAAGGAGGAGGATTGCAGATTCCAGCCTGGGCTATGTAGTGATACCCTGTCTCAACACACATAACTGTTTTCTCCCTCCCATGATTGGGATATTTTGTCATAGCCACTATTACTCAGTTGAACCCAAAATTAAGAGACCCAAGAGAAGTTTACTAGATTGTCTTAGAGCTCATAAGCAACCATTGGATTATTTATAAATTGGCAAATGAGAGCTGTTTGTGATTCATTCAGATCCACTTAAATATATACATTCCTTGAAATCCTGAAAAATGCTTTTATTGGCTTTTAAAATCTGAGATTAAAGAGGAATTTACAGGGCTGGGGATTTAGCTCAGTGGTTTTGTTGCCTGCTGCACAAGCACAAGGACCCGAGTTCAATCCCTGGTACCAGAAAAAACCAAAACCAACAAAAACAAAATGAATTTACAGTGAACTAGCCAGGTATGGTAGCTCATGCTCTCCAGGCACTCTGGGAGGCTGAGGCAGGAGAATCAAAAGTTCAAGTCCAGCTTAGGCAACTTAGTGATATAGAGACCCTGTCTTAAAAAAATAGTTCAATCCCCAGTACTGAGAAAAAATTTACAGTGAACTAAAGTGTTATGGTAATGGACTTTATTAGTAATGCTCATAGGAGTAAATACTACAGTTATGATCACCTGGTGAGTTATCATGTTTTCTTTTGAGGAGGTATTTACTGTTTTCAGCTGAATATTCTCAAGTTTGGTATCTTTCCATAGGTCTTATAGTAGCTTGGGCAAGAGTTTTCTCAAAATTTTGATGTATGACATCATTAAGAACACATTTTTAAAAACTATTTGTTTTGGTTGAAATATTTAGGCAAGGTTAAAAGTTTAAGATAGAAGCTATTTGTTAAAGCTATTTTTTTTTTTAAACACTAGATTAACCCTTTAATTACAATGAGAAATTTTGGTTTGAATTACACTAGTATTTTTAGACTCTTAGCATATGAATTAGCTAATGTTGCCAATTTGAAAATTTCATTTTAGATGTTTAAAAACTTACGTGCTTTAAAAACTGAGGTAAGACACCAGCCAGATTCATTTAAGGACAAGTGGACAGGTCTTACTGTGTACATTTGGGAGCTTGAAGAGTTACATGACTCTTTAGAAGACAATAAGGTGTCCTAGTAAGAAAATGTAGGGTCTCCTTTTAGGGGGTGGTATCCTGTGATCAGTAGTTCATAAATCCACATTATCAGTTACATCTTATTTAGAATATTCAAACAGTATTCAAATTATGTGATTTTAGCAAATAAACAGAAGAATAGTTAAAATACTTTAGGTTTATGTAGGGCCACTTGCTGCCTGAAAATACAGACCACTAGTTTTCTAAAAATACACTTAATAACTAAGAATACAATTACATGTTAGATTTTAACAGAATGGAAGGACACCTATAAATTTAAAACGGTAATAGAAGTTAATCCAGTTAAAGGTCAATTAGATATTAAAGTGAAGTCATCTTTAATTCAGCAAAGCTGAGTGAGTGTAGGGTACACAGTTTATGTACAAAACTCAATCATTTATCTAAGGTTATTTTAATACCTAACATTACATTAGGTAACATACGGAGAAAGTGTGGAAAGGGTTTTAATTGAGTACCTCTGGAACTTCTAGGAGTGAAATACGTAACAATGAAAACAGTGCATAAAATTGATACTTTGAGGAAGAAACCAGCCTTTCTACATGTGAGCCATAAGATAGTTAAAATCACTAGGGTGTAATCCTTATTATACTAGCAGAGTTTATGGCCTGATAAATGGTCCCTATTTTACCAGAGAGTACTGGACTATTTGTTTCCTTAAATCAGTCCTTTTCTCAGGAATAGCATTGAATAAACATTCCCAAATTCTTAATAATTTCATACAGTTCCTTTTCCCATTGTCCTTGGAGTTTTTTCTCACTCTTAGAATCACATACCAGTCATGCCTAACTGTGACCACACCCAGGTCACTCATTCCTGAGCCACCTAAGGGATCGGTTCCTTCAGCTAGTGGCTGCCCTTAATTTTATTGTACATTGATTTTTCTCCATTTCAGTCTGAGGAGACTTAAGTTTCAAGGTTTTGAGGTACCTTGCTGTCTCACGCATAGTAGTAACCTGGTAGGTAACTTTAGCACTTAACCCACTGAAACTGCTTGTCTAGTCCCCTGATAATCATTGCCCTAGTGGACTGGGAGTGCCTGTCGTGCACCATTCCATGTCTTGTTCACCACATTTCTGGCATCTAACTTGATGAAATGCTCATCAACTTCGTATGTTAGCTAATGTACTGTCTTAGATCATGTGACAAAAAGGATTGAAGAATGATCTGCATGTAATCTAAACAAACGGACATGGGCCAGTGGGTAAGAATGTGTTCACATTTCCTGAGGAGATGGTTCCCTGAGCACCCTCCACAGATGTCCAGCTGTCTTGGCACATCTCCTGAGAGTGGATGGAGATGCCAAGGGATTGCTACTAAATGATCCACCTGGGGTCTTTGGCCAGCGCCCCCCTTCTTAGTTGACTCCTCCAGGCAATCATTATAATCCTGCTTCCGCAGGTAGTCTCACTCTTTCTGGGCAAAGTCCCAAATGCCCACTAACTATACTACTTGTTATATATCTCTGTCTCTTTTTTAAAGCTATTTTGTTTCTCATGGTAAGCTATTTTGTTTCTCATGGTAAACAGACACTTTGAGGCAGGTTTGGCAAAATCCAGACAGAGTAGCAGGATGAGCCGTGTTGAGGTTAGACAAGATTACTGGGGGCATTGGATATAGCTGCCCTATGAGGCCTTCTTTTTGACTAGCAGCTGGCCCTTTTATGTGATTTTTTTTTTTCTCTCCATATTCAACTCTGTTCTAGAAGTTACTTTAATACTTTTTTTTTTTTTTTGGTACCGGGGATTGAACTTGGGTCCTTGTGCTTGTGCAGCAGGTGGTGAAACCACTAAGCTAAATCCCCGGCCCAGTTACTTTAATCTTTAGAGACACATATATAGGGGCCTTAATAAGGCAGGAGTTGGTTTTTGACAAACTCCTTTGACCAGAACTTGACTCAGGTTCTTTTGAGTCCTCTGCTTAACTAGGCACAACTGTGGGCTACCCACTCTATCTGTCCTTGCTGCATCCAGTTTGAACATGAATTCTGTCAGTTTAGGGGAAGTCTCTTGCCTTCTCTGGGGTCTGTCCACCTTCCCATTTTAGCATTCTAATTTGCTTTCAGCAGTAATTCTATCAAAGTCAGTATAGCCAGCAACCCCTTAATCTTGAAGTTTTCTTAGTAATGTTCCATCCGCTGATCCTCCCTGACCTTGGTTATAAATCCCCACTTATCCTTCCTTGATGGAGGCTCAGTTGATTTCATCTTGCTTCCTAATATGGTTTGTGTGTAGATGTCCCCCCAAAGCCTCACATTGTCATAGATGGGGCTTGTTTAGAGGTGGCTGGATCTAGAGTATGTGATTGACTGATGGTGCAATACCAGGATTAGGGTGCTGGGATTAAGGGTATGCGATTACTAAATCAGTGATTGGTTTGGCACTGCCCTAATCCTGGCACCCTAGATAGGATATAAAAGGGGGCAGAAAGAAGCTGCTGAGGTCCCTTGCTTGCTTTGCTTGCTACCTTCTGCCCACCATGAACTGTTTCTCCTCTGTAATGCCTGTCTGCTGTGCCACCTTCCTTGGAGCCAGCTGATTATTGACTGAAACCTCTACAAACTGAGCTAAATAAACTTTGCTCCCTTAACTTGTGGGTGTGAGTATTTTGTCTCAGCAATGAGAAGAGTAACTAAGACATTTCCCCACTGTAAGACCCATTCTAGTGGTCCCTATGCCTAATTCTTTGGTCTTCTTTGAATAAAAATCTGCCTTACCTTCTTAGTGTGTAACAAATTTTTCTTTTCTAGTAACAGTATTAAAGTAAATAATACTTTGAAAAGCAAGGTCAAAAAGTTCCAGTGCTGGGCATGGTTGGACATGCCTATAATCTTAGAGCTCTGCCAGAATTGTGAGTTTTGATGCTGTCTTGGGCTGTAGTGAGTTCAGGGCCAGCCTGAATTGAATATTGAGGCCCTGTCTCAGAAAGCAAAAACAGAATTCTAAAAGAATGTTTGTTATGGTTTAGATCTGAAATATCCCTTAATATCTCATGTGTTCAGAGATGAAATTTTGAAAGTTGGTTGGATCATGAGGGTAATATACTCATCATTAGATTAATCCATTGCTGAGTTCATAGCTGAATGAATGTATCATCAGGAGGTGTGGCCTATTTGGAGGAAGTGGGTCACTGGGGGGATAACCCAGAAGAATGTATTCTTGTCCCCCACCCCTTTCTTTTGTTCTGGTTCTCTTGCATTCTCTTTGTGTCCTGGCTGCCATTGGTTGAGCAGCTTTCTTTTACCAGGGCCTTCTGCCATGCCATTTCTGCCTTGGAGCCACCTGACCAATGACTGAACTCTGAGAAACCCAAAAGCCAAGAAACTTGTCCTTTTAAGTTGTGTGTGTCAGTGTTTTGAGTGTTGGGAATGCTAATATAGCATTAAACTGAGTGGAAGGGAGTGTAAGTGCTTCGAATTGGGATAGTGCATGGTATTCAGTGGTTTTGAGCCGAGCCCTAGAGAAGAGGTGGGTTTGGGTAGGAAGGGAAGAGGGGGCAACAGGAGCAACATTATGAGAAGTTGAGAATCAAAAGAAAGGTGTTTTAAGGGAAGAGACCTGACCCAGCTGAGGTAAGCTAGTCTTGGAGCTTCCCAGGACAGATGCTTGGGTAGAGCTGGAAAGGATCAAAAGCTCTGAGTTTCTCACTTGACAATTTGCACTAAACCAGTTTGCACTTAAACTAGTTTGCACTTAAACAGGCTTGGAGAATGGAAGGCTGTTTAAAGAAATCAGTGGAGAATTACTCTGTTTTCTGCTGCTGTAGTAGAATACCACTGACTGGGTAATTTATAGAGTATACTTGGTCAAGGTTTCAGGGACAGGGAAGTCCAAGATTGAAGGGCTACATCTGGTGAGGCCCTCATGTTTTGTCATACGGGGCAGAAGGTAGTAGTACTTGAGAGGGAGTGTGTTACTTTTTTGTGTTTGTGTCTGTGGTACCTGGGATCGAACTTGGGACCTTGTGCTTGCGAGGCAGGCAGCAGCACCACTGAGCTAAATCCCTGGCCCAATTACTTCTTTCTCGTTCCTGAGACAAAATACCTGACACCCAAAGGGAAGGGGTTTATTTGGCTTACATTTCCATAGAGATTTTAGCTCATAATCAGCTGGCTCCAAGGCAGGGATGGCAGACAGGCATCACAGAGGAGAAACAACCTGTGGCAGGCACAGGTAGCAAGGGTAACAAGGCCCTTAACAGTATCTTTCTGCCCCTTTTATTCAGACTACCTAGTGCTGTGGGGCCTGGCTCCACCATGAGTCAATCAACACACTTCAGATTCAGCCACCTCAGAGAAAGCATGAGGCTTGGGGGCGAGGCATCCAAACACGAGCCACAATAGGGAGCAAGACAGAGCAGTACTGGCCGACTTTGATTTTCTCCCAGGATCCACTCTAGAGGTAGCATTGGTTCCATCCATCAGCCTCTCCTGTCTTACAGAACCAAGTGTTAGACATGGCTATAAACCACCGATGATGAATTTCTGTTGTTTGCCCGTTTTCTCCCTTAGGCCAGAAGCTCCCAGAGGCCAGGGACAGTGATTTTCCTCCAGTGCCTCTTAATATATTAGATATTCACGGATTTGCGGGATGCATTATAGACTATTATATCTTCTTGCTAGGTTCTCTGGAGTGTTGTGAGTAGTACTTTTAATTGATTATTCCCTAATCTCACTATCATCTGGGTAAGTCAGGAGAGGTAATAATGCAGAGGCAACTCTGGTTTCTCATGCTGGCTTTTAGTGGACAGATGTTTGCAACGTACGACCACTGTGTTGTGTAAAAGATAGTAATGCAGACTTTGATTTTCTGATACAGTAAGTAGCCCTGGGTGAGATAAATCAGCCTGATGTCAAGGTTTAAGTACATTAGAGCTGCAGAGGAGGAAATTCTTTGAGCACTAACCCCCATCACTGTGCTGGATTCCCAGGAGAAGCAAAGTACAGCATTCTAAACCTTCATTACTCAAAATCTTCAAGGCGAATAAAAGTGGAATTCATTAGGAGGAAAATACTATTTTTACTCTTCTACTTGCATAGTTTTGCTTGAGAGAGTATTTCTGTGTGTTTAGGAGCATCGTTCTATTTTGGCCAATGCTTGCAGTTTTCACTTGATGACTGCTGATGTGCTTTCTCTGGGAGTTTTGTTTGAAAGCTGAGAGGAGGGCATTTTGATTCCGAATAATTCTTTTGAGTTGTACAGGCTCTTCCATTTAGGCTGGTTTAAGTTGTGTGAATCAGTGAAGATGAAACAAGCCTTATTTCCTTGTGTCTAGCTGAAAGAGCTCTGGGCTTTCTCAGCCTCTTCTCATAGTTCTCATACCTGCTCATGGCCTGGCAAACTGGTGTTGTGTTCTGGCTGTGTTGTGTCACACTGTTACTTTAAGGAATAACTCTTCAGGTAGTAAATTTTGGTTTTTTTTTTTAAAGCTCTTTGTAACTTAGGCTTTGAGGAGCTAAAGCAGTGTTGGGAATGAGTGATGATTTGCCTGGTTCTTTTCTCCTTTACCTCTTATTGGGTCCCCAGGGGAGCAAGGGTGACTTCTAGAAGGTTGGAAGAGAGGTTAGTTGTCAGTAGCTGGCATTTTTGGCACACACAGAGCATGGAAGACAAGTCAGGAAGGGGGGATGGGTCACAAGTATTTGTCCACCACAGAATCTCTCAGCAGAAGTGGTCCAGTTGTAGGATGCTAAGTGTTAATTATGAGTGAGTGAGGTTCAGGGGAAGAGGGATGGGTGAATTTTGGGACTGACTTTGCCCATACCATTAAACCATAACCCACAGAGTTGTCTGTCTCTAAGATAGAATTCCTGGCTAGGCCTCTTCCTTGTAAATTTGAATGGTTTTTAAAGAATCACTTGGTTAACAAAAACCCAATGGGGTGATTTTCTCAGGTAGAAAATATAAAATGTTGCAATTATAGATTAGGAACCCAAATACTTGAATGAATCATATAGGTCCATTTTGTAAGTGAAAATGGGCTACCTTGTACTGTAAAGAGAACCTTCTGCACAGGGTCAGTTAATGGGAGCCATTGAATTAATATGACAAAAAATATTACAGGAGAAAAGGCACACAAACTATTGTGATGATATGTTTATGTAATTTTATTTATTTATTTATTGGTGCCAGAGATCGAACTCAGGACCTTGCACTTGCGAGGCAGACGCGGAACCACTGAGCCAAATCCCTGGCTCCTTGTTTATGTAATTTTAAGTGAAGAGGGTATGGCATGTCACAGAAAAGAAGTGAAAGACCCCTAAAATCAGCTAGACCTGGGGGCCTTATATACTATTAGCAAAGGTAATAGATGATGAGTAAGGGATTTGGGGTTAGGGAAGCTAATTGTGGAAAGATGACTAGGAGATGTGTGGGGTAAACTAATGGTAAGCTAGGGATTATTTATACATAAACACTTGGGGGGCATTACAACTGGAAATTTCCTTTACACAAGGGAAATTTATGCCCTGCTTTTATTTTTACAGGGAGAAGGGAGAGACCCCCTTCTGAGTCTGGTATTTCTCAGTTTCCTTCAACTCAGAATAACTCTTTGAGCAAAGTGGCAGATTTTGATCCCCTTTACTGTGATGCAGCTGCTTTTGCTCTTTTACAGGTCACTTAGAGTGGAGCTTTGGGTTTTAAATTACTGTCTTGTTCTGTCACAGTGGTTCTCCTACTTTCTCCACACTGTTTCTCTGTGCCACTTTATCAGAAACACCACGTTGTGTATTGTGATTCCCAGTAAGGAGAAGGCTGGTGGGTACCTGTCTGAGTGAGTGGATGGATAGGTAATGGGCTGCCATACTTTTTCTGACTTGAAGAGTCTTTCTTTCCCCATTGGGTGTCATTGATGTGGCCCTCAGATCAGGGCTCTACAGATGTCAGGGAGATAAATAGTCTTAATCTGGAAAAACTTGGATTTGTTTAAGAGTCTGCCCTGTGTGAATATAACTGCACTTTTCACCTGAGAAAGTTCAGTGAGTGGCCATTCAGCCTCGGCCCACTGTCCTGTTTGCAGTCTTTCTCTTGAGGGTAATGATAGAGGCCTGTCACCACTAGCTAGCTGGGACGAGTTGGCCAGGTGGCCTGGGTATTTATACGAATGGATTCCTTCCCTCCCTTTCTATATTAAGGATCAAACCTAGGGGTACTCTACCACTGAGTGACATCCTTATCCCTTTTTATTATTTTTTTTAAAATTTGAGACCTGGTCACCGTAAGATCCCCAGACTGGATTTGAACTTGTGATCCTTCTGCCTTAACCCCTCCCTCAGTATTGCAATTACAGATGTGTGCCTTTGTGTTGCCTTGAATTGATTTCTTTTTGGTCTGAAAGGAGTTGGGGTGGAAAAAGAAATGGAGTGGCAACAGCTTTGTATTTTAAATAGAAGCTCCTTGCCTACAATATGACCTTGGAGAAGTCCCTGTTTATCCTGTTCTAACTTGTTTCCTAAGAAATGGAGTCTGGATCAGAATTAGATGATGTCTGTGGCCCTTTCCTGTTCCAGCTGTGAATTGCTGAGGGATTGGAGATGGCTAGAGGAGACATTTGCATTCCTGTTAGCCACGGGTTTTGTTTCTAGAACTCCAGGCTACTTGGTTTTTAGGATTATTTTAGCAAAATTTGTCAGAGAAGCGCAATCATGCCCGTGCAGTGCAAATATTCGCACATTCAGACACAGCCGCACCCCCCCTCCATAAAATATGAATCTGTCTGTAGTGAGCAAGCAGTGTTCATTGCTGTGAATTTTTTTCTGCAGTGCTTGCTGCCAGTCAGCTAAGCTAGAGACTCCTGGAGTAGTTGTAGTAATAATGTCTCAGGAATATAGAGAGAAACCTGGCACCTTTGGAGACCTGCTGATACGTGACTTCACCCCTCCCCCTCATTTTAAAACCTGGTCTGTTAATGATTGAAACTAATTATGTCTTTGGTCTTTTTACGTTTGCAATTCAAATGCTACTTAAAGCCCGTTGTTTGCTTTTGTTTGCTGTGAATCCTGGGCTGCCATCTGAAGCACAACTTGATGATTGTGTATTATCATCTTGGGTTAAGTGCTGTCTCATTGCTTTGCAGGCTGCCTGCTGTTTCCCCGGGGAGATCATGAAACGAGGTCGCCTTCCCAGCAGCAGTGAGGATTCTGACGACAATGGCAGTAAGTCCTGCTTTGTTGTTCTTGGAACCTACTAGGGTTTGGTCAGTGTAAAAACATGATTTTTTAATGTAATGCTTTAAATAGCCAAGGCCCTTTGCATATCAGGCAGGTCAGAGAAAGCCAGGCCTGGAGAAACACATCTGAGTGTGATACTGCAGCTCTGTAACTGGATCTTTCCGGGTAAGGTTGATTGCAGGCAGGCATTCCTTAGGCTTCCTGTTTGTTATCCAGGCATGAATAATCCAGTTCCAAGAGTCCTTCGTGTGTCTGTTTTTCTTAAACATCGTTTATGGCACTTTGTGCTTGCTTTTTATGAAAAGGGAACTTAATCAAAGCCAAGTAATTATTAACTAGTTCAACTCCAAACAAAGGAAGATTGAGGACTACCTAATGGGATGTGAACAGAGCAAGCCCAGGTTCTTCTTGGGTGCGGAAGTCCCTGCTCTTCCCTTGGTTTTAATGTGACACTTTCATACTACTGCTGTGTGCATCTCAGCTCTCTGGAACCTCATTTTCTTTTTGGTACCAGGGATCAAACTCAGGACCTTGCGCTTGCAAGGCAGGCATGGTGCCACTGAGCTAATTCCCCGGCCCCAGGAACCTCATATTTTCTCAGTGCAGCTGAGAACCAGAAGTTAGTTGGCTTCCAGGCAGTCAAAATAAATGTCTCAGGCCAGGGATTTAGGTCAGAAGCACCTCACCGGCCTTGAAAACGCAAGGTCCTGAGTTCGATCCCTGGTACAAAAAAAAAAATGTTGCACAATATCTGGATTAAGAAGCTAACAGACTAGAGAAGAGCTCCTTAGACAATGGAAGGAAATTTTGTGCCTAGCACAGTCCCTGAGCCCGTTAGCTTGTTGACATTATAGATTAAACTCAAGAAACCTTGAAAAATGCTTGCTGTAGTATGTGATGGGAAAGGAATGTCACCTCAGACACATGTCAAAACAGCTGTGCTATGCAGTCAACAGGGCAGTTGTAGAGTTGTCTTTTTGATGTGCTGTAGAAATACATGCATGAACTCAGAGGTGAGGGTCAGGGAAATCTATAGAGGAGGTGAAGGTTGGGCAGTTCCTGAAAGATGAAATAGGTTTTAGGCAAATGGGATTGTCTTTAGTTTCCTGGTCTGTTAAACTGTCAGCAGGTTAAGAGCTGCACATTAGAAAGTGAGGGTTTGTTGCTGCAGGGGGCTGTGTTGATAGCCAAGGAAAATGTAGGAGGGAATCAGGAACATGAAACATAGCCACATGGCATTTTGGTTTGTGCTCTTGGTGCAGGCATGGAGCAGTGGGAAGTAGAATTGGAGGCAGTGGGCATAGTGTCAGAGGTTTGGGTGTAAAGTACAAAAGTAAACTGACCAGACCTGAAAGGTTGGTGTGAGGAGCTAAGGGATTGGGGCTTTTAGGGCAGGTAGAGTAGCTACTGATACTAGGAGCAGGGGAGGGGTTAACTAAGTAAGAGAGGGTATAGGCTCTAAAGAGAAAGGCTTTTCTCTTATTTTAGAGAGAGGTATTTCAGGTGGGACCCAGCTGCAGGCAGGTAAAGCCACTTGTATGAGCCTTTGGGAGTGCTGCCTTCTGAACTTGAGGCTCTGTAGATTCACAGCCCTTCCTACTTGTTTGCTCCAGTGTTTACAGTTTAAAGTACTATTTCCTCAGGCAAAAGCAGGCTTTGGTATTCTCTGCCCTTCTGTGTTGCCTGTCAAAGTGTCCTCATGAGTTGTTAAGTACTCAGTAAATGCTTGCTGCTTGCTTGAGTACGCAGTTTGGTCTTGCAGCAATTTAAAGAAAAGCCTTGCTGTTTAGGTGCAGAATTAATCAGAAGGTCTTAGGAATTATTTCCATATACTAACATTGCCCAATGAAAGGCTAAGTGTTCTACTTTATTTATTTATTTGTTTATTTATTTGTTTTGGCATTGAGCCACAGGTTTGTGTTTACTCTTTGCTAGCATCATCACCTCATTTCCTCCCAGGGGAGAGATGGGTTATAGAAGGTTCTAATTATTCTTGAGGCTCTTCTCTCAAACTTAGGGCCTTCTCTTTTGCAGACTGGCATTGTCCAGTAGGATGGAAATTTTTAATGCATCTCAGGAACTGAATTTTAAAACTTTACTAAACTAAGTTTAGATTTAAAAAGCCGTATGTGCAGTTCTGGACACATTGCTAGTCTAGTCCTCCTTTGCTGCCCACAGGCTCCTGCCAGCCCAGAAGGTCCTTATATTAGTGAGCCCAGGTTGCTACAACAAACCACCAAAGACGGGTGGTTTAAGCAACAGGATTTTTCTCAGTTTTGGAGGCTGAAAGTCCAAGATGAATGTATATGTCTGGAGGTTTGGTTTCTTCTGAGGCTTCTCTTCAGCTTGCAGATGGTCTTTTCCTCATTGTATTCTCCTGTGGTCTTTCCTGTCTTGTAAGTATGTTTCCTCTAATTGCGCTAGTCAGATTGGACTAGAGCCCATCACCCTATCAGCCTCTTTTTAACTTAATCACTGCTTTTAGGCCCCTGTCTCCAAGTATAGTCACATTTGGACGGACTAGGACTCAGGGTGTCAAAATGTGAATTTTATTTAGGGGGTGGGTATCATAGTTGAGCCCATAGCAGACCTTGAAGACAAATGTTTCACCTGAAAATGTTCCCCCACCTTGAACTGTGGTTAGAGAGGAAAGAGGAAGAGGAGGAAGAGAGAGTCCAAAGTTCTCACGAGAATTGTGTCCATCAAAAGTAACCTTTTCTGTAATGAACGATTTTCTTTCCTAATTTGTTCATGCTTGTGTGGCCTCCCTGAAGAAGCTATGGGCTGAGGATTAAGGTAAAGATTTCTAGGATGCTGGAGGGTTAACCTAGATAGGTGCCAAAGCTCACTTCTGTCCTAGCTCTAGGCTAGACATGGAAATCTGACCTTGATGGGAGGGGTAGGGATGATAGTTGTTAGTAGAAGGTAGGCTGTACTTTTGTTAAACAGTTGGTTTGATATAAAACATATGTTGATGCTTTATGCTTGTGCGGCCTGTCCAGGCTCAATGATTTGACAGTTATGGTAGATGATGATAGTGGTAAACAAAACAGCTTCCATTAAGAATTCCTGGGATGTCTAGCCTTACAAAAATATGCACGTATTCATGGCATGGAACACATCCCTCCGTTCTCTCTCCAGGGCAGCTGGTTCATAGTGTAGGTCTTTGTCTCTGAGTTGTTTACTTACACTGGAGCTGGTCCCTTTGTATGTATGTGGTGGTGGTGTCAGGGGTGGCACCACCCGTGAGGATCTGTGCCTTTTTTCCCATAGTAGGTCCGTAAAGGGAGCTCTGCCTGTTAGTCACTTCCCATGTGCTGCACGCCTCAGCTGGGCCCGTGGATTTGGAGAGTCTTGCTTACAAGAAGGGCTGGGTCTGTACAGTGGCCATGCCCCAGCCTCTCTAGCCTGCAGGCCAGACAGAATTTGGCAGCAGTTCCCAGCCCACCACAGAGCCGTGTCCAAGTGGAGGAGAGGCAGCCTGGTCCAGGGAAGACCAGTGTGTGATATTTACAGTTGGGGACAGATGGGCATTTCTGTGCCAGGTGTGAGTCCTCATGCAGCTGCAGTCACTGCTGTCGGAGCCTTTCTGCAGGCGCCCATCCCTGCAGTTGGATGGAATAGTTAGTGTCGGGTGTTTGCAGGCACTGTGTAATTTCTGGGCTCCTGGGACTGGGTGGCCCAGCCAAACTCTGAAGTTACACATTGTGCCAGGGCGTGGCCCAGGGAAACAAGCCCTTAATTTCCTGCTTCACAGACTGGGATGCTCTGTCCTTGGGGGTTTTGGCAGTGTCGGAATGGGTCCACGAGCTACTTTCACGATTGTCAAAAGCTAAAGATTCTCTTATTTTCTGCAGAAGCTGGTTAAAACATCAAGTGTCCTTTGGGCAGGAATTATATATTACTGGTTGTCAATGAATAGTTCCAATCTGTATCCTTATATATTATTTCCTACAAAAATTAGAAAAGAATTAAATAGTACTTAATAACAGTATTCTTATCTGGCATTTTACCCTTTTTCCAGAACATTCAGTCTTTGGTAGGGTAAGGTAGACAAATACAAGTGATATTTTTTGTTTTGTTGTTTGTTTGGTACTGGGGATTGAACCCAAGGGCTCACACAGGCTAGGCAAGTGCTCTGGCACTGAGCTACATCTTCAGCCCTTTTCAGTTTTTTATTTTGAGACAGGCTTTCATTATGTTGACCATGCTGGCCTCAAACTTGGCAGTAGTTATGATTATAGGCATACACCATGACACTGGACAGTTTTGTTTTTAAAGTGGTTGCTTCTTAAAGATCCAGAGGAAAACTGGTTCCTTTCCCTTTCAAAAAGAATGATAGAGGGGCTGAGGATTTAGCTCAGTGGTTCCGCCGCCTGCCTTGGAAGTGCAAGGTCCTGAGTTCACTCCCCGGTACCAAAAAAAAAAATGATAGAAGTGAGCTGATTGTCTATAAAGTTACCCCTGAAGTTGTGAAGCCGGGGTTACTGTATCTAACTTAACTAATTTCAGGACTTTGTTGGCTGACCTCTGTGGGAAGAAGATCTGGAGACTGGCATTGTGGGGGGACCTCCCTGGTGCCCTGGTTTCCACGTTTCCACCCCTGAACTGCAGTGGAGACACTTCTTTCTGCTTGGGTTACTCTGCCTCCCCGGCGACAGGGAAAGGGTAGAAAAGAGAGGATTGAAATTCGAACCTTCTAATTTGCCTTTGGGTGATGAATGCAGATGAGTGGTGGACATGAAGTTACTGCGTGGAATGGACTTCTGCTTTTCCTCGGCTCTCTGGCCTTGTTTATGTAGATAGTGAAGGGAGACTAATATTCTTGGTGAGCCTACTCTCCTTAGACCCCTTTAGATCTCATTGGATTTTATCGATTTCCTCACATGTTTTGAAAACTTAACCTTTTTCTTACACTTGATTATCTGGGCTTGGTTACCCTTCATGTAAGTCTTCCTTGGTCTCATTTGCATAAAAGGTACCTCTGCTTCCAGTTCTGTTCTTGTTTGACTTTGTATTTAATTTTCTCCTTTTCTGTCATTAGTTGTATCTTCTGGTACCAAAGAGTTTTGTAGGGATTCTTGAAACATAGGAATTCTGGCTCAAATACTGCAGAATATGTGTTATACCTTTGCTCTTCAAGGTACACAGATGGGTGGCCAGTTTTCAAATTTTCTTTTTGCTTTGCATCTTGCAGCAAAGCACCATCTTGGCCAAAGGAATGACCACAAAGTGATCTCCTCTACAGATGAATCTTATTTGGTCTTTGGACTTGCACCTTAGGAGGAAGGAGGGTGACTATGAAGTGTTGGTGTGTTGGTTTGTTGAAGGCCCAAGTGTTTACTGTTTAAGTAGGTTGAACATTCCTGGGCTGGTTCTTTGAGTGTAAGTGTGATGCCTTTGTTTTTCAGAAGGTGGAACTGAGTTAGACGCAGAAGTCAGCTGGGCGGGGCTGGAAGAGCTCTGGCAGGTGTAGGCTCAGCCCTTAGTGCAAACCACAGTTATCTCAGATACTTGTCTTCTGTCATGCGGTTAAAGCTAATACTAACAACTACTTGAAGTTTGCTTAGTTTCAGGTAAGAACTTATGTGGCATTGCTTTACTTGCATAAGGATAGCTTAGCTTTTAAGTGGTGCACAGGGTGTATGTCAGGTCTGTGCCTGATACTGTGTGACAGTGTTGGAGTGGATACTTGTTGGTGCCGCATGTTAAGTGTCAAGCTGGTTTAATGCTACTAAAGGCAGAAGCATGTTATTTAGTGTCCATGAGCAGTGTCCAAGACACAGGAGAGTCGCTGTTTGGTTAGTGGCAAGATTTTTTCATAGGTTATGAACATGGAGCCTGAGGTTCATTCCAGTTTCAGAGGCTTTCTTGCATAGCACAGCCTAGGAAACAGCACATAGAAGTTACCTCATGTAGGGTGTGTTCAATATGTATTAGATTTACTCTTGAGGTTTTCCTTTATTGTAAATCTAAGGCAAGATAAGAGGCTATTTTTAATATTTCAAAAGGAACAGTCAGGATGTCTGTATAATAAGACCAGAAAGAAGGGCTCAGAATGTTGTGCATGAGCAGGGTCCATACTCCCTGTGCTGTGATCTATGGGCCTTTTATAACTTTGTCTTATCCCCAAGGTTCTGTTTTAAAGGGATATTAAAAGCAAGACAAAAGTCCCCCCTTGTTTTCAGTGTTTAATGTAGAATTGCTGTTGCTTGAACTGTGTATATCAGGAATTGTTGACAAAGTCTTGCTATTATAATTTAGGCTGGACTTGAACTCACCGTGTAGCCCTGGCTGGCTTCAAACTCATGGCAGTACTTCTACCTCAGCCTCCCAAGTGCTAGGATTACAGGCACGTGCCACCATGTCTGGCTTATGTCAAGAATTTTAAGTCATTTAAATTTGACACCCAGCACTCTTGTCTTGTGAATGGCAATAAAATGACTTTAGTCATTTTTACCAAATTTTCACAGTTCCCAGCTTCTCTCCTGGAAAGCAAAAGGAAAAGAAAAGTCATATGCTTTGGTTTGTCATTAAATATTAGTATTCTGGAAACCCCAGCAAAGGGCAACACCATCCAAGCATTTTGTAGTACACAGTTTTGACCAAGTTCCTGGTATTCTGCTATAGTGCGATTATAGTGTGAATCACTGTCTCAGTCCTTTCAGTTTGAAATACTCTTATTTCTAGTTTGACCTGCCCCAACTCCCACACTTTACGAAGAGTTTTGTAACATCACTTTTTTAATTAAACAGGAATGTAAAATGTTTTGGTAGTATTCCAGGAGCTTCCTAACCTTTTGGGCCAGAGACTGTGGCTGTAGGCAGGGGTCTGGTGTAATAATGGTGAGACAATCTTGCCTTTGACTCCCATGAATGCTTCCATAGATGGAGGTGCATTCTAAGCAGGAAGCCATAGCCTTACCCATTTGTCTTTGAATATTGCTTTATTTTCCTTGACCTCATTTTCTTTGAGCTCAAAACCATGTCTTCTGGTAGGTAAAACACTAGTATATTCTTGGTGCCTGCCACCTTCATTTTTTTTTTTAATATAACTTCTCCACCTTTCAAAAAATATTGAATTTCTTGTATGCATACCACTGACATTTAGGCTATGTACTCTGTTGTAAATTCCATGCCTTCTACTAATGGGCTCTTGATAGAGGAACTGCCTGCCTTTGATACAAGCAAGAGAATCAAGAGGAAGAGATCTCTCACAGCCAAGCTCTGCAGTTCCTTCTCATCACTTCTCACTGGTTCAGCAGCAGCCATGTCTAGGTTTTAGACAGATCACACATGTAAGGCGAATACAGAGATTTTTCTTTTTCCTCACTGTTAATGGATGAAAGGATTCCTTCATCTGCATGTTCCTAACTTGATTTCTGCCTTTCCTTTTATCTGTAATGACCAGTTACAGAACTTTTTCAAGTTGGGCTTACCCATGTCCCCAGAATATTTCTTTCAGAGTAGGGGTAAAATGTTCTGAAGTACTTACTGAAATGCTGGGGGCCACCTGTAGGGAGTCCATTTTGCTGATGTAATAGCAGCCAGTTGACCTAGTAACTGGTCATAGAACAGGTGCTCAAGCATAGCGCTGACTCGTTGCTGGTTGGAGGCAAGCTCAGCAATCCTCTTTAGTTTTGGTTGTTGCAAATCTGATGATAGGCTTAAGTGCAGAATCTATTTCATAACGTCCCCAAGGTCTCATTGGTGCTTTAATTCTGTGTCCCTGACTCTGGATTCTGTAGGGATAAAGGCTGCTATTTGAGTAACAGGTGGTTGGTTGTACTGGTAGAGTGCCAGCTCCTTATGCTTTGGCTTCCACCTTTTTCAGCTTAACATCCGGGAAATGGTGTAGTAAATATTCAGGATTAGGTACTGATTGTTAAGGATGGGACTTGGAAGTATTGCTAGTAAGTTGAACTAAAACTGCAGTGGTTATAAGGGCTGTTTTGGGTCTTTGGCCAGCAGCATCCTTCATGGATCTTGAGAAAACAATCCAAAAATTTATTTGAAACAAGAAGAGACCCAGAACAGCAAAAGCAATTCTAGGTAACAGAGACATGGCAGGGGGTATTACAACCCCCAACTTGAAACTATACTACAATGCTACTGTGATAAAAACAGCATGGTACTGGCAAAGAAACAGACCTGAGGACCAGTGGAACAGATTAGAAGATGCAGAAACAACTCCAGACATACTCAGCCACCTCATCTTCGACAAAGGAGCCAAACACCCTCACTGGAGGAAAGATAGCCTCTTTAAGAAATGGTGCTGGAAAAATTGGATCTCTTACCATGCACTAAACTAAAATTGAAGTGGATTAAAGATCTAAATATAAAAACAGAAACGCTAAACTGGCTGGAACAGAGGTTAGGTAGAACTCTTGAAGACATCAGTGTAGGAAAAGATTTTATGAACAAAACCTCAGTTGCCCATGAACTAGCACAATCAATCAACAAGTGGGATCTCTTCTTACTAAAAAGCTTCTGCACAGCAAGAGAAACCACCAATAGTGTGAAGAGACAACCCACAATGTGGGGAAAGATTTTCACCATCCGTCCCTCAGACAAAGGTCTACTATCTCGAATCTATAAAGAACTTAAAAAAATCAGACCTCCCAAATTTAAAGACCCAATCCAAAAATGGGCATCTGAAATGAACAGACATTTCTCAGACAAAGAAGTAGAAATGGCAAATAAACATGAAAAATTGTTCAACATCACTGGTCATTTGAGAGATGCAAATGAAAACAACACTAAGATTCCACCTCACTCCAGAAAGAATGGCTGCTATCATGAAATCAACCAATAACAAATGCTGGCGGGGCTGTGGGGAGAAAGGAACCCTGCTCCACTGCTGGTGGGAGTGTAGACTGGTGCAACCACTGTGGAAATCAGTACGGAGATACCTCAGAGAACTAGGACTGGAAGTCCCCTTTTACCCTGCTATTCCACTGCTGGGGATCTTCCCCAAAGAATTAAAAGAATCATACCATAGTGATATATGTGCGCCCATGTTCATAGCAGCACAGTTTGTAATAGCTAAAACTTGGAAACAGCCCAAATGCCCATCAACTGGAGACTGGACAAAGAAAATGTGTTTTTTTTTAATAAAATGGAGTACTACTCAGCCATTAAAAACGAGAAATTAGACACATTTACAGCTAAATGGATGCACATTGAGGTGATACTCTCAAGTGAAATAAATAGGACACACATGAATAAATACCGAATAGTTTCTCTAGTGTGAGAAACTGAAAGTATAAATAAGGACTAAAAGGTATAATAGATAATGTGAAATAGGAGGAAAAGGTACAAAGGGGAAGGGGAAATGGGAGAGGTAGGGGAAAGGAAAGCAGGGAATGGAATTAATATGAGAAAATGAAAAAAAGGGGAACAAAGTCTTTGTAAATAGGGAGGGATGGAGAGGTTGAAGGGAGGGCAGGGGAAGGGGGAGAAATAAGAACCAAGAGAGATTATGTAAAGGTGCAGATTTGCAATGATGAATGTCATTATATTGTACACCTAAAATGTACCAGTAAAAAGATATACAGTTTTTTAAAAAAAGAGGGAACCTCTAATTGTCCATGTAATAGATTAATAGGAGGCAGGGGCATAGGTGGAGAAAAGGGGCTGGAAAGTTCAGTTGATGATTTGACTTGATATGTCCCTAGTGGAAAGAGTCTTGTAGATTTCTGACCTTAAGTAGAAATGGAGCTGATATTAATTGCAGTAGGGATGTAAGTGGCAGAGGTATGGTTTAAAGTGAAGCTCAGTTTTTGGAATGCATGTCTGACAGTGTCCTCTGTGTGCTGGCCTGGAAGCACCAATTTTTTTTTTTTTTTTTGGTACTGGGGATCGATGTAAGGACCTTGTGCTTTCGAGGCAGGCGGCAGCACCAATGAGCTAAATTCCATGGAAGCACCAATGTTTATGGGAACATGGAAGAGGAGGAATCCAGAGTGGGGGCCAGGAAAGAGAATTGCATTGAGGCAGAGAGAGCATCTTAACCAAGGTGGAGCCCTCTGTGCTGCAGAGATGTCTCAGGTCAGAGCATAGTTCAGCCTTGTTGGCAGTTCGAGGCCATTGATGGTATTAGGGCATCTCCTTGGAAGGAAGGGAGGAAAGAGTCAGTGGCATTTTCTTGGGAAAGTGGAATAGGCAATTTTAAAGTTGTTTCGAGGTTCCCTGTTTTAGGGAATGCTAAAAGTTTTATGCCTTAAGAAAGTTAAAAAACAATTGTTTTTAATATTTTGGGCATGGCCTTAGGATTTAGCATAGTGATCTTGGCATCTAGAGAGCTTATTGACAACTCAGTAGGATGTTTTCCAATTTGTATGTAATAATGTGAGGCTGAACTTCTATGAAGTACAGGCTCCATCCGCGTGGTGCTCTGCAGTGCTATCCGCTTGTGTGCTGTCCTGTACCCAGCAGACCCGTGACCACCCTAGGCCTGCTTTGGAAAATGAGCGTTCATTTAAAAGCCTTGTGAGGGCAGGAAGGGCATCTGGGGAAGGACACACTGAGGACTCAGTGACCTGTGCGCTTTCTAATTATGTGTGTGTTTCCTCAGGCCTGTCTACTACGTGGTCCCAGAACTCTCGGTCCCAGCACAGGAGAAGCTCCTGCTCCAGACATGAAGATCGGAAGCCCTCGGAGGTACTTCCTCAATGCTTGGCTGATTGTGCATGTCATACACGTGTGTGCACGAGTACACGCTCCCACACACACCTCCTGAGTGTGTCTGTGTGCAGTCCTGGGTGAGTCACTTAACTCCTGGTGCCCCAGTTCACCCCCTGTAAGATGGGGTAATGCAGGTGTGTATCTCATAGGATTCTCCTGAGGAGTAAGTGGGGTAAAACATGTAGATGCATACATACAAAGCACACGAATAGTTCCTGGCACATAAAAAGTGCTCAGTAAATGTTAGCTATTATTATTAATTGTATTCTTTTTTTCCTTTCCTGTTCCATCTTCGCTGGCTCCCAACAACTTTTCTTCTGGCCAGGAGATGAGCGGGTTCAGCTGCTGCCAAGTCACTGCCAGCCTCAAGTTAGTTTTAGCCATGAATTTGTGGCTTATTTGGCAACAACCCAATGTAATTCTGGGAGTTTTGTTTTGGGGATTATGCTTAAGGCTCCCCCCCTCTTTCTCAATTTGTTTCCCATCTTATGTTTCCCCTGCTGCCTCGCATTTTGTTGTTTATCTTCCTATCTCAGATTGCTTTTAGGTGTATTTCCCTGCTGGCCTTTGTTGGTTAGGGGACCTTACTTGTCCTGAGACTATTTTCTCTGAAAACCTTTGCTGGACTCTGAGGATTCAAATAAGGCATTTTAGTTTATCATATTTTTCAAGTGAGCAGATTATGGGAAAGAGCTTTTGGGTGGAACTTTTGGATTTTTTGCTGCTTCTTGATGGGATGACTTTGAAGTTGGCATTCTGTAATGGCAGCACACAGAGAGGCAGGCATCCGTTGGAGTTGGGATATGACAGGGAAGCCAAGTGGGTGCTGTGTCAATGAGTAGACGAGTTCGTTGGCTGTGGAATAACAGCTCCCATGAGGAAACTTGTACATCCTTCAGGATTGCAGAGAACCGTCCTAGATGCACTTACATGTGAGGTCTATCTAGGGTTGGTAGGCAGGTGGCCATTTCACTCCTTGGGTTTATTCCAGGCTTTTGTTCATATGACCTGTAGCTACTGGTTTCCTTGCTGCCTTCCTAACCCTGGCACATGCTGTGCTACTATTATTTTAGTGCAGGAGTGCAAGGGGCCCTAACAGCTGTGAGCTAGGCCTAGCAGTGGAGTTGGAGCACTTGTCCAGCCCCTGTACCAAGCAGCAGGGACCTTGTGCTGGCCTTGTCCCTGACCCATGTAAATTTCTCTTGAGTTCAGTCTGCTTTGTACTTAATGGCCTCGTGTTGAACTCTTCCAGGGACTCGGGAGCTTAGTCCATTTGAGAGTGTCTGTTTCAGGTCTTGACCAGCACTTCCTCTGGGTCTTGGAGTGAAGGAATGGTGGGCTGCCTTTTCTTACCTTGTTACTTTTCTTACCTTGTCAAACTCCTTTGTGATTTATTTGTGTGACTTAGTTGGAATATTTTACCTGATGTGCTTCCTGAAGGTGTAGACACATGGCTTAGGTTTAAAGGACTTTTCTCTGGGGCCAGGGGACAGCACTGGGCTGGATACGTGCTTTGGGAACCTGATATTAGGTGTGCTTTTGTGCAAGATGCATGGCTAGGCTCTTTCTTCTTAATAGGCCTGTAGAAATGAGGACTGGCATTCCAGGGGCTAAGCCCAAGTTGGAAAGGCAGCCTGGAGAAGTGGCCTTTTTATTCAGGCACTGCCTCAGACTTTATTATGGTGAAGTTGATTAAAGTGATGACCAATGTGAAAAGCCACCAGGAAAAACAAATATGGACCTATTAGCAGGCATATGATGTGAACTGCTGTTAGCAGCACAAGAAAGAACTCCCTGTCCTGAGAGGAGAGGGTTCTGCATTGTGGCTTGTGTAAACAAGGGCAGCTTACAGATGCAGGCTTGCTCTGTGCCAAACACAACCTTGGGCAGCACTCATGCCAAGGGCAGAACTTCCTTATGTAGCCTTTAGACATGAGTGGGCTGGGGACGAGGGAGGCAGCTGTGCAGCCTTGGCTTCGAGACTGTGCTATGCCATGCCAGGGGTCTGCTCTTGCTGATGGGATTTTCACAGGCTGTGAGTCCTCCGAGGAGCAGGTGTAGGGAAGTCTCCCTTCTGGCTGTTGCCTTTTTTTCTGTGGTGAGGAATTGGGGTGCTCTCTCGGCAAAGGGGCACTTTTGAAACTTGTGGTTTTGTTTTTGGGGCAGTGGAGAGTGGATTCTCTGTTTCCCTCTTACTCCCCCTGGGGGGTGGAATGGAAGCGTGCCAGCATGATCCGCAAACCTGCGCTCTGACTTGGGCCTCCAGGGCCTTCCTGTTAGCTTCTCTCCCAGAGCTCTTCAGGCCTTTGGTTTTGCTGGCACCAGGTCATCCTGGACCTTGTCCTCACCAGACACTTAGCTAAAAATCCTGGTGCCTGGGGGTGTAAGGGCTGATTGAGGGCAGTCAGTATAGAAGATGAGGTGCTTGCTGATGCTTGGAGTAGGTTTCAGCTTGATGTACTTGTATGGTTAATGGAGTTTTATTTCTAAATACCGATCTAAAGGGCTCTCCCCTTTTTTATTTCGGCAGTAGTGGGGATTAAAGTGTGATATTTCCCCCAAGAGATTTTTCAGGGGCATGTGTTCAGCGGCCCTCTTGGTCACTTGAGAGTCCTTAGTTTGGCAAAAGGACAGAAGATGCTTTTGTTGTTTTGTTGATTTGCCATAGTCACTGCTGTGTGTGCTCTGCCTGTGTTAACCAAGGGAGTGAGAGGGCAGTGTTGTGTCAGCTGCTGCTGCCCAAGCCTGAGCGAGGTAAAAGGTGTGTCAGGTGAAGGGTTTCTGTAATAGGTCAGACTTGTTCTCTGTCGATACAGTGACCTTGTTACACTGCAGCTCCATGGTTACCCTGCAGCTGCCAGTGCTCTGGGAAGGAATGCAAATATCAAATGTCTGTATCCTTTTCTCTCCTGTCCAGGTGTTTAGGACAGACCTGATCACCGCCATGAAGTTGCATGACTCTTACCAGCTGAACCCAGATGAATACTACGTGTTGGCAGACCCCTGGAGACAGGAGTGGGAGAAGGGCGTCCAGGTGCCTGTGAGCCCAGGAACCATCCCACAGCCTGTGGCCAGGTAGAGGTTTCCCCAGGAGAATCATGCCTCAGTACCCTCTGATCCATTTTTTCCCCTCCAGCCAGGAGCCTGAAGAGACAACTTCTGAGTTAGTGAAATACTGTGAGATCTCAGCGGGCATACAGATGTGTCAGGAACAGAATTCAGTCACAAAGGGAAGTGACAGCCATCATAGGAGGTGCCACTCTTAGGGATGGAGGCTAGTGCCCAAGGTATTCTTGGGAGTAGCTGGCTAGGGGAGGGAATTTGGATGCCCCTGTGGCTGCTTCCTTTCTCTCTCTACTCCACGTTGTGTCTGGCCTTGCTGGGTAGTGCAGTGGTACTTCTGGAGCAAGTGCTTGATTCTGCTTTTGAGGAGGACACGTGTGGGGGACCTGTCAGGCCAGGGTCTTAGAGGAGGAATTTATATGACAGATGGATTATTCCCAGATGTTGTTGAGCAACATTTTCTGGATCTACTGACTAATCACTTTCCTTTCAGGGTGGGCCCTCCCTGACTGTTGTCAGTTTGCTCATTTCGTCATTGTCCGGCTCCTTTGACCTTTTGGGGAAAGGGTTCATTGCCCTCTCTATTGGGCCAGCACCTGGTTTCTCTGCTGCAGCATTGGTCAGCTTTGCAAAATGGCCTCTTTTTATCATTGCCGAGTATGTACTGAACTTAGCTGATGGTCCTCACTCACTCTTGTGTATCTTCAGGTACTCGATAGGTTTTGGTTGTGGTCATGTTGGGATTTCTGAGGAGTCTGTTCTAGGTGACAGATGTCCAGATCACTGTGGTCCATTGTCAGTGGGTGGGGCAGCCCCCAGGGCCCATGGAAGCCGGGTCCTAGCCCATGGGCAGGGTGCTCATTGGGTTCTGCAGGGCTCTAGTGTGCCTGCCAAAGCCTGACCTGACGTGCAGCACTGCCCCTTCATCATGGCAGTGCCTGTCCAGGAGGTGGAGCCCAGGATGGAAGAAGTGGGCACTGACAGAGTTTGTGGAGGCTTTCACTTGAAACGGTGCCTTGGCTGGAGTAGGAGAAATGAATCCCTCAGTTTCCTATCTCAGTGTCACAGATAAAATCACTCCTTTAATGATAAGGGTAATAAAAATGCCTCTACAAACTCTCTGGGCAACCTGTTGGTGCTGATGAAAACTCTCCAGGCGCAGATGTGGAGAGCACTGAGTAGCCTGGGGCCTCTGATGGGCAAGGTTCCCTTGGCTTACAGCTGGGGCTGGCTTGCTTTTTGCATGTGTGGTCCCTTGTTTTGAAAGGGTTGAGGAGGAAAGCACTTCTCCGGGTGTTACCAGGTTGGGAGAATGTGGCTGTAGGAGAGAACACTTGCATTTCTCTGTCTGTGATCAGGTGTCTGTGCTGGGAGAGTCCTAGGACTCTTAGCCAGGACTCTGATTCTTTAGTTTCTTAGTGATGATGGCCAGTGCCTAATTTTTTCTGTCAGTGAAAGCCTTTTGTAAGATGAGTGTTCATATGTGTCTCTCCTTGGTTGCCGGTGTGTGCTTTGCATGCTTAGCTTGACTGGCTGTTCTTGTCTTCCAAGATGATCTCAAGAACCAGGACTTGGCAAGCCTTGTTTTAATGACATCCCCACCAGGGCTGGCCTTGTTACAGATACCCCTTCACCCCTCTTGCCCTGTACTGGGGATTGAACCCAGGACTTTGACACTGAACTACATCTCTTGCTTTTTTTTTTTGCCTCATCTCTTCTCTTCTCTTCCTCTTCCTCTTCCTCTTGTCCTCTTCCTCTCCTCTTCCCTTCTTTTGAGACAGGGTCTCTAATTAGCCCAGGCTGGGCTTGAACTTGCCATTTTCCTGCCTCAGCCTAACAAGTGCTGGGATTACAGGTGTGTGCCACGCACCTGGCACACTCTTGGGTTTTAAGCCTTATGCTTTATATGAACCTGGGGATGATCTGGGGTTTGGAGGGGAAGGAAGAAGCTGCACCTGGGACCTTTTGACACTTCGCTGTGTGAGGTATAAAGGGTAATCTGGCCACCTTGTTTTCTTGTTAATCAGGGTTGTGTCTGAAGAGAAGTCTCTCATGTTCATCAGGCCCAAGAAATACATCCTCTCATCGGGTTCTGAGCCTCCAGAGTTGGGCTATGTTGATATCCGGACACTGGCCGACAGCGTGTGTCGATACGACCTCAATGACATGGACGCCGCGTGGCTGGAGCTCACCAATGAAGAGTTTAAGGAGATGGGTGAGAGAATATGTGATAATTAATTATTTCATTACCTCAAGATGAGGAGTGTGAGGGATGTGTAGTACAAACTCTGCTTGCATGGGGAAGCCTGGCTTCATTTGTCTTGGAATCATGGGCCCTTCTGAGGTCACCCATTTGGCTGAGGCAGGAGGACAGGTAGATGCGAGGTCCTCTTAGCCCGAAGGACAGACGGGGCCTGAGGAGAGTGCTGCCATGGGCCCGTTCCTTGTGTCTGAGGCACCTGCATTTCTTGCCCCCACTTCCCAATTAAGAGAACTGAACGAGGTCCACAGAAATTGTGACAAGGCCTCTCTTACATTTCTTTTCTGTGATGCCACTGTGCCTCCTTCCTTTAGTGGTAGTCTCTTTATTTTTTGAAGTGAACCCCACTCCAGCCACACCCACTATTTTCCAAGCGCACCACCTGTGTTTGCTCCGCTGCAGTTTTCCTTCAGTCCTGCTCCAGACCTGGAGTGCTTGTCCCGCTGGTCTGCTTACCTGTGTCCTGGGGGTCTCCAGGGAAGCCACTCCTTTCTGAGCACCCAGCTCTTGCCCATCTTGTGTAAATTAGTCACCCGAGGGTGGTGGTGATCAGTTACAGCTGGTGGTGTGCAGCCAGGGATGCACACGGATTACCTCTTGCATGCCAGACCTGAATGTTAAGGGTTCCTTGAGAGTTTTGCTGAACAAGACGGTGAGGTCAACTCTGGACCTGGTGAGAAAGACTAAAAGGGTAACTGACTTCACATGGTGCCCAAGTGCAGGGTGGGAAGTGGTGGCCCGGACCACTTAATTGGCATCTAGCTCATATTAGTCATGGTGTTAGTGGTGGGGGCTTTAAAGCACTGAAAGGCAAAGGTTTTCTCTTTTTAGTTTTTCCATGGAGCCTGGTACAGGGCCTGTCCTGTAATAGCAGCTTGTCCTGCCACTGACCAACAGCTGGTTAAAGGGAAATAGTGTAGACTGAGCCAGGAATGTTGTTATTGTCTACTTCTTTGGTTATTCTCATATTTTGACAGACAGTAGATTTCCTGTCTCTTGGTCCTTAAGGTATTGGTGGCCAGAACATTAGCAGGCCAGAGAGCTGTTTTATACAAATCTCCTGAAGTTTTTAGAGAGTTATTGGACCTAAATAGTACTATATTTTAGTGTCATAGATGACAAAAGTTCTGACTTATTTATAGCTTTATAAAGATCAGTAAAGTTGAGTGAGTTGGTGCACGCCTGTAATCCCAACTGCTTGGAAGGCTGAGACAGTAGGATGGTAATTTCAAGGCCAGACTGGGCAACTCACACACCTACGGTCCCAGCACTCCTATAATCTCAGTACTCAGTAGGCTGAGGCAGGAGTATCGCTGTGCATTGAGGCCAGGCTGGACTACCCAGTGAGTCTGTGTCTAAAAACAAACAAACACACCGGAGGTGGGCCTGGAGGTATAACTCCCTGGGTTCAATCCCCAGTACCACAGAAACAAAAAACAAAAACCAGTATAATGTATTTGACTGCCTCTAGGTGTCCTGTTAAGTCTCAGGACTCAGCTCAGTGACTCTTGGTCTTTTGCAAATGCTTTAAATAATAACTGGGCTAGATTTAAAGGTACTGTTGAATATTTTGATAGGCTATGTATTTGTATAACAAATTGAACATAATGCTTAAAGATGTTTTTCTTGGTTGCTGTTAGTCTTTTTAATTGCAAAAGTTAATTATATATAATGCATAGTATTTTCAAAGTCAGTGTATTTCCAGAATTGGTAGGAAGAATTGGGATGAAAAGTGCCAGCTATGGAAAAACCATTTCATAATTATATAGGTAGCTTTGTGAATGTGTGTGAGGCTTATTGGTATCTGCTCCAGTGTGTCCTCTAAAGTTTTAAGAACGTGGGAAACTAATTTGATAGCTTTATAATTTATGAAAATGCATATAAGTTGTAGACTAATGAAATTTCCATTTTTTTTCAGCTTATGTATTTAAGCTGTATTGAGTTTCTTTCAGCTTAAATATGTTTTTAAGCCATATTTGAGTATTTTTAAAAAGCTGTTGTTTTCTTGTCTGCACAAGTATTTTTTTTGTTTTTTGGGTTTTTTTGGTATCAGGGATTGAACTCTGGACCTTGTGCTTGTGAAGCAAGTGGTGCTGCACAAGTGTTTTTATTGTTAGGAACTTTGGAAAACATCCACAGGTAGAGAAAAATAAATTACTCCACCAATAGTCAATACTGTGATAACCAGTGAATCAGTCACCTTTCTGTTGGTGTAATAAAATACCTAACACACAACTTAAGGTAGGAAAGATTTATTTTGGTTCACCATTTCAGTCCATGGTTGGCTCGCTTCAGGGCAAAAACATCATGGCAGAAGGGTGTGGTAGAGGAAGGCTGCTCATGTCATGCAGTCTGGAAGCCCAGTGAGAGGGAAAGAGACACTTCAAAGACAATATTCCAAGTGACCTACTTCCTCCAACTAGGCCCTGCCTTCTAATAGCCCATTCACCTGTAAACTCTTCAAATCCCTTTAAATTTTTAATTTCTGAACTTTCTTGAGAAGAGTGTATTTTGTTTGATTCACAATGAACTGTCTCCTTTGCTGCAGACATTTTCTTGTGTTGGTCTTTTGTGTATTTGGTTAACTATGCATTTCCACTTTGGAATTTAGAGAGTGAGGAGAATAAGCCAGTCAAAGACATGCACGTGTTTGCAGTGAAATCTCTTTAGAGCACTGCTTTAAGCACTAAGAGGAAATTAAAAAAAAAAAAACCCAAACTGTAATACATTTGGTCATGGTTTTGAAAGTCATGTACATGTTAATTGTTATACATACAAACTATAATGAAATGACTTGTTTTAACAGTAAACATATTATCATTGAATCTTTTTGAGATTTATTTTTTGCTTTTCTGTTTATTACGTCTTCAGGGCCTGACCATAAGGTACAGACTTGCATGAAAGAATCTTTCTGTGGAAGGGTTTTGAGAAGCTTTCAACAGAAAATTTGGGGCACTCAAAGATAGATTTATTATTTATGTATTACAAATTTTTTATAATTTAGGTAAACATATTGTCTCCCTATAATATTCATCAATGCTGATTTATTAGAGTAGGTTTTGTGGTGTTTCTTCAAGGGATGCCTGAACTAGATGAGTACACTATGGAAAGGGTCCTGGAGGAATTTGAACAGCGATGCTATGATAACATGAATCATGCCATAGAGACCGAGGAGGGACTGGGGATCGAGTATGATGAAGATGTGGTCTGTGATGTCTGCCAATCACCCGACGGTGAGGACGGCAATGAGATGGTGTTCTGTGACAAATGTAACATCTGTGTGCACCAGGTAGGTGGGGAGGGAGTTCGAGAAAGAAGCTGCTGGGATTGCCCATCTGCCAGCAGGCGTGTACTGCCTGGAGCCTAGGCCTCTTTGTACATACAGCTGGGCCTGAGGCCCTTTGCCCACAGTCTTGAGTGGTTTAAAGAAATGTGACCACAGTGTCCCGCTCCTCCCCCTGTAAGTCCATATTGTGTTAAGAGTATGTCTTGCTGCCTTTACCACCAGAAGGCATGGGGCCAGTTAAGAATACTGAAAAAACCCTTGAAAAAGTCATTAGTTTGTTATGTTAGTTCCTAGAGTATCTTAAAACAACAGAAGTTGTTTGCTTTATGGTTCTGGAGGCTAAAATGTCTAAAAAACTAAAAGTCTAAAAGGTCGAGCTCCCTGTGAAACATAAAAGGTAGTTCTTTGTTGTAGGGTGTGATGGTTTTGGTCCGTCTTTGCTGTTCCTGGCTGTGGCTGCCCTCATTGTCATGTGGTGTTCTCCCCATGTGCCTGTCTTTACAATGATGTCTTCTTAGAAGGACCCCCAGAGGCCTAGCTGCGCAGCTGTGATCATCTTAACTAATTGTGTCAGCAGGAACTGTTTCTAAATAAGGTCACATTTTGAGATGGTAGGATTTAGGACTTCAGCATCTTTTTGGGGGACATAACATTGCTAGCATGAGTATGTAAACTGAGCTATTGATGGGGAAGAGAGCTGCCCCTCCTGAGGTGAGTCGTAAGGATTCAGTGAGTGTGGACACTGGGTAATTTAAAAAGTTTTACACTCTCAGTGCCTGGTCTCTCTCTCTCTGTCTCTCCCCCCCACTTCCTTTCCTCTCTCCCTTCCCTCCCCCCCTCCCCTCCTCCTCTTATTTTTTAATGCAGTAATGAAGTCACGAATTTGTGTAGGTCCATGTGCCCACCTATGTAGCACAAAAGGCAATCCTGAGTCACTTTGTTTGAATTTACCTGGTGATGCTGAAATTTAAAACACATTTACATAAAAAAAAAACCACATTTACAAAACAGAATAGAAGTTGTATGGGTGATCTCAGGAAGATGACTTAAGTTTGTTCTATGCATTTCTTGATTACCACTTTTTTTGTAGTTTGTCTGCCTCTGTTCAAAGATTTCACTGCCTGTGGCCTTGTTCCACCTCATAGTGACAGGGACTTTTAAGACCATAATCTCTTGCTTTAGTCACAGGAAAGCTCATTTTTGTAGCTCTGGATTTTCAAATTATCTAGGGAGTTTCCTTCAGTAGTGGAGAATTCTTGTGGTTTTGTTGTGTTGTGATCATGGGTGGTGTAGCTGCCATTGTTGCTGGGTTTTCTCATGTACTTGGATGGCTTTTCAGTCTTTTTCCTGTCATTTTACTTGTTTTTACACAGGTGGAACTCTGAGCTTAGAAATGTGTTACCCAGCATCCAGAGTGGGGCTGTCCAGTGCCTCACAGTGTGTTGGTGGCAGGGTTGGAGGACCCCCCCAGCTCCAGGCTTCTCTTCTTTCTGCCATATCATGCTGTCTCTTTTACTTAATATTTTCTATGGCAAAATCTTTTATGTCTTGTCATTAAGATGTATCTTAGCAATTTTTGCAGTGGAAAAAATTCTCCAAACGTGACTCTACCTGATGCAAACCTTTAGTATTTGAAACCTTAATAGTGTCATTTAGCATCATTAAATTTTTCCCACTTAGCCTGTTGACAGTGGCTTATTCATACGGTGACACATGCTTCTAGGCCTCTGATCTCAGGGTTCCTTTACTTTGCTCAGCTGTCATCCTTGTGGTTTCCTTTTTGTGTCCTGGGCATTCAGATTGCAGAGGGGCTGTGTTTTTTGTCTGAAGAATTGGAGCTATGTTACCGTGACTCTCGACTTCCTGACTTCAGTTCACTTAAGGATAAAGTTCTGAACAGTTTGGTTTTTAAAGGACTCTGAATGTGCTCCTGGTACCGTTGTGGTTTTGTTTCTTCACTCTGCTTATTTAACATTTGCCTTGTCTCTCTTCAAGCCATCTTAATTACTTTAGTTGTAAAAGCCTTGATTTCTGCAGTTTATGCTGTCTTGTGTAATTTTGTCATCTTGTGCAAAACAGGCTTTGTTTTAAATATCAGCTAAAGAGACCAAATTCTTCCTTTGTCTAGATATCTTGCTTTTCTTCGTTTTGTTTACTCACATGGGACTGTTTTGGGACCTAGTAGGTAGAGTGTGCGGCCCAGGGAATGAGGGGGCTCCATAGTTTGTTTCCGGTCTCCACTGCACTGCCTTTAGTAGCACCAAGAGGCTCCACTGCATTCTCTCTCCTCACTCTATACCTCTTCCTTGTAAAGCAGAAAGGAGCAGCATTTCCACTTTGCCTTAGAGAGTTTTGAGGATATTGGTCAGTTTGTAGATAACTGGTATAGGTGGGTTTCTGTAGCAAAGCAAGTTATTAGAACTTCTCTGTCCTCAGGCAGTCTGCTGTCCAGAGCCCAGACACATCCTGGGTGCTTCTGTGAGGCTGCCTGGTGTTTCTCCGAGGGGAGAGTCACAGCTTGGTGGATGGGGGAGTGGCTGTACTTTGGATCTGTGAGAATCTTTCTAGATGTTTTGAAATTAGTAGATAAAATAGGAAAAGCCGATTTTTCTTTCTCCTTTTTCTTTGGGGGTGTGCTGTGACATTACAGGCCTGCTATGGAATCCTCAAGGTGCCAGAGGGCAGTTGGCTGTGCCGGACATGTGCCCTGGGGGTTCAGCCAAAATGCTTGCTGTGTCCCAAGAAGGGCGGAGCTATGAAGCCCACCCGCAGCGGAACCAAGTGGGTCCATGTCAGCTGTGCCCTGTGGATTCCTGAGGTAAGCGTGGTTTTTAATAGCATTTTAGTTCAGAAAGTCCTGCCTTTTAACTGGGGATTGGGTAGGTGAGTGGGGAACCATTTATAAGTAGGCAGTGTTGATCTGCTGGGTAAGAAGACAACTTTAGCTGCTACCCTTTGTGCCCATTAGACTAAATCTCCAGTGCATTGTAATGTCACGGGACAGAAGTGGAAGTAAGTGTCAGCTGGCTGAAGCAGTGAGTTAGACCCGGGTTGGTAGTGTCCACATGTTGTATCTCCTGTACCTCACTGGAGACCCTCACATTGCTGACACATCTCTCAGCCCAGACCTGGAGCCTGTATGGCTGTGCCACCCTATGAATCCTTGTACTTAGCAAATCAAATATGCAGTACCACTGCACTTAAAGCACCACGCTCTAGGTCACACTTCTGCAATTTTTATTTAAATTCTTACTGAGCCTCAACCTTTTTAATTTCAGGTCTAGTCTAATTTATTTCAAGTCCCAGACCTTGACTAATTTAATTTGCATGGCTCACTATGAGAAATATAATTTGAGATTCAAATTCCAGCATTTTTTGGGTGTGTGATTTGGTGCATTTTTCCTCTTGAGGAATATTATCTAAGGATGATTTGCATTGACGTTTCATGATTTGAGTCTTGGTAAAACCGGATCTTGTGGTTTGGTATTAACAGGATACAGTTCAGTGATCTAGGCTGAATGTAGAGATGATACCTTATTTATCTTGATAGATTTCCTCTTTGAATGCAGTCATGTGTTCTGACTGAAGAGAACGGTTTTCTTTAGTGAGAAGGATTAAGAATAGCTTATGTATTTACTCCATCATCAACAATGTATTTAAATATATTTAAGATGGACTTTTAGTCTTGACAACTTCCTTGTGAATCAGAGGTATAGTAGGTTGCATTGTCCTCATACTAAGTGTCTCTGCCACCAGACCCTTTAGTGAGAGATGAAAGCTCAGTTCTCTGAGTGTTTTTATGCACAGGGATGTCTCTGTCAGAGGAAGTCTGTTCTCTAGGCTCTAGGCTCTACTGCCTGCTGCTGGCTCAGAGTTGGGCCTTGGTAAGCAGCAAATCTTTGAGTCCCTAATGTCATGTTCAGCCTCTGATGGCCTGTGCCACCCCATCTTGCTATGTTTGACCTCTAGGTGAGCATCGGCAGCCCAGAGAAGATGGAGCCCATCACAAAGGTGTCTCACATCCCCAGCAGTCGGTGGGCGCTAGTGTGTAGCCTCTGCAATGAGAAGTTTGGGGCCTCCATACAGGTAATTAGCTGAGCAAGAATGGCTTCATTTTCTTTCCTAGACTGTAGGGGTAGGGATAAGGGAGGGCTGTATGCTCTCAGAGGGGTCAGAGAAGGCAGCAGGCTCCAGGAAGCAGGGCGAGGTTGTGATGACCCGGCAGAAGTTTCTGAGGGATGAGTTCAACCCAGTGCAACCACTTTCGCTTGGCTGATTATATACCTTGTCCCCAGAACCAAACTCCTTGACATGGTACCTTGATATGCTCGGATTGGCCACGTTTCCACCTGCATTGACAGTGTGCAGCTGCAGACCCAGACCTGCCTCTGGAGCTGCCTCCTGAGACCACTGGTATCCCCAGTGCTGGATGGGTTTGGCTTTCACACTGGGAGAGTCCTTGGGGTGCCAGCCAGGTAGAGAGCCATCCATAAGGTGCTGCACTGGATGCTCTTTGCATAACTGAGTTCAGTCTGGATATTTCATTCTTTCTGACACTGTGTGTGTGTCACTATGTTTGTGTGTGGAGGCAGGCAGGTGCACGTGCACATATGAACGCATGCACACGCATGCACACACTGTGCACCTGCCTGCATTTGTATGTCTAGATCCAGAAAAGTATAGAAAGTCATGAGGCGGGTAGAGTTAAGGAGAGTATTGAGTTGGCTTGCTGTCAGGTGTGTATGTGTGGTCTAAAACTGCCTGAGAAGTTAACTTCTGGGCCTCACATCATTGATATCTGGACGATGTTTGAGGGACCTGAAGTGCTGTGTGGCTGGTGCTGGCCCTAAAGATCAAAATCTGGCTCTTCTGGGATAGACTAGCACAGGCTTCAGACTCAGTTGGCCTCAGTTTCTTTGTCAAATAGGAGAGATACTGTTTGCGATCACCGTCCCTATCCATGTAGGAAAGCAACAGTGTTTTGGTTTTTTTTTGTGGTACTGAGGATCGACCTCAGGCCCTTGTGCTTGTGAGGCAGGTGGCGGCCCCACTGAGGTAAATCCCTGGCCCAGCAACCGTTTTTTTTTTTTGGTACCGGGGATTGAACTCGGGTCCTTGCGCTTGCGCAGCAGGTGGTGAAACCACTGAGCTAGATCCCTGGCCAACAGTTTTGGCATAGCAAAATATTCAGTGAATATAGGCCTGGGTTTTAAAAAAATTAATTAATACTCATTTTATATTTTGGAATAAATATTTCAGTAAAGTATCAAAGCCCTTGATTGGTGGTATCTATCTCCCTAACATTTAGCTAATTTTTTTTGTGTGTGTGTGTGTGTGCCACTGGTACCTCTGAGCTACATTTCTAGCCCTTTTTAAAATTTAAAACATATTTTTAAGATAGGATCTTGGTAAGTTGCCCACACTTGGGTTAAACTTGGAGTCGTCCTGCCTCAGCTTCTTAGAGTGCTGGGCTTACAGGTATGCATCAATGCGCCTGGTTAAATCTTTTCCTTTTTTTTTTCAAGCCAGGTTGCTCTACTTTTGTTACTGTTTGTACTGGTGTCTGAGAACCTAAAATGTAATAGAAATATTCAGAGGGTGGGGCATGAGACAGCTGGTGGGATTTGGCTGGGGACCTTAAAGTAGCAAGAATTCTCTTGTGTGTGAATAGGATCTATTTAAAACAGCAAACACCTCTGGCCGGAGTCAGATTAGTCAAGGCGAATGGAGGAGAAATAGAAAAAGGCACTGGAGTGGGTGCAAGTATGTGTGCATGTGCATATGTGGGTGTGCACACAAGTGTTCACCTGTGCAAAACAAGCTGTGGTGGCCCATGGAGAATGGATACCATTTTCTTCTGTGTTAGCTGGTGTTCTTTGGAGCATAGAGTCTATGCCTTTTCCTGAGCACACCAATCCTGGTCCTTAATTGATGTTTAAAAGAAGCGGGCAAATGGGAGCTTTGTTTCTGTTTTGAGGAGAGCTGTTATAATGACTTGTTGCCATTGACTTCTTTCTCCCAGAACATTAATTTGAAGGAGAGGAGGCCAAGGAAGGCTGATGATTTTTCATATCTTCACAGAATGGGTTGATTTTATTAAAAGAATTCCTGTCTGAAATGTCTGCAGCTGCGAAGGCTCTGGCTTATGTTTCTGAAACATCTGTTTGCTGAGTCAACCTGAATAGGAAAACCCAGAGGAAGGCCATTTGGCATCTTTACAAAGTCCTGTATAAATACTCTGCTGCAGCCCTTTCCCTTTAAGGGTAGAATGCTTGGGTTAAGTGTAGTTTCAGCCAAACACATAGTGTCTCAGTCATCTGTTCCCACTTCTACTTCCTACTTGGCCATGTGCTGCAAGGGAGGAGCACTTTGTCTTTTAATGATAGTAGCCAGGTGTGTATGTGTGTGCTCTGCCACCAGAGCTGATGTCACACATTTTTTTGGAATTGAGGTAGTTTATAGATAAGATTACAGATTCCTTAGCTCATGTGCTTTAGGTAGTTGTAATGAGGAAACGGTGAAGAGAGCTGTAGTCTCAATAGGCAGAGTCATGGTTGGCATCAAGTCACGTCTTGAACACTGAGATGATGAGGGGAAAAAAGCCCCAGCTCCAGCCTCTGCCCTCCATGCTTCTTTGATTCAGGGTCTGTTGAGTTTTAGCTTTCCAATTGGCCAGGAGCCAGTGGGTTCTGGTTTTCTTTGCAGTCCTGTTGTGCCCTGGGGATCACCTGGCCTCACGCAGTACAGGGATGCTTTTAGGGGTCTGGCTTCAGCCTCTGTGAGAAGCCTCCTTCCAGGGATTTGCTCCAAGAGATCAGACGTGGAGAAGTTAATCGCTTTGCTCCTGCTAGGCCAGAGGCTTGTCGTGTGGATCAGAGGCACTAAGTTGCAGCCCTGCTCAGGCAGTGAGAGCACAGCTGGATGAAGCCCAGCCTGTAGGCTGTCCTCTCTTGGCCCCACAGGAAGTGGTCTCTGAGGGTTCTGCTGCCACCTTTGAGTTGCTAGGCATGGCGCTTGGTGCTCGGGACATCACTGGGCTCGTGAGGGCCTCCGTGTCCAGCAGGGCTGCCCTCGGCTGGATTCTTGGAATCTCTTGTTCTTTTTACTTTCTGCTGGGAGCCCTGGGTGCTGCTGTAAGGATGTGTAGTATTTATTTTCCCACTTGTGTTGGGACCTTTCCTGCCTGAGGTTCAGAGTGAATAACCACATTCCTTTAAAAACTGACCAGTACTCCTCTGTCCTGAGGAGATTCTTGTTCCAGCTTTTCATATAAATACAAAAAGAGCGCAAACCCATGAGAAAATCCAAAATAATGCCTCCCAAGTATCCTCTGCATATTGAGTACATGTTCTTTTGAGCACCCTCTTTTTTTCTGTTTTTTGCATTTCAATAATTTTATTGAAAGGTATATCTCTTAGTACCAAAGATAAAGGTAGTTGGTTAGGTTACCTCTGCCAACTCAAAATTAATACTGATGTTTTCAAAATATTGAAATATATCAGCCTTATGGTAAAACTGAAGGTATCCACAAAACATGGTTTACAAAAAGTTAAAGGTAGAATATACTGTGGTTCTTGGGTTTATTTTTCAGTGCTTAGTTATCTGTAACGTGGTGTCAGAATTAGTTACATCCATTCTGGATGGACTCAGGCTTCAGGCTGCACTAACTGTTTCCTTCTTACACTGATTGGTGGAGCACCCTCTTTCGAAGGTCATGCCCTTTCATCTACAAGTGCCATTTGTGTGATTGTGCGTGACATAAGAGGGGATTTGGATATGGTTACTCCTGAGAAAGCAAGGGTTTGGTTTATGAAAGCTTTCATTTGAAGAATTCCCCCAAATCCCCAGCCTTACCTCACTTAGATCTGCCAGGGTGAATCCTTGTCAAGCGTTGCTATCTCACACTTAAGGTGTGGCTCTTGATTGTGCACATGGGGTGTCTCGCATGGAAAGGCTTCTGTTGCTCCATAATGATCTCTCCTCTTCTCTGCTTGTTCTTTCCAGTGCTCTGTGAAGAACTGCCGCACAGCCTTCCACGTGACATGTGCTTTTGACCAGGGCTTGGAGATGAAGACCATCTTGGCAGAGAATGATGAAGTCAAGTTCAAGTCCTACTGCCCCAAGCACAGCTCACATAGAAAACCTGAGGAGAGCCTCGCGGAGGGGACTTCGCAGGAGAACGGAGCCCCAGTGTGTTCCCCCCGGGACCCGCTGGAACCCTACGCCAACCTTGAGCAGAATCGGGAGGAGGCCCACCGGGTGAGTGTCCGCAAGCAGAAGCTGCAGCAGCTGGAGGATGAGTTCTACACCTTCGTCAACCTGCTTGATGTGGCCAGGGCCCTGCGGCTGCCCGAAGAAGTAGTGGATTTCCTGTACCAGTACTGGAAGTTGAAGAGGAAGGTCAACTTCAATAAGCCCCTGATCACCCCAAAGAAAGACGAAGAGGACAATCTAGCCAAGCGGGAGCAGGATGTCTTGTTTAGGAGGCTGCAGCTGTTCACGCACCTGCGGCAGGACCTGGAGAGGGTAATGATTGACACTGACACTTTATAGTGACTTAGAGAAGAAGATGCAAAGAGGCGAACACTTGCCCAGAGCAAGAAATGATAGCCAGTCATTACTCTGAGACCCTTGTACACACCGCAGCATGAGGTTGTGTTGGTTGAATATATTTATGGGTTGGTAAACTCATTGTGCACATGTGCAAGACTGCCACAGAGTGGGGAGCTTCTTTGTCATGTTTTTCTTTAAACACTTTCCCATTGACCTTTACTGTTCCGCAAGATCAGATGGGGTGTGTCTTTTTGTCTCCCTTCATTCTAGAGCTGGAGGGAACTGAGCCCCAGGAAAAGGACCAAGGGCTTGACTTAGAATTGTTTACAGACTAATTTTGGAAACCAGAGTGGGGATTTATTGATGGGAGAGGGGACAGACGTAGGGAGGGGGAAGCCTCTTGTTCAACTGGGGAGACACTAGGTGCTGCTGAAGGGCTCGATAAGGAGAGCTAAGCACTGCCACCCACAGGCCACTTTTGCCTTCTTGGCTAATTCACGGGGCCTTCCCAGTGCTGTCATGGAGCAGAGCAGGCTAAGGGTGCCGATGTGGGTGGTGAACTTACATACGCACATCTGTTACGAAGACACTCCTGGCAGTGAGGTGCTAAGTCATCCCTGAGGCTGTGTGTGTATATACAGTGTGTGTGCACTCATGTGTGTATCTGTCCATGGTGTGTCTATGTGCTGATGTAGGGTGGGATTCCTGGTGCACAGGGGCATCAGCTCTGTCTGAGGAGGCCCTAGTTCTGCTCAGTACACTACAGAGACATATATTGTCACACTACTAGATTCTTGAGTGTAGTGGCTGTTGGCTGCCTGGAGCCTCAGCTGCTGGCATGTCCTTTGCTGCTTTGTGCCTCCCCCCTCCGTTACCATTGGAGTCCCTGTCTGGACCTCCCTTTCTGATGCAGGAATAATTAGCAGTGGGCTGTCTTCCCCAGAGTCCCCTGCTCCCTGAAGGTTGTTCCTGACTGAGGCTTGCTAATTGGGGATGTGTCTTAGAGCACCTTCCTCACCAACTCCCCTGACTGCTAGCTACTGATTAAATTCATTACTGTGAAAGAGATGGGATTGAGGTTTTCTGGCCTGAAGCAGCCTGCGCAGAAATGCACCCAAGTGGCCTGAAACAGTTAATGCAACTCCCCCAAGCACCTCGCTTATTAGTGGGGAGTGAATCACCTGCCTGGGAGAGACTCTGACTCAACAGATGATTTGAAATGAGTGTGTAGGCAAAGAGTAGACTGCAGAAGAAAGATCCAGATTTCAGCGACCTGCATGGCCCTCCCTGTTCAAGATGGTGTAGAAGTGAAAGTATTTTTAGATACTCATGAGAAGCCCTTCTAGTACATAAACTACTGCCAGCTCATTGTGATGCCCCTTCCTAAACCAGGTGAAGATTCTGGGCAAAGTGGCAGGTTTCAGCTTAAGGGGAGTCAGGAGTGGGAGCAGGTTGGGAAGTGGTTGTGCTCCCATCCGCCCCCTGGTGGTGAGCGTAAAGAAGACCTCACCTCACCCACATGCCTGTGGGGGTTTTTAAATGATCAGCAAGGGATTCAGAAGGATAAATTGGAATCCTGGTGAGAAGCTACCATCCCAGCCTGACAACTGCTGTAATTGTGGGTGCATGGAGTCAGATAGTCCTTGGGAGGGGAGGATGAGAAGGCTCATGTTTGGACTGTGTTTGTCTCACCATCACCACAAAATAAAAGTGTAGAAAATGCTTGTGGTGTACTAACTCTTTTTTGTACTTAAAGTTATTCAGATTAACATGCATTTATAATTAAATTTGAACATTTTTTTGCAGTCACTGTTGCTTTTTAAGTAGAACAATGCCTGTGATGTATGAGAAACAGGGAATAAATCAGGATTTGTGTGTGTATGCATGTGTGGCATTTTACTTAAGTGCATTTACTTCTTTAAAACCCCTAAGAGATTTTAGGGAATTTAGGATCAGTTTAAAATGGACTGATTGTAATGAACAGTGTGTTTCCCCCAAACTTGTACAAGGCCCGTGATGGTAGAAGCTTTAAAAAGTTGGAATTTTCCCCATGCCCCAGAGAGTTGTACAGTTCTTCGTAATTATAAACAGTGAGAGTGTCTGATGCAGGGCTCATCAGGGCAGGGGTGATGGTAAGGTTGATTTTCTTTCATTAGTGTGTTAGTGTTCTGCTTAACACACACATCAGTTCAGGCAGACACTCAAAAGTCGGGTAATAGATGTGACCATAATCACAGTATATGGTCATTCCTAAACTGACAAATGACTTAGCATTCCTCAGAAATGCAGACAACTCTGAATGATTATGGTAATAGCTCTTTCCTGCAAATACATACCCTGGGGCATTGTAACCCTGGTACTAGTCCTGGATCAGAAAGTTAGATGACAGGAATGAGTTTCAAGAGGATTTGGGAACCCACACCTTTAAGAAGACACAGCTGCTCCTGTGGCAAGTGACCACATCAGTTTCCCAAGGCTGCCACTTCATTCTTTTGTTGGGTTTTCCCCAGGTTTCTTTTTAAAAAGAAGCAGTAAACACGAGCTTGGAAATGAGCACTAGTTCAGATAAAGTTGTGCTCCCTCTGCACACTGACTGGTATGGAAAGAGACCAAGTCCTGGGGCCATCGTCCCTATTGCTGACATAGTCACCTTTCAGAGTCTGATTGAGGCTACAGTTGTCCCCTGAACAGAATGCTCCTTAAGCTGTAGTGTAGCAAGCAGTGTTGAGGATTCCAGAAAACCCATTGGAACCGTTTTTGCATTCATTCCTTAGAGCTCTGGTTCTCAGGGTATAGTGCTTAACCAGCAGCAACATTACCTCAAAATTTCATACACATGCAGTGTTTGGTCAAAGATGGGGTCAGTATTCCATGTCTTGAGGCCTCCACATATTTCTGTTTGAGAACCACTGATTTAGCGAAAAGTGTGACTCTAGAGTGAAAGTACACCCCCACCCCTGTGGGCTGGATATTTGATATGGCCTTGCAGGCAGCTGGAGGAAAATAAGGGCAAGTTTGGTGATTAGGGTGCAGGAGGAAACAGAGGATATGCTTGAAGAAGACGCGCAAGCATTAGTCTAGCTCTGGTCAGAGCTGCAGAGACTGCTTTGTGCATGGTAAGGGAGGCCAGGTTTGGGTGCTCACTGCTTTAGAGTGGTCAGAAATGGATCGGTCTGGCTCATTCTATTTGGGAAGTGTGGTCTTTGCTTTTCGGGTTTATTTAGTTCTCATCAAAGGTCATGGGGGACAGAAGTGGGATTTTTTCACTTAGAAGCCATGGGGAAGTCTTGCCTGGGTGAAGTACTGAAGCCACCAAAATTAAATTTGAATATACAGAGTTCAGGTTCACTGGCTTCCCTATTTTCTATTTTCGTGACTAACTTCAATTAAGAGATATAAATATCTGCTATCCATCTGAATTGAGTATGAGAGCAATCTCTCCTCTCCTAGAATGTCAGAGAATTTGTTTCCATTTCCTATTTCTGAAAGTCAGATTTGTGAAGTGTAAAAGCTGTTCTGAGTTCATTTTTTGTTTTTTAAAGATCTAAGTCTGGCCCCTTGTTTGAGTTTCCACTCCTAGTCTCAGGTGGGACAGTAATTATCAAACATCTGACAGGCTAATAGCCACACCCATCCCCACATCAGTCAGGATTTCTAAAAAGGACACCTGCTCCCTGATGAGGGGGACCCTGCAAAAGGGACTACCTTAACCAGGTGAATTGCACCCACATGATAATAACTCAGACAGGGAGAGGATTTTCTTTTCACTTCTTTAATTAAAACAAGTGTTAGTAATATGAAGTACTGACATAGAAACAAACACAGAAAGACCCTGATAGTGAATCTGTTAAGGGTCAATAAGAGCCTGACTTGGCATCTTCCTATTTTGGACAAGGAGATTACACCATGAAGCAACTATCAAAGCTAGCCAGCCTGTACTGTTGCTCTTAATGTCTCATGTCCTTTTGGAAGTGAGACTGTCTGAAACACAGCTGGCATTGTTAGTGCGGAGAACTGTCTGAAGAGGTGTCCAAATGCAAAGTAGTGTATGGCTTGTAGCTATCCTCATGGCAAGAGAAAAATTTGGTGATCTTTGAACTTGTTCCATGTAGAGTAAGGAAGATGTGTTTGAGGTGTGGGCATGCTATTGATGATAGGAGATAATGGGGAACAACGCATGGTCATGCTCTACTGCTGTCACTGAGATCATTTGAGGTCTTGTTCCCATCTTCCTGAAGAAAGTTTCACCTGTTCCATACGACATTTGTGCTTTCAGGCCTGTGCAGACTAATAGGTTTACCAGTAGAATTCCTCTACCACTAAAGGATCAGTGGGGTTTAATGACTAATGCTTTGGGTTTTGGTTCTGTCCTGGCTTTAAAAGTGGAGGAAGCTGATGACTGAAGGGTCAGTTATGGAGACTGTTGCATGTATGTGCTCCAAAGTGGTTGGATCAGATAATGTGGAGGAACTCAGCCCTTGGATCTTTTCAGTTACAAATGAATCAGGAACTGAGGGCAGATGATCTAGAGCTGGAGATGGTGACCAGCTGCAAATCACTGGCACAGTGGGAAGGAAGTTCTCTTGGAGCACACAGGGCTCTGCCTCCAGCTCCAGGCACTTCAGAATTCAGTGTCTAGTGAACAAGGAGCTGTCTTGGGTTCTTGGTGACCCTTTGGTCCTATAGGGGGTTTGCACAGAGGCTTCTCTGCTGGGTCTTTACCCTGTGCCAGTTCAGCCATCAAAAGATGTTTGCTTGATTCTGTGTAGCAGAGGTGGCTTTTGAGTGCTATAGAGCCATTGATAGAATAGGAAGAAGATGCCAGCAGATGGTAAGCAAGGTCTTTGGCATGTGTACTGGCCTCTGCCTGGATGGGCTGGGTGTGGAGGAAGTGCAGGGCTCTGTGTGGTGCGATAGCCCCCCCCCCCCCCCCCCAGTCTAACTCTTAGTGTTGCCGCTGCCTGCGTCGAGGGGACTAAGTGGAATCCTTGTCTGTCTAAAAGGAAAGTAGAGATTGGGTAAAATGCTTAAAGTACGTTTTGATTTCAAATGTTTGTCAAGGCCCTAGTAGGACCAGTTTCTCTCAAGTAAAGAAAATTAAAAGCACCAAAGTACTGTTGACATAAATTACTTACTTAGAATCTTTATTCTCTACATTCTAGGTTCGGAACCTCACTTACATGGTGACCCGCAGGGAAAAGATTAAACGATCTGTGTGCAAAGTCCAGGAACAGATATTCAATCTTTACACTAAGCTCTTGGAGCAAGAAAGAGTTTCAGGTATGGATTAAGCCCTGGTAGGTCAAAATGTAGGGCAGAGGTTTACAAGCTTTAACACTACCACTAGGAGAAAAGAATTTGTTCTTGTATTTTCCTTTATCTACCCCGTAGAAAAATTTTAAGAAGCACAGACGTTCATATTTGAAAGAAAATCTTTAGGCATTAGAAGAAGCTCGATGGTATAATGGAAAGAGCAATGAATTTGGCCTCCAATAGGAGTTGAGTCCTGTCTTCTCTGTTTGCTGGCCAAACACAATCAAGTCTTCCCTGTCTTTCCCAATTTCTTCATATATAAAATGGGGGTGATATTTCAAGCTACCTCTATTTTTTTTTTTGGTACTGGGGATCTAACTCAGGACCTCATACTTGCAAGGCAGGTGCGGTGCCACTGAGCTAAATCCTTGCCCCTCAGGCTACTTCTTTGAACTGTCATAAGACTCAGATGAAATAGTAACTTATATACATGTTTAACTATATACAATTTTTTAAAGATAAGAGCATGAGTTATTTTTTAATGTATTTATTTTGTGGTCCTACGGATCAAAGTTGGGGCCTCATGCATATGAGGCAAGCATTCTACCACTGAGCTACATTCCCAGCTCCAGAGCTCTTGATAAATTTATCATGGAAATACATACACACATTTATCTATACAATATCAATCTTTTGGATCTACCTGTAATATAATGAAAATATATCTTTTTTTGGTACCGGAGATCGAACTTAGGTCCTTGCAAAAGCTTGTGCAGCAAGTGGCGAAACCACTGAGCTAAATCCCCGGCAATAATGAAAACATATCTTAAGATTGACAGCACATGTTCCATTTCTTAAATAATAATCACAGTGAATTTTTTTTTTTGGTGTGGATGGAATTTTGGCAGTTCCTGACACAGGGTACCAGTATTCATGTGTATATTTAGTGCCTTTATTTTACATTGCTCTGGGCTGGGCAAAGTTTTGTGTTTTTTTTTGTACTGGGGATCCAACTCGAGTCCTTGCGCTTGCACAGCAGGTGGCAAAACCACTGAGCTAAATCCCCGGCCCTGGGCATAATTTTAGAAAAAGGACTAGGGTATATTCTTCCTGTACTCTGGAGAACACATGAGTTCCTTGGAGATCAAATACGAAGTTGGGCCAAGTTGTTTAACCTCACTGGGATTCCTTTGATCTGTAAAAGAGTTTCCATGTAGAATCAACCTCTAACATACTTTTTAGCAAAACAGTTACTACAAGGATTTCAGAGAGACCAATTTGAGTGTGGGCCAGGCAGAGTCATGGAGTCATGGAGTAGGTAGGTCTCAGGCTGGCCTTCAGTGAGTCTTGAGCAGTCTCTACCTCACACTGCCTGAGGTTACAGCAGTGATATTCCTAGTGCTTGGCCTGTACAGTCATTGTTTAGGCATTTTTATTTTTCTGCACTTGTGGCTTTTCTTTTCTCTGTATCTAGATTATTATGCCACATAGAAACAACAAAGAGGTTGTTATAACCTCTTAATGTTGAAATCCAAAATTCTGTTTTATAACTAACTAGATATGTGGCTAGAAGTGACTTGGTCAGCTGAACAAACAGAAAATGCCCAGGGAGTTTATAATGATGTTTTTGAAATGTTACACAGTTTTAGTGACATTAACCTGCTGATACTATTTTAGATATTTTATCCCTAAGATTAAATATTTACCAGATGTGTCAAATGTGTATGATTAGCTGGACCCTGGAGTTCAGTTTAACAATAACCCACAACCTTCGGACCAATTTGGACCCTGGAGTTCATTTGCACAACCTTTAAAACAAAATTTTCCAAGTAAGATGTCTTAGGTAAAAACAGCTCAAATCAGATTCTGTACTCCAAAGTCAGCTGCCACCTCCTCATTCATTACTCCTTGGGCTGTGCTGCCTGGGGTCATGAATGCAAGCTGTTCCTGTAGAGTTGTGCTGCTGGAAGGCTTTCTGTGACTCTTGTTCTGCAATGAGTGATTACCTATAAATACAATCTGTGAGAGCATTTTCATCTGATCTTGGGCACTCATTTTGCATGGGTACTACAGGCAGCTTTTGTGCTTTATGCCTGAAGTTTGGACCTGGGTGAGTGAATGAGATTCCTCAGAAAGTTAAGGAAGTGTTTTGAGTTACAGAACCATAATGTAGATCTGAGGTCCTACTGCTATTCTAGAAAAGGGAAACAAATCCTCTTTTTATTTTGAGATAGTCTACTAACTATGAGCAGGTAAAAGTGACATTATTCTTCCTGTGAGATACACAATGCACTTGAAACCCTATAGGATGGCTTTTTTTATTTCCCAGTTAGAGATTTTTGGTTGTGTTCTTATTCATGTCTAAGGTCAGTCTCCTGACTTGTAAGACAGATAATTCCAAGGAAGCAGAGCAGATGACCATGATTTATATGTGCTGTTTCATAGTTCAGACTCTGGGTGTCTACGGTTCAAACCCTGGGGTGATTCTTGAGCATGGGTCGGGTGATTCTGCTGGGTGGGAAAGTCCTCAGTGGAAACATTGCTTATGGGGCTCTTCAGAGACATGGACTCCATGTCAAGCCAGAGTAGAAATCAGGTTGGAAAAGATTTGTCCTTCTTCACTTTTCCATTTTCCCATGGTATGTGACTCAATCAAAGAAGTATATTCAATGTAGCGTGAAGGTTGATTCTAACGATTGACTGTGAGCAAACAGGCATTTCTAAGCCACAGAGTGTACAAAAAGCCCTCCCCTGTGGCCAGACAGTGCTGTGCTCAGCAGTGCCACCTATGGCTGCTTGCTAACAGTGTCCATGCATCCCATGCTTGGCATTGAACCTTGTTTCCTGGTGGTTGAGACCTTGTGGGAGATACACATACACGTGAGAATTGCTCTTTTGGATGTTTCTGAGGCTTCTGCAGAAATGTAGTCCTTCTGATGAGCTCTAGTGTGTTATCAATTTACCTAATGTTTTTCAAACCAGAGGTTACCATTCATTAGTAGCTAGTGACATGGATTCAGTGGGTCTGACTAACATCAAAAACATCAAAATAGAGTGGAGAATAAGAACTGTTAGCGTGCAGATCAGGTGATGAGGGTTAATATACAAGGGGTGGGTGATGATCATATATGGTGAATGTTTAAATTTTTAAAAAATGGTAGAGTAAAATTCACATTGCTATTATTCCCCCTCAGAATACTCCCCCTTGCTTTAAACAAGCTTATCCCATTGTTCTTGCCACTTTTTGAAGCCGTTCTGGAAGTCTTCTTTTTTGAATGTGTTGACGAAGTATGATGAAAAATACAAGGAGTGCTGCTGTCTGGTGCCATCTAATGGAAAGGTGGGCTCGTAGAAACATCAAAGTGTGCCCTCTTCCACTTTATTCACTGGATCTGCCAGTGTGCGATTTCTGGCTCTTCCCCAAATCGATTCCAGACATCAAAGTGGTCACATCAGTGACTAAAGACACGGATGAAAGAGAACTTCCAGAACTGCTTCAGAAAGTGGCAAGAATGATGGGATAAATTTATTTGAAGAGAGGAGAAGTATTTTGATGGAGATTAATGGCAATGTGCCTTACTGTGAAACAGTTTTTAAAAATTTCAACATTCACTGTATTTTTCAGTCATACCTCTAATTTAATGAACTAAGAGCTTTTACTGGTTATACTGTGAATGTTTTCTTTTTACTGTGATTTGCAACAAAAACATTTAACTTATCCTTAAGTTGGATGACAATTCATTTGAATCCAACAAAGGGATTTTTCATATAATAGTGTTTTTTTGAACACCTGCTTATGTGTTGAGCTATTTTAAACATTTTTCTTCATTCGTTTCACAAATTTATATGTGTTTATCCTCAAAACAACTCTTGAGGGCTTAGATACTTTGGAGAAAGACTCAGAGATACCCCAGTCCTTGCCCTTTGGGGTGCCACTCTTATAAGGGAGGTCAATGTACATGGTACAGTTGCTGCTCTGTGACCAGGTAGGGAGAGAGGAGGCAATCACTGATGAGCTGATGAATTCTGTTTGGATGAAAATCAGATTAGTTATTTTGAAAGTCAGATTAGTTATTTTGTTGGAAGGAAAATGTAGTCCTTGATATTGTTTTATGAAAAATGTGAATTTCAGCTGTTGTAGGAAAAAATGTATCATTGAATGAGTAGATTTTTAAAGCAGGTGGTATCTTTACAAAATCAAAATTCTTTTTTTCTTTTTTCGGTACTTCTTTTTTTGAACTCAAGACCTTGTGCTTGTGAAACAGGCAGCGGAACCACTGAGCTAAATCCCCGGCCCTACAAAATCAAATTTTGACAAACTGGGTTGCTATATGTTCTACTGTTGGTGGGAAGTTTGCACAAATTGGGCAATGCTGAGGGTCTAGAATTTCATTCCTTTGGATTTGCTTCTGTAATTTTTATTTGTGGTTTTATGTTCATAGGTGTGCCTTCTTCTTCCTGCTCTTCCTCTTCACTGGAAAATATGCTTTTGTTTAATAGTCCTTCTGTGGGCCCTGATGCTCCCAAGATAGAGGACTTGAAGTGGCATTCTGCATTCTTCAGGAAACAAATGGGTACTTCCTTGGTTCATTCGCTGAAAAAGCCTCATAAGCGAGATCCATTGCAGAATAGCACTGGGAGCGAGGGCAAGACCCTGCTAAAGCAGCCAGACATGTGTGGCAGAAGGGAGGGGCTGGTGGTTCCAGAGAGCTTTCTGAGTTTTGAGAAGACTTTTGCAGAAGCACGTCTCATATCAGCACAACAGAAAAATGGTGTGGTGATCCCAGACCATGGGAAAAGAAGAGACAATCGTTTTCATTGTGATCTCATTAAAGGAGACTTAAAAGATAAACCTTTTAAACAGAGTCACAAGCCTCTCAGGTCCACAGACGTGTCTCAGAGGCATCTGGACAACACAAGAGCTGCCACCTCCCCTGGAGTGGGGCAGTCAGCACCCGGCGCCAGGAAGGAGATTGTGCCCAAGTGCAATGGCTCCTTAATCAAAGTAAACTATAATCAGACTGCAGTCAAAGTGCCTACAACACCTGCCAGCCCAGTGAAAAACTGGGGAGGATTCCGGATTCCAAAGAAGGGGGAGCGGCAGCAGCAGGGAGAGGTCCATGAGGGGGCCTGCCACCAGCACTCAGACTACCCATATTTGGGCTTAGGCCGAGTTCCAGCCAAGGAAAGGGCAAAAAGCAAATTAAAATCTGACAATGAGAATGACGGGTATGTCCCTGATGCAGAAATGAGTGACTCCGAGAGTGAGGCATCGGAAAAGAAGTGTATACACGCCAGCAGCAGTATCAGCAGGAGGACAGACATCATCAGGAGAAGCATCTTGGCCTCTTGATACTGAGGGGCGCAGGAAGCACCAGGGCTTGTTGGGTGTTCTTGGGGAGAGCTCTGATGTGGGGGACAAGCAGAAACACATTATTCCCGAGATACACAAACACATTTACTTGCAATTCAAATTGAATTTTTTCCAGAATCATTTATAAATCACTGTTATGAGAAGTTTGTGTTATTTGCAACTTGTTGAGGAAACAGAAGAGTAGATTGTAACTGAGACACTGCTAAGATTAGAACCTGAACTAAACACTAAAGCAAGAATGAATTAAGTTTTTAATTTTAATTATTATGAATAATTACATGAATTTAATTGCCCTCTGCATTCTTCCCAAAGCACAAACTCTTGGTTACCTGAATGTACAGAATCAGATATAATTCTGTATAATGAATCAATGCCATTTATAGAAACCCTCATGTACAATTTATAGCCCAAACAGTTTGTTTTCTAGGACTGTGGTAGATCTTGAAATCATTTTGGCCCACAAGGCTGTTTTTGTTGCATTAATAGTATACAGGCAGCAGCTCTGAAGTTTCAGTGACACTAGGGAATTCATGTGTAAATACAGCAGTCAGGGAAGTGGGAATTTTTAAAAAGGTCATTACTGGAAGAGCTGAAAGGACAGGGTAGGGCTGCTGTACCTTGGTGATACAGGTCCTGCAACTAGATGGCTGGGTGTGGGTAGTGGATGTAGGACTGGCAAAGGTGAAGGCGTTAGAAAAGTGTTCTGAGAATGGGCAGTTAGGGTCCAATTTTTCCAGTCCCACTGACCTTCCTTAACCACTGGTTCTTGGGAACCAGTCATTTTGGGATTTCCCTAGCCATTGCTATTACCTGGCCATCGGGCTTCTGACAATACAATGGCTATTCAAGTTCAAGTGATGAACTCCAGACTGATGACACATTCTTCCCAGAGCCAGCCACTAGTGCATATGTTGGTGAATCCGGGTTTCCATCATGAATGGATTCCTTAGGAAAAAAGGAAAAAAAGAAAAAAAATAGATTATATTTTAAAACAATAGAAAGGCAATAAGCTGTGATAAGTTCTTACTATTGACCAAGGTTATACAGGAAAGAGACTAGAGTGTACCCTTGAATAGGTTTTCTGGAGTCGAGTTTTAAACTTAATTTGTAACTTGGATTTTCTAATTGCAAATGGCAATAACTAGTAAGTTATCAGCAATAATAAATTTAGCATTAAATTTGAGTACAATGTTCTGTTTCTGCACTCACTGTAGTGTACATGTATTAAGACAGTGGATAGTGTTAAGGTCCTGTTAATTTTCTTTGGAATTCAATGTAGTTGTGAATCAAACTTAAGAGAAGGAAAGTTTAAATAGAAAAGAGATTCAGAATTTTGGGCAATTGGAAGAAGCCCAACTTCCCCTAAATTACTCTTTGGTTTGTTAATATCAGTATTCATATTTCTGATTTATTTGTACATCTGTTTTCATGTGGCAGGGACATTCTAATACTTAATGAATACTGCTTTGAGTTCTGTAGTTAACTATCAAGTCTTCCAGATGATTGTCAGCAAAAACAAAAGGCTTATTGAATTCCATCTTGCTATGCAAGTTTTATCAGATGATCAAGTAGTAGATCTGATGCATCCCCACTGTATGTATGACATTTCAAACCAAGTCTTAACTTTTTTGAGTACATTTAGTAGCTAATTCAGGGGAGGGGAAAGAATGACCCAGGTTTTTAGACTGACTATTTTTGAGCTATGGGGCTCATTGTGAAAGAATGCTGTCCAGGTCAGCTTGTTGCTACCTATATTAGAAGGTTCTTATGAATCCAGGTTGTACATTCATTCATAGAGTAATTTAGATGTTTTTGCATACGAGCAAAAACCTTTTGCTGGATACAGGAGAAGGTTGGACTCTACAGTTATCTTTTGATTACAGCAACAGCTCTGGGCAAGAGTAGAATTTATAGAGGGATAATTTGTGAAGCCATAGAAAGAAAATCTAAATTAATCTAGTAAGTATATGACCTCTCACCATTTTAAGAGGTATCAGATTCATTTGCACTATGAGGAATGCTAGTTTTGTGCAAAAATAATGCCTTACCTATTTTCTCCCCATGTTTAGGTTGAAAAGCTTTCAAATGTTCCAAGTTAAGCTGAACCAAAAAACAATACAAAACACAACAAAAAAATAAAAATAAAAAATCCCATATAAAAACAAAACACAAAAAAATAAAAGCCCACACTTTTTATTCCTGCTTCAAAATGCAAATGGTATAGAACACGGTTTCTGACAGGATAATGATAGCTTTGTAAGTTAGTTTCATGTCATGCTGGGAACTCTGTATGAGGTGGCCATAAGCAGCAACCAGCCCAACCTACCCACTTGCATTCTATTAGTATGGAACCATTTGCTTTCTTCTTTTTTTTTTTTCATCTTTCCTTGTGCATCCTGACCAAGAAATATCTTTGATTATGATCAGTGTATTATGTCAAAATGTAGGCTAGTTAAAACTTTTGTAAAGTTGCCTGGAATGTCATTTGTTAGGTTATAAACTCAAAATCTAAATGAAGGGTTTTATGTGTTGTGTACAAATCAATTATTTTGAAATGGACAAACTTGTCATTACATTTGTAACCTTGTACAGAGGATTTTCACTATGTGCCTAGCTTGGTGTCCATTCAGCTAAAATTGACAAAAAAAAGGTGCATGAAGAGTTAAAAATCAGAAATTAAACAAAGTATATGTAGAGATGACTATTTTATATTACATGGCCCAATCCTGTATTTATTTCTATCCCCTTTTTGAAAGTATTTATAAAACTAGTTGAGGACAGCTGTATTTTTTTGTTGGAACTATTTAGTAGAATTTGTGCCTTTTTGTCTGTATGTGAATAAATGCTGTACATTTTGCAATACATTTTAAAGTATCTTGAAATCTGCTTTTGCTAAACATTTAAAGGTGTACGTCCCGAATCACTGTCTACTGCTTCCCATTTAGGTCAGGAATGAGAACTTTATGTAGGGCACAAACTAAGGAAGATTATGGAGGAGCACAGATTTACTGGGCTGCTTTCTGGCTCTGTGGAGTTAACAGTTGGATTTCAGTCTTCCTTACCTGGAGTTTTTCCCAGAATACAAGTTGGGATCTGAAAACACCTAATTGTTGAAGCAACACAGACTTCAGGGTCAAAGAACCTGTCTATATTTAAAGGTTCAATTATAGTTTACCACCCGATCATGGCTAAGTTACTTAACCTTATGAGCCTCTGTTTTCCCAACTGTAAAAAAAGAGTAAACTCTTGGTATCTTACTTAGGTTGTTCTGGTGTTTAAAGAAAGTTCAGAGTATTTCACAGAGGCAGTAAGTGGTAGGCTATAATTTTCATCATTTGGAAGAAGTTACATTTAAACATTGTTTTAACTAATGAGCCTTCTGAGGTAAAAATTGTTAATCTTGAATGATGTGAAAGTTGATTTGTAAAATGCTTTAAAAATAATTTTTGAGGCTGAGTCAGGAGGATTGGGAGTTGGAAGCCAGTATGAGCTACAAAACAATACCCTCTGTCTCAACCTCCTCACACCAAGAAAAATTTCAGAGTCCGTTGAATGCTTTTGATCACAGAACATTAAGAGTACAAGGGCAAAGAAGAGAGCTTATCTATATTCCTTAAAAAACACTTGTCCAAGATCCCAGCATTTGGCTGTGGCAAAACCAAGCCTAATTCTAATTTCTAGTTTTCAGTTTTCCCTGCTGGAAAGTCTTTTACATAAGCACTACATGCAGAAATTAGCCTACAGTGAAATGTACCTTTCTGTCTTTATGCTAGGGACAGCATATCTGGTGTGGCTTACATGTTCTCATGTAGATTATGATTAGTTGACAGACACAACAGGGTGAGGTTCCTGCCTAATTTATAATTTTTACAAAAATTTTTGGCGTTTTAAAAAAAACCATGAATTGTACATACAGTTTGCTAAAACCTTATTTCTCCTTTCTTCTTAGTGACTATTTACTTTGTTGCTTGCTCTGAGTCAGACCCCAGAGAGAAATAACTGTTGCTTCCTACAAGGTCTTAAAGTTGAATAACCACAATAGTTCCCCAGGGAAATTAAGTCCCTAGGAGCCAAACGAAGAGCCTGTCATGGATAGTTTTGCAATCTGTGATGGGAAGTCTGGCCCCAGGGACTCATCTTCATGTTTTAACTCAAATCAGAAAATGGTTTCTACCTTTGAAACATTGGCCATCTGCAAGAAACTTCGTCATTAACTTCAGGGCTGAAATCTGCAGTATGATTTCCCTTTACAGCTGAGAACTGCATTAGATAGATGAAGTATGTTCTAGTCCAAGGTAGAAGAGCTTTGACGGCCTGGTCATTGAAGAAGGGATAAAAGCAAATCTAATGTATTATCCCATCCATTTCCTTGACTTCGGCTGCTCTTGATGCTGCCGAATTTGATATCTGCTCCAGGCCTTCCGGAGTGGACTGCTTTTGGACATTACTTCTTGAATTAGAGGTGCTTGAGATTTTGGGACTCACTGTTTTTCTGTTTTAGAGAAGGCCATCCGAGCCTGAGACCTCGGTGTGGTCAAAGTCTATGTATTCCACTTCCTGTTGCCGCGTAAGGTCTTTGCTGCTTTGCTCAGTCCCACCGCACCTGCCTCTTCACTCAGCTCAGCCTTATTTCTTGCCTCTCACCTGGTTTCCTTGACTCAAGTTGTGCCAAAATTAATCCCTCTAATTAGCTGCAACTTTGCCAATATGCTCTCCACAGCGATAACCTCTGAAACAACTGATTCTGTCATTCTTTATAGGCTTTCAGGGGAACACTCACCTCTATAACTGAAGAGGGCTTATCACGTGGTAGACTGGTCTTATTTTAGGTGTATGAATCTGTTTAATCTTCTAGCACATGAGGATGCCACTGTTATCTCCAATTTGGAGGAAACTGAGGCACAGAGAAGTTACAAGATTTGCTCATGGCTGGTTAAGTGGCAGAGTGGGCTGTGAATCCTAGCCAGTGTCTGAGATTGAGCCCCCAGGCCTTCTGCCTCTCAGAATGTAAAAGTAATCCACATAGAGCAGTTCACATGTTTTTGAATATACTGAGGTCTACACATACGAACTTTAGTTCAATGAATTCTATCTAGTGATGCTAATAACTTTGGGTGAGAATATTGTTAATGTACTGAAGAGCATGAATATAACTTGATAGTGAGCAGTATAGTCTGGCTGTAGAGGAGTATAGTCCCTTATTCTAGGGAGACAAGGTAACTTAGTAACATACATTTATGGAACATACATACTCATACTTACAGGTAAAATATATGCCTATATGATTAAAAAATAATACTGCTATCAGGTACTCAATAATTCAATTCTTCCTATATTTAGACACAGTGCTTGGATAGTTACAGAGAATTAAAAGCAGACTTCCAATTAGGACTAATCTTTTCACATTTATTTATTTATCTACTGGTACCAGGGATAGAACTCAGGACCTTGTGCTTGTGAGGCAGGTACAGCGCCACTGAGATAAATCCTTGCCCCTTGTTTTCACATTTTAAATCAAAGCTGTGCAAAACCCTCAAATCAAGCACAAAGTACAATAAATCCAGCTATTTTTACAAATACGTGAGCAATGTAAAATTAAGTAGCAAAGACAAAAACACTGCATACTGTCATTCCTACCTTTTTTTTTTTTTTTTGAGACAGGGTTTTGCTATGAGTTCAGGCTCGCCTCGAACTTGTGGCAATCCTCCTGCCTCAGCTTCCGGAGTGCTGGGATTATAGGCATGCGGCGTCGTGCCTGGCTCGTACTGTTATTACTAGTGTCACCAGCCTGCCCTGATATTCTCACTGTTTGGCTTGCGTATGGCTGAGTTTTAAGTAGTACATTAATAGTTACGGCTTAATTATTTTACCCACTTATCTGGCTGGTGGCTTTAATTTCAAGATTATTACCAATGTAAAACAATTTCTTCATGAAGCAAATGTTTTCCGGTAGTGTTTCTTTCCTGTGTGTAGCAACCTAAAAAAGAGACTTCCTCCTTTTTCTCATCAATTTGGCTTTGTTCCAGCTTCAGTTCCAACTGTTGGAGCTCTGTTTATTTTTATATCAAATGCTTCTGCTCTTTGGTTCAACTAATCCCAATACCTTTCAAACATCATACTTTAAAACACTATGCTTTGTTAAGAAAAGAAATAATACAAATATATTAGCCACTTTACAATTACTATATTTAACACAGATTTTTATTTAGGTCAATATTAGTGAAACTCATCAAAGAAATATGAAAACTTTCAAAAGAAGTGTCTATAATAATTTTCTTTAGATTTATACTTTATACTACTTATATTTAGGTTATGACTACTTCCTTTTCTTGGTTTGAAAAATTCTCAAATGCCATTAGGTATGAATTTTTTTTCTCTCTAGGATGTTTTCCAGGTGAATACGTAACTTGACAACAAAAAGGGCTCTTTGGATTAGGGTCAGAGGGCAAAACAGATGAACATACAAACAAAAACACAAACCTGGTACAAACAACACAAGATTTAAGAGGCTCACAGCTCAGACTAGCTATAAAGCTGGAGAATGAAAAAATGGAAGCAGAATTCTTTCAAATCCTTGTTTCCATTTTCCATCAAGGACATTGATCCTTGAACCAAAAAGGACGGAATAGATGCTAGAAAAGTCACCTAATGTGTGGCAGCATCTACCTGTTTATGTGAGTTCAAGACTCCTGACCCAGATGAGTTTCCATCCTGGGCTCCCCAGAGAACCCAATAAATGTCAGCAAATGGGAGAGGCGGTGAAAGTGTGGATTCTTCAGACAGTAAAGATGCACTGTGGTACAGGAGAAGGAATTGTGGTACTGAATAGGTCTGGTTTGAAACCCATCTGTACCACTTACCAGCTATGTGACCCTGGCTACATCATTTAACTTTTACCATACTTTACAGCTTTGGAAAGGAAATGATAATAGTTATCTGGCAGAGGTGTTGGTTTATAGGGGATGAGCAATGCAAATGCCTACCATGTGACACCTTCTCAGCGATACATATTAATACATGTTTATCATAGATCCAGGGAGATTGTCTAAAGGATTCTTTCGGGTATTGTAGGAATGTGATTATAACTTTCATTCTCTTTTATCCTCTGGAATAGTTTTCATAAAAGGAGATACTGGTCTCAAATTTTTAATCTTCACAGCTGTAAGTAATAATGGTTTTCCTTATACATCAATCACAATACTCTCTGATGCCTTTCTTATTTGAAAAAGGTACTCTGCTGGTCTTGAAAAAATATTAAATGAAAATTTCTACAATGCCTCATCAAACAAACTGAAGTTTTTCATAAACATCTAAAGGACATGCAGTGACTACTAGGATGTTATATGGAGTAACTAATTATTAGCAGTTTTCCTCTTGGACAGGATTACTAGATTAGGTCTGGGGAATATGAGTAGTATGGTGTAAATAAATGTTATGAGGCAGAAGGCTGGGTCTTCCTTATGTTCTTAGGATAGGTTCCAATCCTAACCTATTAGATTATGATAGAGGCTACGTTGAAACAGGTTAAATGACCCTCGCAGATAGGTGCTCATTTGTAACCAAGTAAGGGAATTGGTGGGTGGTAGGAGTTAAGAAACTCTGCACTCAGAGTCCTCTTCATCTGTTCAGTGATTTGCCTGACAGTAAAAGTAGCATGTTTATCAAATCTGCAGATGGGATTCATGTAAATCAGAAATTGTCTGGGGTGCAAGAAGTACAGTAAACAAAGACAGACAGACATGGTCCCTATGCTCGGGACTAACAAGCTAGATGACAGAATTCAGAGCTAAAATGACCCCAGATATATGAAGAGTCCTGTTTCTGGGGCAAAGATTTGGCTTAGTAAAAAAATCCTTGAAAAAGACAAGGATTTTTGTCAACAGTATGCTCAGTATCTGTCAAAAAGTGATTTAACTTTCGAAAAATAACATTTTAAATTTACATTAATGGAGGTATAGAGTTTAGAACAATAATTTTCATGTTTTCTCTCATTTTTTTACTGCATGTTTGTGAGGTTTTATATCTCAAACACTGATAAAAATATTATATATGTACATTTTCATGAATCACTAACTATAGTGATGCTCAGCATACTTTCTTAGATAACATGTCACAATCTCCTTAGTGTGGGGGAAGGCTACAGTCTAAGGCCATATCTATTCCCCAGAGAGCCGAATAAGCTGTCCCTCCACACGGAGGCAAGGATCCCTTCCCCTCTCCCCATCCTGTCAGCATCTAGAACATGGGAATTAATGTTTACTGACTGAGCATAGTTCACTGAGACAGGGTGACTGGTCAAGCAGAAGAACTCAAAACTGAGTCCTCTGAGAAAATGAGGATGTTTACTAAGCACAGGGGCCACACTATTTTCAATAGGCTTAAAACTGCCATTGAAACACAGTTTAGACTTACTTTGTAGCACAGCGTGGAACTAAGGCAGGGAGACACAGCTACAGTTCACTGTAAGGAAGAATCTTCTAATGGTCAAAGTTGTTGGGAACTATGGAAATCAGGATAGAGATTCCTCAAAAAACGAAAAGGAGAAATTTCATTTGGCTCAGCTACACCTCTTCTAGGTAATTTCCTGAAAGAGTTAAAGACATATTACAGTGATACATGCATACCCTTGTTTTCAGTGGCATGATTTGTAATAGCTAAATTATGGAAGTGACCTATATGCCTATCAGAAAATGAATGGATAAAGAAAATGTGACACATGTGATGCGTGCACACACACACACACACACACACACACACGAGCACTATGCAGCCATAAGGAAGAATAAATCTAAGTCATTTATAGGAAAATGGCCGCATCTTGAGACCATAATGTTACATGAAGTAAATCAGAGAAAGTTAAATATTGCATACTTATATGAGAAATGCAAAATATAAATAATTTAAAGAGCAAAATAAAAGAGATGATAGGAAGGAAACAGGGAGAGAGACTTTGTGGAGATAGGAAAGGGATTTATGGAAGGGGTGAGAGGGGAGGGTGGGGAGGAGAAGGGAAAGTAAAAACAGTTAAGATGTGACTGTGTATGCACCATTTCCCCAAGATGAATGTAATGATTATGTTGTAAACATATATAGTGGTACCTAGGTTCATGAACTGAATTCTCTCCACAATTCTGGTTGCAAACTGAACTGGATTTCCCCACAAAGTCAACATTGAACCTAACCACTGAATTTGATTTGGTTCGAACTCGGTTTGCAACCAGAATGGTGAAAAAAATCAAGTTTGTGAACCTGTATCAATAAAAAAAAGCTGTCAGAAAAAGAATTAGGCCATCTCAAGAGGAAGTGAGCTGCCTCTCAGTGAATTTCAACAGCTATCCACCATATCAAAAGTAATTTGGAGGGCTGGGATTTAGCTCAGTGGTTCTGCCGCCTGCCTTGCTAGCACAAGGACCTGAGTTTGATTCCTGGTACCAAAAAAATCCAAACAACAACAATAACAACAACAACATAATAATGTGGGTTGGGGATTTAGCACAGTGGCATTGTGCCTGCTTTGCAAGTGCAAGGTCCTGCGTTCGATCCCCAGTACGGAAAAAAAAAATAATAATTTGCTACTAAAAACAAAATACTTCACTTTAAGAATATGTACTTAATAATAAATAAGAGCAGATTCAAGTTATCTCTGATGTCATTCTCACTTGCTTACATTCCAATATACTTTCCAAGCAGAGCAGAAGAGATAAGAGGCGTCACAGCACGTACACTGGGGTTGTCTGTGGGAACATGGGGCCCTCAGGAATGTTTTGTGGTGAATTCCTGGGCTAGGAGTTGCTAGTGTTGTAAAAAAAAATTACTTTTAAGAGACTTTTCTATCCTATGACTTCTGTTATTGAGACACTACATATTTAGTTTTCTTCTTTATATACATATGAAGAGCATTAATATTATCACAAAAGCCGTATATTTTTATAAGTGGAATGGAGATGGAAAGGGACAGATTTTATACATAAACTCAGAGTGCTACGATCAGCATCCTCTTCTTTGTCTATACATCCCATCCATATGTGTATATATACATTTGTAGGTAAATAAAACAAATTCAATTATTTTTGAGAAACATTTTGGAAAATAGCTCATTATAGATTTACTATTTTGAAAAAAATGATAAAACACATTATAGTTAAAAAACAAATTTATAGTAAAATGTTTTTGACTCTGATTTGTCCAAGAATTGTTCTGGCAAGATGGTGTAGCTATGAAATATTCAATATCGCTGAATAAAGACTTAGTGGTTGCTAATGTTCTCTTATACTTGGGGCAGTTACAGTTCTCACACCACAGGATAAATTAGAAGATTATTGCTGGGTCCAATTTGCATATTTATATACAAAAGAAAGAAGAGGTAATCATATCTCCTTTCTTTCTCAGGGAGATACTATAAAGACACATAAATAAAATGAACTAGCAGCACTGTCTTCAATTTCAGATTTACATAATTCCTTTTCTCTTTCTTACTCATTTCCCGTCTTCTATAGTACAGTTCACAGAATAATACTGCCTTTGATAATGAAATTGAGTGACCAATATGTGAAATGTTAAAAACTTACATTTTTAATTAGAAATTATTAATAAACTTTTGAGAGGAATAAAACTGGTATGGCTTATATCTAGATGTCCCCCAAAGGCACATACACTCATAGGTGTGGCTTTTGGGAGGTGACTGGATCATGGATGTGATACTGGCTTAGTCCACTGGTGGGTTTACAGCTGGGTGTGATGTTGGGAGGTGAAGCCGGGGGGGAGGAGGTGGGTCACTGTGGGCATGGGCCAGGAGGGTACAGTATATATACAACCCGGCCTGCCTGATGGCCTGCTGCTTCCTGCCTGCCATGCCCCTCTGCCATGTTGCACTGCCTTGAAGCCAGCTGACTATGGACTGAATTCTCTACCAATTGTGAGCCAAAAAATAAATCTTTCCTCCTTTAACTTATGGGTGTTGACTGTATCCCAGCAATGAGATAATAAACATCATATTCAGTTCTACAGCTTAATATAAATTAAGTCTGTTCAAATTCATAGAGGTGGTAGGGAAGGCATAGTAGCTGCATATTATGGAGCTTATTTTCCTCTTGGAGAATACCTAGGTATTGAAGAGGGGAGCCAACTGGAAAGGAGGTGATTAATATTAGAATGGAAAAAGGAGTCTTCTTGAACTCATTTAACAAATGAAGTCATTCTGGGAGGTCCTGCCCTTTAAAAACTCAGTTTATGGAGAGACAGTTACTGAATATCCTCCATGTGCCAGGAAACATGTTTGGTAGTAAGGACACATTATGGTGGTGACCAAGAGTTGAAATGATCCTGCTCTCAGGGAGCATGCAGTCTATTGGGTAGGAAAAACTTCAGAGTTAATTATGTATCTTGGCAAGTGCTATGAAGGGAACTAGAGCACACTATCAAGGGCATACCACAAGGCCTCTTCATCTAGTTTGGAGTCTAGGAAAGGCTTCTCTGAGAAAGTGGTGTCTGAAAAAAGATCTGAAGAATGTATGAATGGAAAAGTATATGTGGAGACCTGTTACTGAGAGGAAGGATGATGCACTGCAGAGGTAAAAGAAGGCCATCAGGTCTACAGCACAAGAAATGGACATGGGAAGGAGCTGAAGAGGTACCCAGCACCATCACATAAGGCCCCAAGACAAGCTCCTACATTTCCATGGCTTCGATTCTCAGCTCCACGCCAAAGACTCCTATGATAACCCCAATTTGTTAACACTATTCCCGAACTTTGACTGATGGTTGAATATCTACACATGGGTATTTTCATGTCACTTGGAACTCAAACTCATTATCTTTTATCTGGACAACTGTAACACTTTCCTATTTGGTTATCCAGATATACCTATCTGCTCTAAACACAGAAACCAGGGTGCACAAGCTCAAACCGGATCCATGAAGATCCATATAGCTACAATAGCTCAAAGCCATGCATTCTGAGACTCTCAGATCTGCATTTGATTAGTACTGTTTCAAGCAGTAAATTTAAAAAAAGCTACCAAACTCTTAAATATCAAGTTTTAGAAATACTGGAAACCATGTAAGTTAAAAATGAAGCATGACAATTATACATTAAAATACATGACAGCATCATTTTGGAAAGTGCTTAATTTATTACATTTATAAGTTCATAATAAAATGAATTCTTAGGAACTTTGAAAATGAAGTAGAAGTAACAATTAGATATAAAATTCTCCAAATTTGGAACCTGAAATATTAAATTCTAGATTTTTCTTAAGACCTCTTTCTCATTATTACTTTCATGCAAAGGAAAAAGGGGGAATTGAAAAATAGATTCGTTGATGAAGGTAGCGAGTTCTTCTTGGCTGGTTTTATTTTTCACTGAAGCTCAAATGTAGGATTATATTTTCTTTACTTACAGGAAGCTGTCACTGTTTTGTTATCCAATGACCCTCAAGACAGAATGGAAAATGCTTATGCAAAGTGACACAAGCCGTAACCATTCTCTGCAGGCATCACCCTGTCAGTACACTTCTCATCCAACAGCTTTCTCAACTCTACAGTTCTGTGAGGGAACTATGAATATTTTTAAATATTTTCCAGATTCATCACGGAGGCTGCTTTTCTTCTCTGTACTGTAATCACACTGAGCTGCAATTAAAATAAACAATCAGTAAGTAGTTACTTTTTCTATGGAAAATCTTTAATACAAAGTAACAAAGCATTACAACCTCATTGTTGAAAATAATCTTATTGGAAGTCTTGGAAGAGGGCTTTTTTCTTTGGTATTCACTTCTAGTTAATCTGAAGACTTTGAAGTGTTGGTATTACATTAGAGAAATGCATATAAAATATGATATTCCATAGCTCAGAGTGATACACTCAGAAATTCCAAACACATTCCACAGATGGATGAAAAACATCTAGATAAATGTTAATTAGAAAAGCATCTAAGGCATAAACTAAATGTGAACAAATACAATGCAAGACTGGTAATTTAAAAAGTAATGATAGATCATAATAAGAAAAGTCTAACAGGAAAATAAACTTTAAATATTAATTGTAATTGCAATATATATACATGGTAAAAAAGATCTGACAGTACAAAGAAATACAGCACAAAAGAAGTTTCCTCTCCTTTACTCTCTTTCTTCCATAGTCTTCTCTTCTGACACAACCACTATTTAAGTAATTTCTAGAAAAAAATATATATATACACCTGTATATGTGTGTGAGAAATAATTCCATAATTCTAGATTAGATCTATTTTATTTCTTTTACCATCTGCAAACTAATCCCCTGTATGGATACCCTATAATTTAAGCTGTTTCCTATGTTGAGTATTTGGATGGTTTTTAATCTTTTAAAATCAGAGACAATGCTGCCATTAGCATTTTTATATGGTTGCTTCCTTGCAAAGACTTCCAGGTGCAAGTATGGGTCAAAGGTTCTGTGCACTTAACATTTCTGAGTGATACTGCCAAGCTGTGCTGCAAGGAGACTGCACCAAACACAAACACACCGCTGGGGTATGGGAGTGCCGGCACAGCGCATTATCGAATTTCATGGTGTGATATGGGAAAATGATATGTGATTAAAATTGAAATTTATATTGTTTTATGGAAGAGGAGCATTTTTTTATATGTTTAAAGCCATCTGTCTTTCCTTTTCTTTAAAAGTCCTCTTTATCCATTTGTGTTGTTAGGCTGTAGCATTTTTATTTATGTTTGGATATTAGTTTTTTGCCATATGTGCTAGAAATATTTTCCTGTTTGTCACTGGCTTGCTGACTTTATTTTTATTTCCTTGTGCTGAGGATCAAACCCAGGACTTTGTGGATGCTCGGCAAGTGCTCTGTCACTGAGCTACATTTCCAGCCCTATGACTTTTCTTGATGTAGAAATTTGAAATTTTATGCGGTTACATTTATTACTTTCTTCATAACCTCTAGGTTTTGTGTTCTTACATAAAAGGCTCCACCATACTAATATTAGAAACTGTCCTGCTGTCAAAAGAACACGGTATAACATTCGGCAGTGTGGAGTAACATGTGAAGAATGGACGAAGGATAGCTAGGCAGAGCTAACGGGAGCGGCACATGCAGGGTGCGGCTGCATCAGCACAAGGAGGGCAGATGTGGGCAGCGCTCCGAGGCTCGTGGCATATTAGAGAACATCAGACCCTGTAATGCCTTTTGTTTCATTAAATGTTGTGCACTTAGTCGGGCACCATTTCTAACAGCAATATCTAGTTGTTAGAAGAAAATGAGAAAATCAGGATTCAGAAAAGGCAAAGATAAAGATGAGAAAAACAACACACGCTTTATAAAGTTTACCACTTGGTGTCATTTAAAGTAGAAAAAAAATTCACTTCAGAGAAAAATTTCCTTTTTGTGCATGGGGAGTATACTAAATAATTATCTTCCATTTTCAAATAAAAGCACAATGGAAGGAGAAATGAATAAGAAAAAATATGTTCCAGAAAAAATTTGTGAAGTAGTTACTGACAAAACATTTAAAATAGGCTCTTAAAAGAATGGCAGAAACTTTGCCATTGGAGAGTTTAAATAACAGAAAATCACCACTGAGGATTTAGCTCTATCAAGAGAAAAATTAAATTAGAAGTCACTGGATTACATAAATAAGGTGCCATAGTTTACTCTTTTTACTATATTAACTCCAGGCAATTGGTGTTAAGTAGGCATTTTCTTTATTTTATCCCTTAAAAAAAGATAAATGGGTTAGTTTGGACATGGTGGTGTGCACCTGAATTCCCAGCTACATAGGAGGCTGAGGCAGGAAGACTTCTTGAGCCCAGGAGTTCCAGATCAGCCCAAGAACACAGTGAAACCATGTCAGAAAGTAAATGTGAATTGTACGGATCATGATAGAGGAATTTAAGTTCTCAAATATCCATCTAAGTGTATGTTTACCACTATATTAAAGGATTTACATGTATTAGTTCTTTTTATCCTTTACTAACTACATGAGGGAAGTGTTAGCTTACATCAAACATGAGGAAACTGAGGCTTAGAGAAGTTGAAATTGCTCAAAGTCACATGGCTACTTAGTGCCACTAGGCCATGCCAACAATAGCTAAGAAAAATACTCCTTTTCATGCACACAGTACATTTATAACCAACTGGCAATTAATACTATGGTAACTTAGTTTGCTTTTTTTCCCTACTGTTCCACTCATCCCTCCATTTCACTTGTCTGTTTATAGCTTATATTTTTAACCACTGAACTGGTCTCATTTTTTCCTAATAGGCAGAACTACTGCCCCTACTTTCGAACAAATGGCCCATTTCATTTATATGATGTGTACTATGAGAAATTATTCTTCAGTATTTCATTGATACTTTAAATTTCTATTTTTCATTGGACAACTTTTATGTTGTATTTGAGATTCAGTTGGTCTCAAAAAATGTGCATTAATGTAAGTGAAATAATTTCTCCATTTAAAGCTAAAATAACAAAGGTAGTGAAATTGAAATATATTCATAGTAATGCTATGTGCTTTCTAATTTGCCAGTAAATATCTGCTTAGTTTTAAATAGAACCAATGTGCTGTTGTATAACAGAACTTTTTATAATAATAAAATAAATGTTCTATGTCTATACTGTCCAATATGCCTGCTATGACTACATATTGCTACTGCTCATTTAAGATCTGGCTAGAGTGACTAGGGATCTCAATTGTTTATTTTATTAAGTTTTAATTAATTTGAATGTAAATAACTATGGTCAACAGCAATGATGTTGGACAATGTAGGCAGGAAGTAGGCATCGAGTGGAGGATACTGATGTTGATTTTTGTTTCTAAAGTTTTTTAATCACAAGTATTACAGGAACTAATTTTAAATAGGGTAATCAAGCAAAAATAAAAGCACTAGTTCTGTGGCAATTTCTGAGGACCTCTGCTTATCTTTGATGCACTCAGGCTATGTATTATCTCAGGATAATGAGGATGTGCCTCACCTGATGGGAAGCTGAAGCAGCTCTCTCTTCTGCCTGACTGAGACGCCTTTGAAGTCTGTTGGCTTTTTCTTGATGCTCTAGAATTAACTTTTCATTCTATTAAAGAGAAATATAAAACAAACAAGTCAGAAATCTGTATGTGAAGTGGAGATGTTTTGTGGAATAATCAATAAACACGTGGACACCATTTTACTATTTATAAAATTAAAACATAATATTTCCAAATGTACATTTTTCAAGTTATAAGGTTCAAAGTACAAAGTTCGTTTTGTATTCTTTCTAAATTGCCCTGCTTACCCCCCATATTTCAAATAAAAGTGCACTGGGCTGGATGTGTGGCTCACTGGTACAGCACTTGCCTAGAATGTGCAAGGTCATGGGTTCCATCCCTTGCACTGTAGAAAACACAAAACAAGCAAAGAAGATGAATTAACAAATCCAAAAGCAAAATGAATCAGAAGAGCAAGACTTTCAATTTTTAATTTGTTAGCGCTGAGATGCTAGATCACTGCTTTAGAATCACCGGGAAAATTGTAAAAACATAGACCATTGGGCCTTACAGCAATAGCTTAAGTAGTAGGGTTGATGAACCCTACTTGTTTCTTCAAGATATGTGCATATTGCAGACGCTACTAGGATCAACCGAATTATTAGGCATTGCTATGGGTTTATGGGTTGAATTGTGTCTCCAAATGATGCCAAAGTTGTCACTTCAGTACCTATGTGACTTTTTTTTTTTTTTTTTT
>NW_004624777.1:9752755-9773637 GCF_000247695.1 Heterocephalus glaber
GGTAGGGGAAAGGAAAGAAAGGAATGGAATTAATATGAGAAAATGAAAAAATGGAAACAAAGTCTTTGTAAATAGGAGGGATGGAGGGGTTGATGGGAGAGCAGGGGAATGGGGAAAAAATTAGATGCAAGAGAGATTATGTAAAGGTGGAAATTTCCAGTGATGAATGTCATTATACTGTACACCTAAAAATGTACCAATAAAATAAAAACAATGATAAACTGGCTATAGTTAGTTGTAAGGCATCAATCTGAATATATTTTAATATAGTCCAGTAGCAAAAGTATTTTCTATGTGTCTTTCTTGATCAATTAAAACAAAGTAAGAGGAATGGGTTAAATAGGATAATCGTAGAAACTCATAGGAAAAAAGATCCTAATGATTCTCAAAATATTATACAAGCTACACTAGTATATATTAGTAGAATTCAAATAAGATCACTACCCTTTTTTAATGTACAGATCATCAACCACTGGCTTTCAAAGCTTTTATACATATTATATTATGTGTGGACTTTTGGGGTTATGGACAATTTCTATGTGGTTACTTCCAAGTGGAGGATTAATTTGGACTTGTTGCAGATAAAATTCTCTAATGTATCACGCTGCAGCCGGAAGTACTTCCCCGGGGAATCATGACCTTACCTCGGCTGCCTTTTCATTTGCTATTTCTAGCTGAGAGAGTAGCTCCTGGGTATGACGTTTTTGTCGACTCAGCTCACTCCTATTAATTGAGAGAAAGAGAGATTAATATTATTGTTCAAAATCTAAAATCTTTATCAGTGATATACATGTCCATTAGTGATATACATGTTTATTAGTGATATACAGGTTCAATGTTTATTAGTGATATTTTTTGAACAAAAATATCTTGATGTGCAACATAAAATCACTTAACAGCTGGCATCTTAAAAACATTTCTTTATAAAATGTACATATATTCTAGAAGCTACCTGCAAAACAATGTATATATATACTTAGTACTGTTGTACTCTACATTTAAAAATAGTTAAGATGACAAATTTTAAGTGACGTGTGTTTTGTTTAAGTTAAAAAATTATCACAATTAAAAAAATCATAACTTATCACATGATAAGTTTTGCTATAAATATTACCACTTATTTATTTAAGAAGTTTTCTTTATTAGTACATGTGTGCAGTATATAATGATTACATTCATTGTGAGTTTTTACCACAATTTTATTTTATTTTACTTTTTTGGTACCAGGGATCAAACTCGGGTCCTTGTGCTTGCGAGGCAAGCGGCGGAACCACTGAGCTAAATCCCCAGCCCAGAAGTCAGAAGTGGTTACCACAATTTTAAAAAAGCAAAATAAAAATATTTTAAAACTGCAAAAGTGCCTTCAATTTTATTATCTTGTGATACTACTATATTAAATAGATATAGTATTATTATAACATTTCATAAGGTCCTAGCTGGGTAAAGCAGCATACATCTATAATCCCAGCACTCTGGGAGGCTGAGGCAGGAGGATTGCTAAATTTGAACCCAGCCTGGAAAACTTAGCAACTTTGTGAGACCCTATCTCAAAATAAAAAAATTAACAAAAGAAGTGGGGATGTGGCTCAGAGCAAAGGTCTTGGGTTTAATCTTTAGTACTGGAAAAAAACCCCCCTATAACCTCCTATGTTCTTTGCTACAGTATGCTTTTTTTCTTTTCTTTTTTTTTTTTTTGGCAGCGGGTATCAAACTCGGGACCTTGCACTTGCCAGGCAGGCACTGCACCGCTGAGCTACATCCTCCACCCTACATTATGCATTTTTAAGATTCATATAAGATGCTTCATAGGGGAGTTCAACTCTTGGAAATTTAAGGTAACATTACTCCAACATCACTTTGGTGTAGTATATTCAGGACCAGTATTTATGATTTGGTGATATATGTACTGTATTTTTACTCATTCATATCTTGTGTGCTTCATTAGCTGAAATTATGTGATATACAGAACTGTCATGGTCTTTATCATCATCATTTGTTACTGTTTAACATATGTAGATTGCTTTCAGCCAAAAGTCACTTCAAGAGTCCAAGGTTAAGAATAGATATCATGAAGTCTTAAAAAGAACTTAATCAGAAAAAAATGATCAAATCAATTTCTCAGCATTAAAATACTAAATTCAGTACTGACTTTTGTCCTTTGACTTTACTTGTACTGCTTAGATCAATCAACAAATTAACACTTCCAAAATCACTTCCCTGTTTTTCAAATAAGCCACACAAGCAACTTAGAAACTTAATAAATTTTAAGTGTCCTGTATTTGGGGGAACAGTTGTTAAAACTAGTAAGCTCTCTGTTATAAATATATAGGTCAGAGCAAAAAGTCATGTTGTCCACTCATCGACTGCACTGATATTTACTGGACATTACTTGTGGGCCAGGTGCAAGGTGTGTGGTGATAAAGGCAGCTGCTGCCACAACAGGACTCACACACTGGGGAAGAGGCTGCTGACTCTCACCCCACAGCTTCACTGATGCAATTTCATCGACTATGAAAAGTTTGAGTGTCTACCATGAATCACATGACAGAAAAATGTTTTATCTTGGTGATGAAAACAAAGTAGAATAAACTGTTGTGCCTTAATGTATCTGATGCAGCTTAAAATTCCTGTCCCACAACATAAGGAAAGCAACTATAACAGAGAAAAATTAAAATGACTGATGTGGCCAGTCTTCTAAGCCAAATGTAATTAAAGGTAGAAGTTATGCTTCTTAGTGCTGCTGAAAAATAACCTGTGAGTATAAGTGAGATGAAACAATGATCACATTTTATAAGGATAGCTAACATCATTTACATAAATCCCGAAAACATCTACTGCAGAATTTGATGCCTAAACAAATTACTCAATGCTCAAGACAATTATCTCAATGATGGATAGTAATAATTTTTCATATATTTAAGACTACACAGATACAAATTACATTAAATGAAATACACTTGATTTATGTCTTTATGCTTATCTCTCTGTATGTCAAGCTTTGTCATGCCCATTACATGGTGAGGAACATTGCAATTCTTGTTTGTGTGTTTATAATCTAGTATTCAAATAAGCTTAGCAAATAAGAGTGAAGAAGCTGATGACAGTGATAATACCAAATGCTTTCCCAGTACTTCCTATGTGCCAGGGAGTGATCTATGTGCATTCATAATTCAATTGATTTAGTTTTCAAAACAATTCTGAGAAAATTAAAACAGAAATTTAAAAATAAAGGAACTGCCTAAGGTCACAAAGCTTGTCAGTTGTCAGGATTAAAACCTTAGTCCTCTGGTTTTCAAGCCTATGCTTTTAATAGCCTTTCTTGGGGGGTGGGGAGGGTTGGTGACATTGAACCCTGGCCACACAGTCTAAGCATGTGATCTACCACTGAGCTACATGCTCCTACCCACTGCTCTGTACTGCAACATGGCAAGCAACTGCTTTTGTTAAATAACTGAGAGAGAGAGAGAGAGAGAGAGAGAGAGAGAGAGAGAGAGGATGAATTCAGCATTCTAGAAATATAAATATTTATACTTGGAAACCTAACAAGTTAAATCTTTTTTTCTTTTTTGGTACCGGGATTGAACTTGGGACCTTGTGCTTGCAAAGCAAATGGCAGAACCACTGAGCTAAATCCCCAGCCCTAACAAGTTAAATCTTCACTCTGACTTCTTTCTTAAAAGTCTATAGTCTTATATTCAAACTTAACATGCCCAATATCAAACTTTTCACATTGTTATGCAAACCTATAATTCATCTTGTAACTCCATTTTTATACTGATGTCTGTGACATCTCAATTTTCAAGGTTAAAAACTTTAAAGTTAACTATCTTATGTTCTTAAATGCAATATCTTGTCTGCCTTTAGTCTTCCTTAAAATGTTTCTTGCACCCATTTTTCATTCCTACTTAGTGCTACTGAGATAGGAGAGAAGGGCTCATTCTGTAACAGGCACTTTTTCTTCTTCTTCCCCAGCTGCCTTATGTGTGTCCCTGTAGGCAGCCCAGCTGGCTGGGCCAGGACACACTGCTTTGGTTGTAGCCGGCTTTGGACATGGACCTATTCCAGATGACTATGCTGTACAGCCTCTCTGGATGATCCTGCCCCTCTGCAGCCTTCTTCGTCAGGTCTGCAAAGCACCACTCCCACCATGACCAAACAAAAATTCTGACACTGCACATGTGTGAGCCTGACTTTCTTCCTTTCTAAAAGCAACCTCCCCATACCCTTAGCAGGTTATGGATTGTTCGTCTGTATGCTACTACCTAAATCCTTTTTTTTTTTGGAGATAGGGTATCTCTGTGTAGTTCAGGCTGGTCCTGAACTCACTATGTAGCCCAGGCTGACTTCAAACTCACAGCAATCCTTCTGCCTCAGCTTCCTGAGTGCTGGGATTACAGGCGTGCACCACCATGCCCAGCTACTACCCAAACCCTAATGAAACCTCTTCCAGGTGGCATATTTTTGTGTATTCATGATCTATATCTTGAGTAGAACATGCCACAACTGGTATACTAAGAGCGGGTAACACCAAAGGCTGCTGGCCAGAAAATGACCAGTAGCTGGGGCTAACACAAAAGGCTGCTTGTGCCAGAAGCAGCCGGCAGCTGGAGCTGGTGACACCAAAGGTCACTGGCAGCCAGGGAATGATGAAGAGCAAGAGAAATTGCCAGGATCCCTCATTTCCAGGGGCTTCCAGTTGGTAGCTGCTGGCTCCAGGGTGAGGAGGGATGCTAACCCTGAGAGCTGATAGTGGCTGATGTTCAAACCTCGGGGCTGTTAACGCTGAAATAGTTACATCTTGCCTACTTGTGATTCCAATATGAACTGAACAAGGACCTTCAGCCAATTGGGAGCATTTCTAAAAGCCTGTAAGAGGACCCTCCTCTTTAGAGGGCCCTGAAGAAGGTGGACAATAGTGATGGTCATTAGCAATGGGGAAGTAGCTCAAGAATCAGCCCAGCCAGGCATGGTGACACTCACCTGTAATCCCAGCACCGTGGAAGGCTGAGGAAGGAGGATTTCAAGTTTGAGCTCAGCCTGAGCAACTTAGTGACTTCACTAAGAGAGGCTACTGCAAAATTATAGAAAAAGAGAAAAAGGACTAGGGGTATACCTTAGTGTGAAGCCCCTGGATTCAATTTCTAATACTTGGAAAAAAAAAAGTCAGCCCATGTCTGATTTCCATCATACACATGGCTGAGGATCTGTAACAATTCATGTTCTTAGAACTTGCATTTTAGATTTGTTGCAATTACCAACTGGTTCACTCTATTGGGGTTCATGGAATTGTAGTCTTAGTTGTCTCTTTCTAGAATATCCTTCAGAATATTTTGGAGTGCTTGTTTGGTGGTCAAGAATTTCTTCAGACATTCTTTATCATGGAAGTATCTTATTTCTTCATCAATTTTGAATGAATTCACCAGGCAAGGCAAGCAATTAACTATGAGAAAAGAAAGGGAACCAACAATAGGAAAATAATATGACAAGAATAAGTCAACAGATATCAGCTATAGTCATCAATGTAAATGGTCTCAACTCACCAATCAAAAGAAATAGATTGGCAGAATGGATCAAGAAACAAGATCCAACAATATGGTGCATACAAGAAACACATTTAACTTAAAGAGAAATTCACAGACTGAAAGTCAAAGTATGGGAAACAATACTCCATGTGACAGGAACCTGAAAAAAGTAGGAGTAGCTATCTTATTTGCAGATAAAGTGGATTTCAAGCCAAGACTGATCAAGAGAGACAAAAAAGGTCACTGTATCCTTGTTAAGTGAATAATCCAAGAGAAAGTGATAACAATCATAAATATATATGCACCAAATTCCAGCACACTCAACTATATAAAACAAGTACTAACAGATATGAAAATCAAAGAAGCACTAATACATTGTAATGGGAGAATCTCAATACCCTACTGTCACAAATAGATCAACTAGACAAAAAAATATCAGAGCTGATCCAAATCTTTGAATAAATGGTCTTAGTAGATATCTACAGTGTTGCACCCCACAACATCAGAATACACATTCTTCTCAGCTGCACACAGGACTTCCTCCAAAACAGATCACATATTAGCTTAGAGAACATGGTTAAGTAAATGCAAAGGAACTGAAATTATCCCATGCATATTATCAGATCATAGTGCAATGACACTGGAAATCAATGGGAAAAGAAACCAAAAAAACTGCATAAACACATAGAAATTAAATAACAACCTCCTGAACAACCAATAGGTTACAGATGAAATTAAAAAAGAAATTAGACAGTTTCTACAATTAAACAATAATGCCAATATAACATATAGGAGCTTATGTGATGCAATGAAAACTGTCCTATGAGGGAAATTTATAGTGGTGAACTTCCACATCAGAAAAACCGCAGGCTCAAATAAGTAACCTAATGTTGAACCTCAAGCTTCTAGAAAAAGAAGAGCAAGTTAAACCCAAAGCACATATGAGGGAGGGAATTATAAAGATCAGAGCAGAAATTAATCCAATTGAGACTAAGAAAACAATACAAAGAATCAAATGGATCAAAGAGTTGCTTTTTGAAAGATTAAATAAAATAGACAAACCCTTAGCCAACCTTATCAACAAAAAGGAAAGAGAAGACCCAAATTCATGTAATTAGGAATGAAAAGAGTGAAATCACAACAGATCCTGAAAAAATCCAGAAGATCAACAATACCTACTTAGAGAATTTGTACTCTAATAAGATGGAAAACTCAGAAGAAATGGACAGATTCCTAGATTCATATGAATTACAAAGCTGAATCAAGAAGATATAAAAATTCTAAACAACCCAATATCAGTCATGAAATTGAAGATATAATTAAAAACCTACCAACAAAGAAAAACCCAGGGCCGGGGATTTAGCTCAGTGGTTTCGCAGCCTGCTGCATAAGCACAAGGACCCGAGTTCGATCCCCAGTACCAAAAAAAAAAAAGAAAAAAAAAGAAAAGCCCAGGTCCTGAAAGATTCACAGTTGAATTCTGCAAGAAATTTAGAGAAGGTCTAATGCTACTACTCCTCAAACTCCTTAATGAAATTGAAAGGGAAGCAATATTCCCAAATTCATTCCTGGAAGCAAGCATTACCCTGATATCAAAACCAGAGAAGGATCAAACAAAAAAAGAGAACTACAGGCCAATCTCCCTAATGAACATAGATGCAAAAATCCTCAATAAGATTCTGGCAAAAGAATGCAACAAATCATTAAGAAGGTTATATACCATCATCCACTAGGATTCATCCCAGGAATGTAGGGATGGTTCACCACATGCAAATCACTAATTATAATACACCATATTAACATAGCCAAGACAAAAACCACATGATCAGCTCAATAGATGCAGAAGACAAAGCATACGACAAAGTCCAACACCCATTCATGATAAAAACACTACAGAAAATTCAAATACAATATCTTTATCTCCATTTGATGAAAGGCATCTATCTATGACAAACCAACAGCCAAAAACATACTAAATGGACAAAAACTGAAAGCTTTCACTCTAAAATCAGAAACAAGACAAGGACGTCCACTATCACCACTCCTATTCAATATAGTTCTAGAAACATTAGCCAGGGCATTTAGACAAGATAAAGAAATAAAAGGAATAAGGAGAGAAAAGGAAAAGTTAAATTATAAATTATTTGTGGATGATATGATAACCTACTAGAAGACCCCCAAAACTCTTCCAAAAGACTCCTAGATTTAATAATCAAATTCAGCAGCACAGCAGGATATAAAGTCGACACTCAAAAATCAATTGTACACAAATAACAAACTCACTGAGAGAGAAATTAGGGAAACCACACCTTTCACAATAGCATCAAGAAAAAACGAAATACTTAGGAATCAATCTAATGAAAGAAGTAACACACCTTTACACTGAAAACTACAGTGCTCTGAAAAAGGATACTGAAGAGGATATCAGAAAATGGAAAGATATCCCTTGTTCTTGGGTAGGAAGAACCAATATAATGAAAATGGCCATACTTCTGAAACTGTTATACAGATTTAATGCAGTCCCAAAATACCAATAGCATACCTCACAGAACTAGAGAAAATAAATAATAGAGAAAATAATAATAAAATTCATTTGGAACCAGAAGAGACCTAGAATAGCAAAAGCAATTCTGGGCAACAAAAGCAAGGAAGGGAGCATCACAATCCCTGACTTGAAATTATACTACAGAGCTACTGTGATAAAAATAGCATGGTACTGGCAAAAAAAAAAAAAAAAGACCCAAGGATCAATGGAACAGATTAGATGATGCATAAACAACTCCAAACATACTCAGCCACCTTATCTTTGACAAAGTGGCCAAACACCTTCATTGCAAGAAAGATAGCCTCTTTAATAAATGAGGCTGGAAAAACTAGTTTTCCACCTGCCAAAGATTAAATCTAGACCCTTATCTCTCAGCATGTACTAAACTAAAATCGAAATGGATCAAAGATCTATCTAAATATTAAAACAGAAACACTAATCCTGGTGGAGATACAATAGGTAAGACTCTTGAAGACAGGTGTAGACAAAGACTTCATGAAAAAAATAAACCCTGGTTGCACAGGAAATATCACAAAGAATCAACAACTGAGGTCTCATCGTATTAAAAAGCTTTTGCATGGCAAAAGAAATCACCAACAGAGTGAAGAGACAACCCACAGAATGGAAAAAATTTTTATCAGCTATTTCTCAAAGGGCTAATATCTAGGATATATAAAGAATTCAAAAAACTCAGACTCACCCCGGGGATTTAGCTCAGTGGTGTTGCTGCCTGCCTCGAAAGTGCAAGGTCCCGAGTTTGATTTCCGGTACCAAAAAAAAAACAAAAACAACAGAACCGCCCCCCCCCCCAATTTAAAGACCCAATCCAAAAATGGGCATTTGAAATGAATACACACTTCTCAGACTAAGAAGTATAAACAGCAAATAATCATATGAAAAAATTTCAAAATCATTGGTCATAGAAGAAATTAGAATTAAAACAACACTGAGATTTCATCTCACTCCAGAAAGAATGGCTATTGTCAAGAAATCAATGCATAACAAATATTGGCAGGGCTGTGGGGAGAAAGGAACCCTTCTCCACTGTTGCTGGGAGTGCAGACTGGTGCAACCACTGTGGAAATCAGTACGGAGAAATCTCAAAAAGCTAGGATTAGAAGTTCCATTTGACTCAGCTGTGCCCCTTCTTGGTATATTCCCAAAATAAAAACACCATACCACAGTGATATACGCACACCCATGTTTATAGCAGCACAATTTGTAATAGCTAAATCCTGGAAACAGCCCAAATGCCTATCAAAGGATGAATGGATAAAGAAGATTTTTTTTTTTTTGAAGATGTGGTTTTTATATACAATGGATTACTACTCTGCCGTAAAGAAAGATAAACTTGAGGCATTTCTAGGTAAATGGATGCACCTTGAGACTATAATTTTAAATGAAATAAATCAAATACGTATGTTTAAATATTACACTGCTTCTCTTGTGTGAGATACTGAAAGGGTAAATAAGGACCAAAATGTATAATAGATATTGGTAAACAGAACGAAAATGTTCAAATGGGAAGGGGTGGGAGGGAAAGAAGGGAAAAGAAAAAAAGAGAACAGAAGGAAGAAAACGACATAGCTTCTGTAAACTAGGAGGGGAAGAAGGGTTGAAGTGAGGGGAGGAGAATGGGGGAAAATAGCAGAATCAAGATATATTACGTGCAGGTACAAATTCACTATGATGAATGTGACCATTATGTTGCATATCAAACATGCAACAATAGTTAATTTTAAAAAGAAAAACATTTCAAAGATCATTTTTATTTATTTAGGTTTATGACTATTCTACTTTTTTCTACAAAGAACTTGAAGTGGTTAGTTTTCACTTAGGTATTTCTTTCAATCTTATGGTTGTCATCTGAATGAAATTTTAGAAAGTATTAAAGGCTGAAGAGAAAATCAATGTCACTAACTCTGCTCCCCGAGAGTACTTGTCAGTACTTGGTGACTGCTCATTTTTCTGTCAGGATATTTCACTGCAGAGATAAAGAAAAGACCCCAGAGGATGAGCTGACTCTGTATTATCTAGATGAAATTTTCTCTTCATTAGAGAACATAATTGAGAGTTCCCTGAATATTAGTGATTGGGAATAAATATTAAATAAGATTTCCAGAAAGTTTTATAGGGGTATTACAGTTGAAACACTTGCCAAGTAAAGCTACATAATCTCTTGTCTGGAAACCTTTGAAAACAGAAATATTCTTACCCATCAGGAATGATTTAATAGTAGCCTGCTAGAAGGTACAAAGATAAATGACATTTTCAGTTGCTACATGACATTACTGAGTATTTTACACTAACGAAATGAAACTGTATGTAATTTCCCTGTGATTTCTGGCATAGCATATTATGTAAGGTTTAAGGTAAATTATTATCTTCTGCTAATTTAAAAGCACATGCAGAGAAGAATGAGGAATTCCTTAGAATATCACTAGCAACTGGCTACACAATGTCCCGGATATTTTTAGTTCACTTATACTGTTCGTGTTTACATGACAGAAAATTCTTGTCAGGTCTATAGAATATAATTTAGAAAAAAAATAGTTGCAAAAAAATAATTTCTGTAAAAAATTTTACTAAATTTATAGGTGAAATAATTTATCTATTAAGAAAACATTAAATTCTTTGTTAAACAAAATGCTTTAATCAATATTGATATGCCATCAAATTGGCCACTTATGGGTTGTCAGGATTACTCAATGAACAACAGAAAGTGTCCCCACTGTTTTGACTATTTGCGGTTCTGGTTCTCTTTCTTTTCTTAGTGGGTGGGTGAGGGTGTAAGTCCAAGGTCCTAATCTGTGCCCCACAGACAGACTTCACAGATATTCACAAATACCTTGAAATTACACTAAAGATGTTATGTGTTTTTTTACTTTTTCTGGCAAGAGGGTCATACATTTCATGAGATTTTTAAAGGAATTTTGAGGCCTAAGTAAAGACAATTTTGCCTGAGTTTACTGTCTGGAATTTATGTACTTTTTATCTTTTTAAACTATGGATACACTGGTTGTTTCAATGTTCAATTTCTTACACACAGCATATTCATAGCAATATATTCTATAATTATTTCTACTTTTGCTTTCTTTAATGTGGTGCAAGAATTTAAAAGCCACTTGCTAAACTACCTAGTACAAAATTATTTTAGATTTTTTTGGCATTCTTTCTGTTCTATTAGTGTCGGCTTCCTTCTACCTAATTCAGTGGCAAATCTTGTAAGGTTTTCAACCTCGTTTAAAAAAACAGTAATTTTCTCTTTTTGTATTCATGTATTACTGATGTATTTAAAGTTTAAATTATGTATTTCCAAAACAAGTAAAACCAGTGTAAAGTGGTTTGGGAACAAAAACCCTGACACTTGTTAAGCAACTGAGAAACAATAACATGAGAGTGCAGTTAATTAGGTAAGGATCACCAAAACTCCTTGGGCAATGGTAAGCTTGCTTTGCACAGAAATTTAGTTCACTGATTAATGTCCTGAGATGACTAAGTGGATGGCAGCCAAAATTAACCCTTTTCTATTGCACCTTATCTTTATGTTAAGGCTGCAAAGTAGTTATTATTTCATATTGTAAGTAAAGGAACTGGAATTTACTTTATACTGTAAGTAAAGGAACTTTATATTATAAGTAAAGGAAAGTAAAGAATTTATTTAATGTTCCTAAGGCTATTTAGTGACTCATGGAAAAATGGAGCTCCTATACTTTAAATCAAAATGTTTTCTCATTGAAATCATATTGCTTTTCATTTTAAGTCCATCAGTTAAAAGAGTTGTTGTTTAGTCATACCTGCGACATATAATTCTGACACCAAATAGGGAAAATAATGATATTTTGAACAATAAAATTTAATCCTAGAATGTGACAAATGGTGACTGTAAAAATTGCGATCTCAAATTTTTGTATGGCTACAAAAGGCCTGACTACTAAAAAAGGAAATTCAGGGGCTGGGGATTTAGCTCAGTGGTTCTGCCGCCTGGCTTGCAAGCACAAGGACCTGAGTTCGATCCCCGGTACCAAAAAAAAAAAAAGGAAATTCACTGCAAGGTTCCAAATCTTTTCTCATTCAGTTAACCAAAAATATCGCAAGTTAAAGGAGGCAGGTCAGCTTTAGATGCATTGCAGAGCTTTAGGGTATAGTCTCAGGTTTATTCTTTCCCTTTCGTGCTTCTCCCCTAAGCAAGCTTAACTACTCAAGGCCTGAATACAACCTTATAAATTTATATATTGAGCCGGGTCTCATTCTGAGCTCTTTACTTGTATATTCCATGGCCTACTTGACATGTCTACCAGCAACATGAATATGCATCCAAATATAACCTGTCCCAGAAGGAAACTACTTCTTGTGGTTTCCTCCATCCTAGCAAACAGCATCTACCCAGGTGCTCAAATCCCAGGCCTGGTTATCACCTCTGATTTCTCTCTTTTCCTCATCCCTTTTACCTGATTTACTGCCAAGTCCTGTCCTACCTCCCTCATTTATTTCAAACTCTCCATTTCTGTCTCTGCTTTGAAAGCACCCTCCTCCCAACCACTACCATCTGCTACCGGAACACGGTAATACTCTAAAATCTGGTCATTCTGACTCCTGTTCTGCCTTCTCTCTAGTCTATTTTACACAGTATTAGCTAAGAGGGACTTTTAAAAATCTAAAGATTTCTCACTAGTGATTTTATAGCACTGCTGCACTTTGGATTTTAACTTAAAATAGTCCGACTTACACATTTTACTTTAAGGACAAGTGTCTTCCTTAAAATAGCCCACTTATGTTCTGACCCCTGCTTAGCCCTTCAACCTTGCAGTGTTTTCTCTGCTCACTAACTCTCCCCAACCACAAAGGTCTGTCTGCTCCTTGTTAGCACTGGACTTTTGTACTTGCTTTTGTCCATCTGCCTGGAATATTTTCCTGACTTTTTTTTAGTATAGTTAATTACTTCTCATCTTTCAGGCTTTAGTTTAAATGTCACTTTTTCTGACTACTCTTTCTGAGATAGTCCAGCCCTCTAGAGCTCCTACTTCTGTTTTAGTTACTATCACACCACCCCATTTATTTTCCTCAGTTCACTTAAAATGCCCAAAGTATCTTGTTTATCCACTGCCTTATTATTTGCCTTTTCCCACTAGAATAAAAGCTCCAAATGGGAAACTACACTTACAAAGCTTAGAACAGTGTCTGGAAATAGAAGACGGTGTCTAACCTAGACAAATTTTATGTATTTGTGTGTGTGCATGTGTGTGTGCGTGCATGAATGTGTGTGTGCAGGAGTGTGTGTGTGCATGTGTGTGTGTGTGTTCTGAGACAGGGTCTCAATATGTAGTTCAGCCTGGCCTTGAACTCACTATGTAGCCTAGGATGGCCTTGAACTCATGGTGATCCTCCTGCCTCAGCCTCCCAAGTGCTGAGATTACAAGCATGTGCCACCACACCCAGCTTAACCTAGACAGTTTTAGTTAATTCCCTAGAAACAGGTGACTGTCCACACTATGGTAAAACATTTCTTACGTATGTATGTATGAGCTGGGCTTGAACTTGTGATCCTCCTGTCTGAGCCTCCCAAATAGCTGGGATTATAGGTGTACACACCATGCCTAGCTCAATAATAACATTTCTAATATGCTATACTCTTGCTTTTCCAAAGTTTATGTTAACTACTTGCTCTCATAATAGAACTACTGAGATAATTCAGTGATTATATTTTCAAAGTAGTCATCAAGTGCTGTAATAAATTTGAGAGACCATTGCTAGGAAAACTGACGTGTTCTAAAGCTCTTTTATAAAGATTATTTCTAGAGGCTTATTTTAAAGTTATTTGAAGAACAAACTCAAAGTTACAATGTAATGAGTGAAATTCCCTTCTAACATCTAATTTTAAGTGCTTATCTTAAAATAACATTGGAAAAATGCAAAGTTCATTCATTTACCAAACACTGAAATGAGCTATGCAACATGCCACATACTGTGCTGAGTCCTAGGGAGACAGAGTAAGATGGAGTCACTGCTTATGAACTGCTGGAAATACTAGAAAGCTACCAGGCTTAAAATATAGGTATTAAATACTATTAACAGTTCATGGTGCTATGGGAACACATATGGAGGATTAGAGTGGTCTCTCCAGAGGAAGTAGGCTTTTAAACTGAGAAAGAAAAGGAAAAGAAGAAAGCCACAGACAACCAAACCCATGTGTGAAGGCCAGGAAATAAGAAAGGATAATAAATTTAGGAAACTGAAAGTTCAGGATGAATGGGACACAGAGTGTTACCAGGAGGTGGGGTGGAGGTGAGGGAGGAAGAAGCTAGAAATGTAAGAAATATAGACCACAAGGGATTTTATAAACCAGGACAGGAAATTGAGATTTATCCTGAACACACAGGAAAGGTGCTGACATACTTTTAAGACAAGAAGTGACCTGATTAGATTTGAACATCTGAAAATCTTGCTGACTGCAGCAAGAAAAAGACTAGCCAAATTAGGGAGTTCCAGCATAGTTCAGGTGAGCAATGCTGATAGCCTAAACTACAGTGACTGAAGGGAAGTGGACAGATTTCAGAGATATTTAGGAGGTGGAACTAGTAGCATTAGATTTAGAGATGTGCAGAGAATGAGTTCAGGACAACACTCAGAATTTTGCTTGAGCAACTGGGTAGAGGATATCACCATTCACAGAAATGGGAAATGCAGGGTAAAATACATTAATGGGCTCCGGGTGAACATATGGAGTCTGATATGGAAATATTTGGTTGAGCTGGAAATACAGATTATTTCAAAAAGGTCAGCATTAGATGTTTTATAAAAATAATTACCTCTTTTGTATTATCACAGAAACAGTATCCCAACCCATATGGAAAGGGGAATTGTAAGTTAAATATACTTCAGTTCTGTATACACTGGCATATGAAATGATACGGTTATGAGGTAAGAGCAAGTTTTTCCCTACAATGCATTAGTCTCTTTAAAAATTACTACAAATACTTTAAATAAGACAAATAAGAAAAGCTACAGCCCTTTAACACATGAGATAACAGGTTTACATTTGAGCCAATGTCTAAGGCATTATAATTAATTACTAAAACTGCTCAGATCATTCTGCTATTATTGCAACACAGTTTAAGATTGAGCCATGGCAATTTTGGTGTGTTAAGGGAAAATTCCCCTAATGCATGAAATCCCTTACTGATGATGGAAGACTGAATCACATAAGGTTCTATTCTATAGTATACGAGAGAATTAAAAACAATAGGTGTACTATTCATTTCAGGGAAATGATGGATCTGCCAGCTGCAGCAAGTGCTTTTTACAAAACTCTCTTATGACAAATTAACATAGCATGTGCCAGATGTTTTTTTCCTGTTGAATTATACTATAATATGCTTCAGTTACTTTTAGTAATTACATATTTTGTAATCTGCCAGTACCTGCAGCTGCCTCTCATCCTGTTGATTAAAAAAAAAAAAACTTAAAAAAAAGCAGTTATGGCAGCCAAACATTACAGATGTACAGTCAAGAAATTACAATGTTTTAGAGAGTGAAGGGAACTCCTTAAGCTCAAATGCTGTGTAACACACACACACACACACACACACACACACATGGTGAGTATCACTAATCCAAAATGCTCCAAAATCTGAAACCCCTTGAGGATTGAATGACATAATAAAAAAGTGTTTTGGGGCCGGGGATTTAGCTCAGTGGTTCTGCTCCCTGCCTTGTAAGCGCAAGGTCCTGAGTTTGATCCCTGGTACCAAAAAAAAAAGTTTTGGATTTTGGAGCATTTCAGATTTTAGGTGTTGGAGTAGGGGATGCCAACTGGTAAATTCTATGCAAATATTAAAAAAAACATCAAGCCCTCCCCAAACCTCAGAAATCTAAAATACTACTGGTCCTAACCATTCCAGAAAGATATTCATTCTGTGTGTGTACACATAAATACACACTCACAGTTTGTTTTGAATTAGAGAAGCAAATATTACACATTGTATAATCAATCATTTGCTCATTTATTCAATATAATCTTATTGAACAGGTTCAATTTTATTGACCATGTCAAGTAAGATGTTAGCTCATGGTTTTTAAAAAGAGATTGACATAAATGATAGTCTCTACTATAATTTGGTTAAGCCCCCCCCCCAAGAATGAGAAGAATGGTGTGGGAGTTTAGAAAAAGGAAAGAAATCTTTCAAAAGAATGAGGAACACCTTCCAGAAACATTGGTATTTGAGTTGGTCTGGAGGGAAGAGAGGTTTTCCAGGTGGGGAGCCGGGAAAGGGTAACCACAGAGGGAAACAGTGTGCACAGGCTTGCCCCTAAGCCATCTTTCACTCCCAGCCCTTCCTTCATCCTCTCCGTGCAATCCAGTGCAATCCATCGCACCCTCTATTACTTCTAACCAACCCAACAAACAAACCCACCTAATCCATTTTCTTTTACTTCTTAGTCTAAACCTCCATCATCTTTTTAAAAATTTTGAACATGAATAGAATGTGAGAAATTCTAATCTTAAAAGTTTATTGCTATTTGGGCCAGGGATGTAGCTCAGTGGTTCCGGCACCTGCTGCGCAAGCGCAAGGTCCCAAGTTAGATCCCCGGTACCAAAAAAACCCCAAAACAAACAAACAAAAAAGTTTATTGCTATTTCTTTTTTATTGTCACAGGATAATTGTATATATTTAAAGGATATAGTGTGACACTTTGATACACACATATAATTGTAATGAGAGCATTTTCCTTACCTTACATTTATCATGTTTTCTCTGTGTGTAAACATATGCTTCTCCTTTAATTCCTTATAAAACATATAGTAAATGCTTTAACCTTACTATACTTTAGAACATCAGAAACTTATTCCTACTATATGATTATATTTTGGTATATGTTATCCAACCTCCTTTTATCCTCTTTTCCTTCTACTCTTTCTGGACTCCAGTGATAACTATTCTACTATTTACTTATATTAGATTAACCCCCGCCTTCTGGAGTGTTGGGGACTGAATTCAGGCCTGTGTGCACGCTATGCACTCTACCACTGAGCTACAACCCCCAACTGTATATTAACTTTTTTTAAGCTTCCCGATAGGAGTGAGGATGTGTGATATTTGTCTTTCTGTGCCTGGGTTGTTTCGATAAACATAATGACCTTTAGTTCCATCCATGTTGCCATAAAAACAGGATTTCATGGGCTGGGGATTTAGCTCAGTGGTTCTGCTGCCTGCCTCATAGGTGACAGGTGTAAGGACCCAAGTTCTATCCTCAGTACCAAAAAGAAAAAAAAAAGAAAAATTTGGGCCGGGGATTTAGCTCAGTGGTTTCACCGCCTGCTGCGCAAACGTAAGGACCCAAGTTTGATCCCCGTTACCAAAACAAAAACAACAAAAAACAACAACAACCCAGGATTTCATGACTGTATAATATTCTATTACATGGATGGATGCATAAAAATAATATACATATATAGCAGATATAGTATACATATAGTGTCAATTGATATATATACCTAATGGTGGATTGTGATGCATAAAAGTACTCTTCACACACACACATTATACTATCTCTACAGATACTATATACAGATACTATAGTATCTATATATAGTGTATATACACACACACAGCTTTTACTGATGGGTAAATGGATAGCATGTAATAGCTAGACAATTTTATGTAACCATTCATCCATCAATGGTCACCTAAATTGATTTCATATTTTTGCTATTGTGAATCATGTAGCAATAAACATAGCTGTGCAGATATGTCTTTAATATAATGATTTCATTTCCTTTGGCTATACCACTAGTCCTGGGGCAGTCGTATAATATGGTAGTTCTACTTTTTTTTTTTTGGTACCAGGGATCGAACTTGGGACCTTGTGCTTGGAAAGCAGGTGGCGGAACCACTGAGCTAAATCCCTAGCCCGGTAGTTACTTCTGAGAAACTTCTGTACTGTGTTCTATAATGGCTGTACTAATTAACATTCCCTAAGTCACTATTATCTCTTACCAACATTCTTGAAATAGCCTTCTAAGGTCCTCAGCTTTTCCTCTCATGTACTCTCTAATGGCTACAGTGATCTTTTTTTAAAAAACAAAAAAATCAGATCCAGTGACTTCTCTTTTGAAAACTATCTAATGGCTTTTTTCATACTTTTAATTCCTTACTTAACCTGGCCAATATAACACCATAAGAGGGTGTTATAAGCCTGTAGCTCAGTGGTAGAGCACTTTCCTAGCAAGGCCAGGGCTGTAGGTTTGGTCCTCAGCACTTCAAGAAACAAAAAATAAAATAAAACAACCCCCCTCAACCTTACAGGATCAAGTCTGTATTTGTAGCAGAGATAATTAATGTGCATCAAATGTTCCATATGCTCTGTAGTTTTCCCAGACTCCTATGTGGTTACTTTGGGTCCATAGCACTACTCTGGCCAAAAAAAGGCTGTTAGCCAAGAGCTCACATTCCTCTTCCACCTCTCTCTTTTCCTGTTCCAGAGATGTCAGAAAACCACGTGCTCAAGATGGTGAACCTCCACCAGCAGGGTCTTTCTGCGAAACTACCTTAGACATGTAGTTAGCAAAAACTCAACCTGCTGTTATCCTTAAGATTCCTGTTCGTTTCCTGTGGGGGCTGGCACTATTTAAAGTAATATGCTGCTTAAACCCGACCTTATCTTACACTACTACTGCCTTCATTTTGCATATATTTCCTTTTTTTTGGTACTGGGAATCGAACTTGGGACCTTGCGCTTGCGAAGCAGGTGGCAGAACCACTGAGCTAAATCCCCAGCACAGATAGTCTATCTTTTACTTCAAACATATCAAGTGTATTCTTCTTTTAGGGGTCTCCAAACAAGCTGTTCTTTCTGCTTTGTGTGCTTTCTCCTGATCTTTAAATGACAGGATCCTTTGAATCACTATATCTCAGTTTAATTCATTTGTTCACAAATCTTTCTTTTTACCCACTGTCAGGTATCCACATATTCATTATTATATTGACATATTCTAAACTGTTTGCTTAATACAATGTGGTTTTAAACATGTACATAGTTGATAATTTCTACTTCCCTGTGAATAATTAATTTAAAAAGAATAGACACTTGGCCCGGGGATTTAGCTCAGTGGTTTCATCGCCTGCTGCGCAAGCGCAATGACCCGAGTTCAATCCCCGGTACCAAAAAAAAAAAAAAAATAGAGACTTTGCTGAATCTCCATTACTTCCAGAATAATGCCTGCTCAATAAATGTGATGAAGGAGGGATGTGCAGACTAAGATGCTGGGATAGGGCTGCTAAACATTTCCAGTATATGGAGGCACTTGTTCAGTGTGGCTCAAGCATAGAGAACTCCAGGACCAGAGGGAGAGGCAGACGATGGATGAATAAGGAGGAGAAAGACTGTGAAAAACCTATAAGCAACAATAGAACAGAAATCATGAAGCAGGAGGGGCTAGGATTTTATTTGCTTTTTAGGAAAATAATTCTGACAGCAATATAAAAGATGGAAGAGAAGAAGGAAAAACTGATGACAGAGAAATCAGAGTGAAGAGGGTTACTTTAAGAGCCACGGAGAGGGGCCTGGCCGCCCAGCCCACAGGGACAGGTATGCTACTGCATGCTAACACATATGCAACTATTTCTGAAGGATGGATTCCTGTCGGGAACTACAAGAGAATCTCAGAGTTCAGTCTTCGCTAGATTCTGCCACATTACCTTATAAAAATGGATTTTCCAGTTTGCATTCCAAGCAAGACTGTGTGATATTCCTGTTTCTCCAAGTACTTGCAGATCCTGCATGTTAACCATCTTTTACATGTTTACCTACTTGCTGGGTAAAATTATTGTTTAAATTTGCATCTCTTCAAAGAGCAGCAAGGCTCAACTTGCGCTGATATGTCTAAAGAAGTTCTGCACCTCTACTTTTGTGAGCTGCTGGTTCATGCACTTTGTCCATCAATCCATTGTTAACTTTTTAAGTTGTGAAACTTAAATTCTGTGTATTCATCTTTTGTTTTATTCTTCCAGTATGTTACCTGTTCATTACTTTTGTTAAATATCTTTACATAGAATTTAATTTTTTAATTTTTATGATTAAATAAATTTCTCTTGATGCAAGCTGAATCAGCCCGCTGCAGGCAGGCAGTACTGTGCATGCCCTACTGAGGTCCCGAGTCGCACCGAAGACGCTGAATCAGCCCGCTGCAGACAGGCAGGTCTGTGCACGCCCTACCGAGGTCCTGAGTCGCATGGAAGATGCCGAATCACCCCGCTGCAGACAGGCAGCCACCTGGTTCCACACTACAAAGACGCAGAGGACACCACACCACCAGACCAAGGTACGGAGTCCCCCTGCTCCCCGCCCAGAGGTAGGGGCTTCTGAGCCACCGTCCCACTGCTCCTGGTCCAGAGGAAGGGGCTTCCCAGTCACCATCCCTCCCGCTGCTCCCAGCCGAGAGGAAAGGGCTTTTGGGCCACCTTCTGTCCCGCTGTTCCTGGCCCAGAGGAAGGGGCTTGCAGGCTACCATCCCTCCCACTGCTTCCGGCCCAGAGGGAGGGGATTCTGAGCCCAAATCCCACTGCTCCTGATCCAGAGGAAGGGGCTTCCCGGCCACCATCCCTCCCGCTGCTCCGAGCCCACAGGAAAGGGCTTTTGGGTTATCATCCCTACCACTGCTCCCGGCCCCTGTCCCACCTTTCCCATCTCAGAGGAGGTAATCCGTGCAGGTGCGAACAGCCCCCTGCCCCAGTCGAAATGAGAAAACACGTAAATAAGTCTCAAAACCAGACTTCCAGATCACCTACAGCAACCCCAAAGGGAAATGAGATGGA